>JAUZTA010000020.1:1660139-1672681 GCA_034780835.1 Ctenochaetus striatus | reverse complement strand
ACATCAAGTTGACTGACTGACTGATTGACGTGAGTTGAAGGTAATTGCAGCAACTTGGATGAGATTCTCACATTTTTCTGGCATTAGCAAGGTGCAGTCACACTGCACACACCTAAACCGCGCCGCTTTAAGCTGAGATCGATCTGCGTGACGTTTCATTGTAAATATAGCTTTAGCATTTTCCCAGCTTCTGTTTAAATATCCGCACGTCAACAAATCTGTTGGAGAAGACATCGCTTCATGGAAGCCATATAAATGGCTTAATCGTGCCATTTTATTACTTGGAACTTGGAAATTGCTCTCTGTATCGCAGCAATGTCAGTCTAAAAAAATCTAGGTTGAGTTCATGAGTCTGTGGCTTTTTTCAAAGGCCCGGAGGTTAAGTAACTCTAGCCTTCTATGTCTTCTTCCACTAAATTGAACGCGGAGCTCAGAGGAGTGTGGATTAATTGCAAATAAAGAGGTTATTCTCCAAAGAAATAGGCCACAATTCCCTCCTCATCTGCTCAAAGAGGAATCTGAAAAATAAAACATGTCTGCAGAGGGTGACACACCGCGGGTCACAGGTGTCGTTCAGCAGGTGCTTTGAGACATCTGGGTGTATCATGGTTTTGTCTTTCAGCAACTTATTTCCTAATGTGCACGTTTTGTAGGTCATATAAGACTCAAACAACAAAGGAAAAATGATTGCATTGAAGAAAAATACACAGATATCAGTCACCGAACCTCAGTCTGTGCAGGGTTAAATGGCGCAGCCGACGAGAAAGTCATGTTATCAAAGAAATCACCTCTTATTCTGTCAACTAAAGCAGATAAATCTGAGGTTTGACATGGAGGCATTAGAGGAACATCGCTCTAATGTGGGACGGGCATCAGTGTCTTGTTTATTTTAGGTGAAACCGAGAGCGAGGCCAAAATAATTGGGCACTCTGTGGCTTCCGCGGTCACGCAACGCACATCGCATTGTCCAGTGAATTTCTGAAATGGCTGTAAATGTCTGCGTGGTGACACATCTCGCTGCCGCGGCACGAATGCTCACAAAGAAGCTGTTAGGAGGAAATGGGTCAAGATCAAAGTTGCCCGTCTCCTAAGTTGTGAAGGGGATCAAAGAGACGAGGGGTGAAAAGGGAGCAAAATTGTTTCATTTTTCATTTACATTTCCGGCATTTAGCTGACACTCTCAGTCCAGATACCCTGAAAGCAACACGAGAATAAGCTTGGAGATCAGCTCCATTACAAGTGAATGTTACATGAAAAGTGAGCTGAAGTGGCAGGAGTAGAAACAAACACAAACGCTGCAGAGAGTTAGAGAGGATTTTCTTTCACTGTGTGAGTGAAAGACAGACTGGAACAAAGAAACTTTCTTTAAATGTAATCTGTAAGCAAACATCAGACGGTTTTATTATATTTAACATCACAACATTTCCCTTCCTCTCACTCAGAGCTGTCAGAATGAGCCTCTGATGCTTTAAATGATCTTATAACAAAAAACAGCTCGGGAAAACTTCACATACATTTGATGTCCGAGAGAAAATAACAGCATGCAGAGGAGGGAGTGATGGGAAACAGGAAGTGTTTCAGCGTTGTAAACCTTGAGATAGTCTCTGATTGTATCTGTGATGCTTGACGGGCAGTGAAAAAGGTCAACAGAGTGTCGTTTTTTGCAGCATAAAAGGACTTCAGCCAGTTTTGCTTCTACTTTACGGTCCGACCTCTTCATGCGACTGCAGGGAAAATACGAGCTAATAATGAAATGTGCACAATAAAGACGCTATCTGTCATTAAAGCTAGCTTATCACCAAAGCTTTTTGTCTGCCTGACGCCGACGCTTCAGCCAAAGCCGCAGAAAAATTGCTTTAATGACAAGATTTTGCCTCCCCAAATAAGAAACAAATAAAAGAAAAAAAAAACAGCCGAGCAAAGACAAAAATCTGTTTGAACCCCACAATGGGAGTGGGTGTGAGTCGTGTCACTTCTATCTCAGCTTTTGATGATCTTTGGCGCCGCGCTATTCTTTTCTTCTCCTTTCTTTCAACTTGTTTGGTCTGCTTTTCCACAGCAATTCTACAGAAGTGTGCTGCAGTTAACACAAACTCTGCCCCGGCTGTAAATTATTCATTTCATCCGTGGCAGGGCCCTGTCCTCGCAGCTCTGAAATGTACGTCATTTGATCACTGGCGTGGGCCCTCGTTCGCTCGGTGCCAGAGCGGAGATCCACCCTCCCTAATTACCAACGTAATTGTTCAGGCATCTCCTTACCGCTGGAAAGGCTCTCACGCTGGAACTCAGCAGCCAGAAATGAGTGCCATGTGGGGAGAGACTGCACCCGACCACAGCAGAGAATTTGAGGTGGCGCCTTGACGCCTGGAGCCCGCCGCTGTGCCCCCAGGCTGCCAGAACGACCACGATTCAAGTGCTAGATTTTGTTAGATTTAAGAGGGCCCTCTCCTCCTCCTCTCCCCTCTGATCCTGGCACTGATTTATATCTAGGAAATGTTGATGACAACTTTCTGATGTATAACAGGATGAATAAATGCTGTGGGAACAAAATATTGTTTTGGTCTTCTTTGTGGAGCTGCATATGTGAGGACTGTTTTTATGCCTCAGCAGGAACGTCACTCTTTTTTTTTTTTTTTTTCTTCTCCTCTGTTCGATTTGCCAATATTGGCTTTTTAATCAAAATCCAAAATCTGCCAGCGGACGATGTTCACTGCTGATCCGATGGAGGCGATGAAGTGTTTTTGCTCAGCTGACGTCATCAGTGTCAGTCTGTAAAACGGGCAGTGAATCCTGCCTCAGCCTCATTTAAAGAGCTCCCAAACCATAAAGGAAGTTCATTAGTCTCATAATGGTCTCGACGCTGTTTCAGAGGATTTTTTTCAGCCTGGAACGTGTTACATTTTTCAAAGGCATTTGTGTATTTTAGAGATTTTCTTTTTTAATGAAATTTAAACTCCAAAACATGAATCAAAAACTGGCAGTGAAACCAGAGAACCACTGCAGATTCAGATTAGGTTAAAGAAAAACAGTGTCGCTGGTTTTAATTTATTTTTTATTCGAAGACTAAACTCAGTTTTTTTTTTTCTGACTTTCAGCATGAGAAAACCAAACGCTGAGGTCTGATGTTGTGTGTTTAGCTCACATGCTGTGTGCAGACATTAAAAATGACCTGTTGAGAAACTTCAAATCACACTCAGTAACTTTGATCAAATCTGCGATGTACTTTTATAATCAAATAAATATAATTCATACAAATTTTAAATTACTTTTTTACGTTGCATTCCTGCAAGCTTGTGTCCTGAGCAGTCGCCCCCGCTTCAGGCTACATGTCTCCACTGATGTCCAGAAACTACTACTGAGCCACAATTTTCCACTGAGTGAAGCAGTGTGTGTTCATGACAATGATCACACACTCTGTTACAATTCTGTCCCACATTCACCATCCTGCTGCCTAATTACTCACTATGGAGCTATTTTATTCCACAGCAGAAAAATTGTACCCAAAAATTACACAATTTTGCTGTTTTAGGAAATGAATTAACCTCTTATTAACTAGTTAAGAAAGTGTTTAGGGAGTAAAATAAATGGTATTTACTGAAAGTGCTGGTCTGATAATTCAGCAGATAAAAGCAGTAGACTGGATTTTACAGGTTGAGTTTCAGAAACCCCATGCAGCACCTGGAGGAATGACTGAGACAAGCAGCCCGGTCTGACGAAACAGGCCGAATGATGGCAGCAGATCAAGTCAGGTCACAGTAACCTCGCATGTAGGAGGACGTGGTAGTTACCAGTTTCCTGAGAACTCAGGGGGAGGTTGAGCTGATTCAGCTGGGCTTTTACATTCAAGAACATCCAAACTGATGTGAGAACACAGCTGAGCGACACTGAAACAGGAAGCAGAGGTGTGTGTGTGTAAACTTTCTCTGTCTTTGTGTTGTGTTTGCTTCTCTTTCTTCCCAGAGATCATCCACTAATGTTGTTCTGTCTGTATCTACACACAGTTTTGTGGTTTTGACTTCCAACTTTAAATAAGCACTCCTCGCCTCTCACATCTCATGTCTGCAGTTTCTGTACATCGGCCACAGTTAATTGCAGCTGCCATCATTCAGAAATCACCCTAAATGCTGCTTTGTATCAAATCCAAAAGCTGTGAGTCAAAATGTCCATTCTTTCACCTAAGCTTATCTGCAGTATAAGCCAACATCCCCCGCTGTCTGGTGCCGTGATTTGGAGAAGAAGAATTTTCATTTTCACTTAGGAAAAGATTTGTCTTAGGGCAAATGTGGTGCGATGCCAAAACGAAGATGAGGGAGGATTCATGAGTTAGGAGGCGCATATCTCTGGGCCGAGATCAGGAGCACACTAAATATAGGCCACATCCAGTTGAATTTATTGCTATATAATGAGAAAAGGATGTTCCTCTAAAGTGGATGTGAGGCGTTCATTTATTACCAGGAAGTTTAGTGTCCTCTCACTTTTCTCATGTGAAAGTTGGAGACACAGAGCGCTTAAAGAGGCCCTTCTCCCGTCTCCAAAGCTCCCTGATGTATTCACGGTTTCAAATTTCAACCCTGCAAGAAAAAAGGCAGATCTCCCAGAGGAAGATGGTTTTCTGTGACGTGGATTTGTCTCCTTTTCCTCATAAAGTCCAGGATGCACCTTTTCTCTTCTATTTTTCCTAGACGCCTGCTCCAGTAGGAAAGGAACAATGTGATGTGCACGTGGGGGTTGAAAGGAAAGTCCAATCGTAGGACACATAAAGGCCTGAGTGGCACATCTGACAGGAGGCATCCAACGTTATCTATCCACCCCACCATCCACTCCAATCCCCTCCTCTCCTGCTGGTGTCATTAGGCGACAAGATTCCCCAAACATGTCCAAGATTATTTCACACCGCATCTTTTGCAACTGTCCCCCTCCCCACCCCCCAAAAAATCCCCTCCTCTCCACGGTATGGCGTGCAACATTAACCATTAACATGTCACTCTGCAGACGAGGCTCTGTCTCTGAGAAGGGGAGTGAATAACCTTTAAGGACCAGGCGATGACTTCGATAATGAAATCTGCTTTCTTGGCGAGCCTGTCAGGGCTGTCAACAGATTTTACAATCTGTTGCTCAAAGGGGGAGGGCAAAAAATGAAAGGGGGGAGGAAAAGTGTCCTTCAGAAGTGAGAGGTGTAAGGTGAATCGTGCACCTCGACACCGGATTAATTCAATTTGGACAAATTCAAGCAGAAAATGAAATGATTAGCATGTTGGTGCATGGATGGAGGAGGCGAAGCTGCAGCGTTTTGTCACAAATTGGGAAGAAAAGTGTCACAACAGACTCAGCTGATGGAAATGATGTGACACTTGGGTTTTCTGCTGATGCATGAAGGAGCTTAAAAACCCAGAGTTTGGAAAAATATTGAGGTGATGATAACATAAAAATAAGTTATAGGTGCTGTAAGCATCTGCACTTTGAGATATTATATAAAAAGTGATTTTTTTAAAAAATTTGCATTATGTGGCAGCTCATCTAATGTGATGTAAAATGAACATTTATAGCTGTTTATTCTTATTTATGTATATATTTTTAGATATAGATATAGATATATAGATAGTTTTTTAGATATAGATAAAGATATTTTTATAAATAATGGAAATTTGATTTTTTTTTTTGTGGATAAATTTACTTCAGGCACCTTACAGCGACCCTAAAAGTCTGACCAACCAGAGCAAAGAGAAACTAGTCAGAACATGTGATTTAAATTGGTGCAGCGGTTTGTTAGAAAGACAGAATTCCTTATAATATCCATCACTAACACAAAAAATTTGAATTAAATGAAAAACATTCATTTCAGGACAGAGATATTAAGAAAACAAAATGTTTCCATGTGACCAACAACAGTTTTCAACAACTCTTTGAGCACTAATATGTTTTGCTAGCAAAAGACTGCAAGGCTGCATGTGATTGACCTTTACGTCTGGAAAACAACTTTGGTTTTCACCCACAATCAGTCCAGCTGTAATCTGACGTTTCCTGTCGATGCAGAAGGTTTTAAATAGTGAGAATCAGGTCAGCAAATACGATTTTTCCTTGATGCTCCTAAAGCACTCATAGCTTGTTTCCTCAAAAATGAACAAAAGCAGAATCAAAACGCATTTTTCATGACTGCTTCTTTTTTCTGAATCTTCTGAGGTCTTTCAGCATCTGAATTTATTCAACCTGACTGCTCCTTGAACGTTAGACAGAGTCGACTGCACTTTAAGAGTCTCAAGACAACGTAAGCTGACAAAAGTTATTGCAGGAAACAAACCAAATCTGAGTGACTTTTACTTGATCTAATCTTTTTCTTTACTTTCTGTGACAAAGCCTCTTTCTTTGGTCCGTTCGCACTGTGAGAAAATGTGTGTGCGGTCCGCGTTCAGATTAAACTCCACTCCTGAAAAATCGGTTGCAAGCAGCCAAGATCCATTTTCATTTTGACACCGTTTACAACCCCCCCGACACGTCGCCCCCACCGAGCATCGCTCAAAGCGTAAAAGTAGCGTCCTCGCTCACTTGAAGGCCTGCTCTTCAGAGGAGCACATTCAGTAGGAGTGTGCCAGGGAAATATTTGCTTTGAATCATCAGAGGACATGATTTCATTTAAAGAGCTCTTTGATGGAGGGGCGCACTCCTTCCTTGCCTGTGATGTGGCTCAGCTGAGAGCGAAATCATTCACAGCACTGAAGGAGTGATACCGGTGTGTGTGTGTGAGTGTGTGTGTAGGCACAGGCCGGTCGGTGTGTAAAATAAAGAGGAACAGAACAGGGATTGTAGCTCATGTAGATGTCTGGTAGAATAAAAGCAACATCTTACATTTGTTTTTACTTCGTTTGCCTGCATGTTCACTTCATGTGCATGTATTCATATCGTGTGAATGCAAGTTGTATTTGCACAGCATATGTTTTGCATTTTTTCTTGAAGTCGGACTGAACATGGGATCAGTTTTAGCCCATTTTGGATCAATCTTCATTTTGATTTGGAAGGAAGATTAATCCAAATTTAAAGTTTCGGTTGTAATCAATCAATACTCCAGAGTCCAGAATCACAATGTTTAATCAATCAGACTTGAGTCTCTGAGCTGCATGTGGAGAAACTTTCATGGGGTTTGGTTGGACACTTTGCTTGTTGTGATGCTCAATGCTTCTGATAAATCCATCTTTTGTCTCTGCAAGTATTGTGACTTTAGCTGGAATGATCATTTTTTATTTGTGAATTTGTGAGTGAGCTCGGGTCGGCTAGAGTCAAGTATCTGCAATTTATTGTGCCACTGCAAGGCTGTTCTAAACTAGGAATACAACTTTGCATGTGTGGAACATGTGTCAAAGCAGAATCCAGAAAGTTGAATCATCACACATCTATCGTGTTGCAGCTTCTCTGCATGTTTTACATGTTTGTGTGTGTCTTTGCAGAAAAAAAAACCTCCAGGCTGAATCGATCAAAAACTCTGAACTGATCAAAATTCCATCGTCAAACTCCAGAGTTTATATGCCAAATAAGTCAAACTCTGGTTCTATATTTTAAATGAATTCAGCTCTCTCTTGACGCCGTACAACCTCAATCACCGACATGAACATTAACCGCAGTTTACTTTAACAGGTATAAAGCTAAATCAAGCAGAAAAAAGCTTTAAGAGATAAAACAGTCTCAACTTCTCTGGAACTAAATTGAAATACAGTAGATTTGTTCAGGGATTTGTTCGGGGATTTAAAAAGGATTCAGATTCAGGAAAATCAAATCAAACTATAATTGCATTTGCAGGCTTGTTCACCTGGATGAGTCTGTTTTATTCTTCTGTGAACTCCACATTGTGTTTCCATGTTCTCAGCATGCTTTCATGTGTCTGCGTGTGAGGTCTGTGTTTGTCTCTTGTGCCTTTCGATGGATTTGTTGCACAGCCCGGCTGTTAGCAGAGTCGACAGCCCACTGATCTCCCATCAAACCGAGCGGCGCTGCAGGTATGGCGTGTAAAGGCTTTGCTTTGAGACTACCTGTCATCACACATCAGGAGATTATGGCGCTTTGCTCTCTCTCTCTCTCTCTCTCTCTCTCTCTGCGCTGAACACAGAGCAGCTACTACACCATCTGTAAAACGTTACATCAATGAGGTACATATCTCGACACGGAGCCAGAGATAATCTTTGGCATTTCAAACACAGAGGCACGATCACGTCATCGTGCAGCAGGCCTCTCCGCTGAGTCGGCCACCGTGTACTCCAACGCTCGCATAATGCCAGATGCCGCTGCCATATGGGAAGCTAAATTTATCATCTGTTTTTAAGAGTAGCGGCATCTTCATTTTCGATTTCAGATTGTACTGTCACACCATCAATTCAGGCCCCTGACACATGAGAAGATAAAGGTGGTGATTATGTTTATCGAACCTCAAATTAAGAGGAATAACATGCTGTGATTGGGGAAGATTTGTGACATGTGTTACTTTACTTAAGTTTAAAACTTTTTTTTACTCGGTGTGTCATCAAGCAGAACAGTCAGCACAGAGACAACATGCACGAGAACACAGTCATTTATGTATTTTTTCTTTAATCCCTGCAGAGTATTTCTCATATCTGTGACTGAAGGCGAAACAGGAAGTATGAAACCATTATTGTAACCAGCGTGTTAATATATTTAGACCCAGAGTGGAGTAAAACGTAAATGATCATTCGTACAACAATTCTCAGTGACCCGTGAGGGCAGCGCATCTTCCCCCTGGGCGAGTCTTAATGCGCTCTGGTGTCTCTTTGCTCGGTGCACCGAGGTGACGTCTGCAACTACATAAATCTGATTTAGAGGGTTTGCACACTGAATAAGCAAACACATGGGCACGGCATCACCTCGCATCAGGGCGAGGAGGATGAGGAGGAAGGTGGTTCCTACCAGAAACAATCAAGGAAAGTGGTCACGGGAAAAAAAAACATGGAGATCTGCTTTTTTTTTCTCTTCTGTAGAAAACACAAACACATTGTGGGGAAGTGGAGGTGCAGATTAGACGCACAGGCTATATTTCAAATCTCTGTCAGTATAAACCTGTTTACTTCTGCTGCTGCCATTCAAAACATTCTACGGCAGCAGCAGTTTACCAAGTTAGCTCTGAGTTCTTTTGCGGTTCAAATTTGCTGTTTCAGGTGTAAGATAATTAGATTTTGGATATTTAAGGTACACATAACATGTGTGCAGGCTGTTTGGACCTGCTTAACACTTGAATAGATGTTAAAATAATAAGGCTTTTTTTTGTAGTCTAGATATCTAAGAAAGTTTAGCTTTGTTACCATATTTGGCTCAGTTCATCCTTGACATTTTAAGAAAAGTGGTGCAAGAGAAAAAATGACAAACAAAGAGACAAACAAAAATGTTTTGCCAAAATCTAGAAGGTAATGAAATATTACTTGGATACTCATATATTTCAGATGTTACAGACCTTAAATCTCTGCAGTTTTTAGGACAGAGAGACATCAGATATATCGAGCCCTCACCAGTTGTTTTAACAGTCAGAAACCCCAAAACATTTGAGTTGTGCAGGTGTTGCGTTCCTGCATCATCACAACACACCGTCACGGCTTTGAATGTCAGCGGTTAGCGGGAGCAGCCATGTGACCACACAAGGATGCAGATCTCTTCTTCACCGACGTGCAGACGAGACTGTAAATGATGACGCTGATGAATGTCTACAGCCCCTCTCTGCTGCTGCTGCCCATCGCAGGCAGCATTGACGTTATTGCTCGAATGCGGCTGCATCCCGTTCACGCTCCTCCTCTGCTCCTCTAATCATCTTGTCCACTTGCTGCATGTGTCCCGCTTTGCTGTGAATATCTGGTTGCCATGTATGTGTTTAAGCCAGATTTTGCCCTCATGAGACGATGCAGACTTGAGCTAAATTAAACCCGACCGGGTGCCAGGAACAGGACTGAGTTAGGCAACAGGGAGAACATGTAAAAAGGCCAGACGGGTTTTTTATTTGGAGACAGTTAGCCGGTCGGACAATTGGTGCAAGTTGGAGAAGTGAGTAAATGTGAAATGAGATTATTTTTGCATAATGGCAGCAGTGGTGAACGTGGCTAAAAGTTGCAGAGACAGGCTTGTGACTGGAAGGTCAGCTGTTTGAAACGAAATGCCCGCTGAGAAGAAAAGCCACAAAGCTCTCCTGTTTCACAAACTTGACTGTCATTGTGCCCCGGAGCAAGGCACTCCACACGGCCCAGGCTGCTCCGTGGCACAAAGGTTGTGGTGAGCAGGTCACTGGTAAAAATATGTAAGCAGAGTTTGAATATGAGGCAGGGTGTCGCTGGAAAAGAGACTTTCTGCTCCGAAAAAAAAAAACGTGTGAAACAGGGATGAGTCACTGGCTGCATCCTGTCAAGGAAAAATACAGCAGGAGTAACATCAAAGCACACAGAAACACCAAGAGACAAAACATGAGAATGAACACGAAGTGCTCCTGATACTTTGAGGTGACGTTCACACCAAACGGCATATGTAAATCCTCTAAGATGGATTATGTTACAGTTAAAATTCTCACACAAATCAAACAAATGTGAACACAAGAAGCTTTTAAAAAGCCTTAAAATGTCCCTTTTGAGCTTGAGGCGATCACATTATTACTTCTACTGATCAAATGTGCTGATGTGTTATTTTAAATGTGTTTTTATGCCACTGATGTTTAAACGGATGAAAATGGATCATCTAACGTCAAACTTTTACACATAAATATTTTTTTTTAAAAACACAACTGTGAGGCTGCATGTTTGAGCCAAAAAACAAAGACATCAACTTGCTTCAAATCAAAATATGAGTGCCAGTTGTTGTCGTGTCACCAGTTTCATCATGTTTACACAACATTTATGTGGCAGAAACGCAATCAGAATTTGCTGCAGGTGAGACTTAAAATCTCAAGCGATTCTTCTGATAATTGAGTTGTGTTTTGGTGTTTGAACGCTCGGTTTAAGTGTAACAGTGCAGAGCAGACGGGCTTGTTGCTGCAGTGCTGGTTCGGGTTAACATCGGCTCTATTTTTAGCCTGACATCTGAAGTATCCATGGAGTCTAAATGTGGGAAAAGCCTGTCCTCCTTCCTCCCTGGGTGTCTGATGTTTCCCAGCAAGCCCTGCTGCAGCCCTCTGTGTGTGTGTGTGTGTGTATCTGTAAGTGAGAAAGTCTGCGTGTGTGTGTAGAGAGAGACTGTGTGTGTGCACACATGAGCCTGTTTGACTGTGTGGGAGAGTTTAACGTGTGGGTGTGAGAATATGTGTGTGTGAGTACATGCCTGTGTGTCTGTATCAGAGTAGAGGTGTGTGTGTGTGTGTGTGTGTGTGTGTGTGTGTGTGTGTTTAGCCGTGCATGGAGACCAGAGGACTGTGGGAGGACTTCCTCTGTGGATCCTCTCTGTTTTCTTTTCAAAGAATGACATTCCTAAGCTGTTTCACTTTTCAGGCAGGAAGTGGAAACGAGCCAAAAATGATTAAAACCAGGAACGGCAACATAACAGCTCGAGCACCGCCACCGAGTTTGGAGTGTTGACACAAAGTCAAACAGTCATGATATATTGTTTAATAAATCTGAATAACTGGTGGACCAGCACATTCAGGTCTGGGAAAATACGTAGATCACAGCTTTTGAGAAAGTTAGATATTCTTGCATTTTCTGCAACATTAGTTGCAAATGATTGGTTTGGCCATGTTGAAACTCTACCCTCTGTCGGTCAAAGAATCCCTCTTTTCGTTGCTGGTGACAGGCCTGATGGGATAAAAATCACGCTCTGTGTTTCCCTGGTGGGCTGTTTGGTTCTGCTGTAAGTTGATCGTGTTTTATCTGACGAATTGTAGATTCATTTTTTTTAAAGAAAACAGCCCTTGTTGCAGCTGATGTAGCCAAGGTTAGTTTTGGAAACGTTTTAGATGGACAAGCGTCTCAAACCAGGCTCTTGTCATTCAACATTTTCTCTCTCCTCACAGGTAATAGAGTCCCACTAGTTCTTACTTTGTATCATACTTTGTGTAATTTTTACTCCTAAACTGCCAGAATTATCAGCATATTAAGTTATATTACCAACTCTCCGGCCAAGCACAACATTGACATTGGACGTCTTTGCAGAACCTCACTTCAATGCATGTTCACTGCCACAGTTTACTTATAATATATGACTTACTAAAATATCTGTGCACTGCAGCTACAGTATGGTTAACATGGACGGATTCCCAGACAGGCACAAGCCCAGGAGGTCAGGGGGCCCCCTAAGCCAGAAACCCACTAAGCTGTTATTACAATTTCAGCCCAGAGCTGCTAAAACTTGCCATTTTCCTACATGCTAATGTGTCAGCAATGGACAGAACTAATGCAGCAGGGATAGAGTTTCCTTAAAAGTGTATTGCAAAAAAGATGAACATCAGTGCAGCAGACCCAGAGGTAAAAATCTTCTATTATTCTTCTTCCTTGACGTCTGCATCACCCACAATGCACCTCAGCAATTGTGAGCAGAGATGAGGAGTGAGCTACAGAGGCCTGTGAGCCCACAACCGC
>JAUZTA010000020.1:1608083-1623819 GCA_034780835.1 Ctenochaetus striatus | reverse complement strand
GATCCCCATTAGATCTCCACACTTACCCCACCCGAAACCGCCCCCCACCACCACCCCCCAAACTGCAAACTCTGCTTCAAATTAGCATCTGGCTCCCCGGGGCAGCGAGGGCCTCCTGTTAGTTCAGACTGGGGTTAATGTCAGGTAAGCAGGTTGACTGGCGTTCACCGCTGTCCTCACTGATAATTACGTTTTGACCGTTTGACCCGAGTCATTTAACACTGAGGGGTGTGTGTTGGGGCGGGGGGTGGTGTGTAGGAAACCACTACTTCCTTTCTTCACCACAACACTCACCCCCTCACCGCCATGACCACACACACACAGACACACACACACACACACACACACACATCCTTTTTATTCTCGGATCTCCATTATGATGAGAGGAGCCACTTATGTCCTCTTGTTAAGTACACCAATGACAAGCAGAGAGAAAAAATGTGAGGACGGGCGGAGGAGAAAGAGAGAGAGAGAGAGAGAGAGAGAGAGAGAGAGAAACCCTCTTTGACGAGACGTCCTCACATTCCCTTTAAACTATCACCGTTTTGTTTTGAATACTGGCAATTAGAGGAGCCCGAGAATCAACTTTTTAGTACAAGAACGAACTGCCATTTTCTCCCATTACCTAACTAAAGTGATCCAGTCTTATTTCTCCCACTGGGTATGACTCCGCTAATAGACCCTGGTGCATCCGGTGTCAGGTCGGGATCTGAATAATCTCTGTGTAAAGTAATGTCCTCTGTTTACAAGCCATTATCTGTTCAGAGTCCCTCTCTTGTCTCTCTCTTTGTTACTCTCCTCTCTCAGTGGTAGCCTAATTGCGTTATCCAATATGCACTCCCCTCTTTGATCACTTAGCGGCACTTAAGGTGTCTGCTAGAGTTGCTGGAAATTGTCGGAATAAAGCAAAAAAACAGGGGACGGAGAAAGGAGGGGAGCTGTCGGCTGTGAGAAAAGGCCTCCTTAATTGCGAGAGCCTTTGTTTTGTTGAGGAGATAGGTGCCACGGGTGGCTCTGACATGGTTTATGTGAACGGTTGACAGCGCTATTCTCCCACGTTAAAAACACGGGAGACAGATGTCGCTGAGAAGCTGTGCCGAGAGGCTCGAGAGCCTTTTCAAGACCATTAAGAAGCAGGGCCGAGGAGGAGGTAATTAATACATAGAGGTTGATAAAGTTGACAGGTAAAATGTATACATCCTGACTTCACTGCAAAGGAAAAGCTGCGACCTGTGACTCACATCTGGATCACTTATGAAATCTGATTTTAAATCCCATAAAAACAAAGACCAGAGATTTAAGAGAAGATAAACAACAAATCAGAGGAGGTTAATTAGAGCAAATGTGAACTTGTATGTTTTTATTATGTGTGTATGTTCATGTACTACTGTTTTGTTTGGCCAAATAATTGTTTGTAAGAAATGTTTGATTACAATTTCTTGCTTTTTTGCAATCTAATAAGTGTTATATGTTCATACAGAGTTAATGTAATTTTTTATATTAATTATGGTTTAAACCTGCCATTGGAAACTACTTTATTTAGAATTATCTCATCGCTGCTACTCTAAGTGTTAATTTGCAGGGGGAACTATCGGTCGGGGCTTAACTCTGCTCACTACAGCTATGATTGGTTAAAAATATACAAACAAGCCGAATCATGTTTTTCCTCTGAAGCAGAGTGATGATGGGTGTAGCCAGACGTTTCTCCAGCTCTGCAGAAACAGGACTGGCAATACAAGAATGACTCTAAATAAATCATGTCTTTATGAAAAGGTTCATGAAAGACAAATTGGGGACAGAACCACAATTTCATAAAAGCCTTTAGAGTGTCAGGAGAAGAGTCATAGCAAGGTGGAGCCAGTTAGCGTACCTTAGCTTAGCTTAGCATACAGACTGGAAATAGGGGGTAACACCACCCCTGTTGCAACAAGCACCTCAAAAAGTCACTAATTAAAGCTCTAGTGTGGAGGATTTAGTGGCATCTAGTGGTAAGGTTGCATATTCCCTCATTATAGAGCCCCTTCCAAGTGCATAGGTGAGCCTGTTGTAACCACTGAAAACACGAGATTTACTTTCTAGATCCAGCAACATGCAACGATTTTTAGCTTTAAGGTGATTATTAACAAATAAAATACATAATTCTAAGTATTATATTCAAATTTCAGCATGTAAATCCCTCTTCTTCTTTTGAAAAGTAACATCTTGTTTTTTAAATTCACAGAAAAACAAAAGCAAAACATGATTTCATGGGAAGGTTTTGGCTGCAGAGACATCCTCAGCCTCACACTGACAACAGGATGACAACTGTGCAAGACATCATTTTGAACTTTGTAACACTACTCCCTCCTTGAAACTGCAAATTTAAAAACAAAAACCGTGCCTTTAATACAGTAAAAGATGGAAACTAATGCCAAATTTATGGAGTTTTATTCTCAAGCGGTGTGGAAACCAAATACAGCAGATAGCAAACAGCAGTTAAATTTTCTAGTTAGGAGATTAAGCAGATTTGCATGGGTTCCTCTACATATCTGCAGTTTTTACAATTCACTGAACATCCCCAGGTAATATTAGTCCTGTGTAAACAAGGATTTAGGCTTTAATGTCCTGATCTGCTGAAGCCCCTCTCCCACCTTGGTCTCCGTCTCCCTCATTTCCATTCCAGTTAGTCTATAATTGCATTGTGCATCCACTTTCCTCTCTCCGTTTCCTCCTCTCTCTCTCTGTGTCTCTCTGTTGACATTGTGTTGCAAAATAAATGCCAGCAAACACACTGTACATACTTGCAGTACTGGCGGTAAAAGAAACCAACAACTGAAAGGTAAATACCACTTTATCTGGCCTGTCACAGCAACAAGCAGCCAAGCACTTTGTTTACCTCGGTGCTGAGTGAAAGTGGCTCAGGCCCTGCTGCTGTTGTGATATGGCCTCTAATTAGCTTCCAGGCAGCCTTTACCTGCCTCTCCCTCAGTGGAAACCGTCAACTCCCTTGTGTTTTTAAATGTCTATATAAAAAAAAGAGAAACCCTCGGCTCCCATAGTCCCTCTTTTCTTCGTCTCTTACTAAAGCCTTGTGTTGGCCACTACACTTCTCCTGAATGTTCTCTTCTCATTGTTTTGCTGAAGATTTAGCTGTTTTTTCTGCATCACTCTGACATTTTCTTGTAATTCAAAGTCTGTTCTGTCAGTGTGATGCTGATTGCACAACAGCAATTCAATCTGTTCCTGCTCATAAAAGCTTTTATAGTTGCTCATCTAAACTCTTTGTGTCAGATGTGTGATTTGTTTAACCGTATGTTTATGAGATCTCTCAACAAACACAAGGAAAACCAGGCAGAGGGAATTTAGATTCGTGGCTTTTCAAGGCTGAAGTGACCAAAACTACATTTAAGGATGATGTCTTACTGTCAACAAACTTTACAAAAAGACCAAAAAACAACATTATGCTGACCGTGTTGCTAAGTTCTGTCTGTACAGCCAAAGTGTGATTTCTCTGCCTTTTGTTCGGTAAAAAAATTTAATGATCCAAACTGCAACACACGTGTTCCTTTATTACAACGAACATACGAGTTTATTTCGATTATCCAGACGGCTGCTATCAATACTCACTATAGCATAGACTGGAACTTAATCTGTGGCTGCAAATAGTCCCCAACAAATACACTATTTTCTCCTGTTTGGAAGCATTTTTAAAAACCAAAAGTAGCGAGCTGTTTCAGGAATTTAAGTAAGTCCTCTTTTTTAAAGTCTTACAATCTAAAATGTAAAGTTTTTAGTGACAAACTTTAAGTTTTGAACTGAGCATCACAAACAGGAAAGTTGATAAAAGGTCTTTTGTTCACTGATTTCTGAAAAGAGGATTGATGTTTTCCCTGTTAGTGTTGGGAAACAAACCAGCCACCTTTCGGTCTGCCTTGAAGAAAAATTTTCGACTAAACCTCTAATCTGCTTCGCCTCCCCTCCTCTCCTTTGCCTCGAACTCCTCCTCCTCCACCTCTTTCGCTGCTGCCGGTGTGGTTAGCCGCCACGCTCCACTGAGCCGCTCTCGCTCCCCCAGGAGAAAATTTGTGCATGCATACTGTACATGAACTTTGGATAAATAAATAAACACCGAAAGAGCTGCTAGATAATTGAGCACAAGTGAGAAAGAGAGAAACAGAGGAGGAGAGAGAGGTGAACCAATTTCTCCAGGGATGGCGGCAAAGAGACGGCGAGGCAGGTATGATTAAAACCGCAGTGATTTATAGGAAGGTGTGCCGCCCGCCGTCACGCTCGCTGGTCGTATTAACGTTTTTGTTTTGCATAGAACTCATCTGGAGACATGTGACCCCCCACATCCCACCCACATATAAACACACGCACACATACACTGTTGGAGAAACCTTTCTGCCTCTGTTTTACCTTATTTATGCGAAACCCTGCCTGAATTTTAGAGGTTAAAGCGAGAGCATCGCAGGCTGTCAGCTCTTGTCGTTGACCCCTGCGTAGGTGTTTGGCTGCCATCCCACGAACAATATTGTTTCCTCAACACTAAAACCTGATTGGCTTCTGACTCGTAGGGAAGTAAGGTGCTGTGAATGTGAATGCTGCTCTCCTTCTGCAGGAGTCAATGTGACAGTGTTGCAACGATGAAATCCCCTCTTTTGTTTGTATTTATTGTCTGTTGCACATCAGTGCTGCATTCAGTGGTGCCCATGTTATACAGAGTCTGTGATTTCAATACAGAGTCTATGCAAATTCTGCAGAGGAAAGTACTGAAGAGCAACAAGGATGTCTCTAAGAGAAACTCAACTGTTGTCTTGTCTGTGCACATCAGATCTTCACCTGAACATTTTTGCCAGGTGAAGATCTGAAAGATTGATACTTTGTGTCCACTGCATTTTACTTATTAGATCATTCATTAATGCCATAAACAAATGGATTAAACATTTTTAAATATATTCATTCCATGAAGGATCTTGCTCTTTCAGTAAACATGAAAAGACACCAATGCCTCTTAAAAATTACACACTCTCTTTACATGCTATAGCTTTGTTTTGATTTTTAACATTAATCAAAATCTGCAAAATTATTTTATTTACTTATTTAAAGTTTCACATCTCTTAACAGCAAAAGCAAAAACAAAAAAAAAATGCAATAATTTGTGACGTAAGAAGTACCTTAAACCATTTAAAGATACATTAAAAAAAGAGGGATTCTTTTAGTTTTCAGAGAAAGTGAAAGATTCCCTCAGTAAATCACCCCTTCATTTATTTGTTTAAACTCAATCTAATCCA
The DNA here is from genome assembly GCA_034780835.1 of Ctenochaetus striatus. Lineage (NCBI taxonomy): Eukaryota > Metazoa > Chordata > Actinopteri > Acanthuriformes > Acanthuridae > Ctenochaetus > Ctenochaetus striatus. Next base: position 1,618,546 of record JAUZTA010000020.1, on the reverse strand, counting down.
TGTGTTCTCTCTAGAGATCTCTGGTACAGAAGCTTCCTTTAAATGGCTTCAGGTTCGGTACTTTCTGTGATATTGATGTCCATCTCTGCAAAAACCAGCCATGCAAATAATTAAAGTGGAAATACGGTGTATTGTCAAACAGAAATCAATAAGGATGAAAATATTGGTCAATATCCAATAGTGCTAATACCAAAAGACAGAGTCAGCTCATTGTGCAGCAACACTGACTGAGGATCTGTCACCCTCCATAACAAACCCTTCAACATGTGGAGGAACAACCACTGACTGGGATGTTTGGATCACCTCTGATGTTTCCGCTTCATTGAATAGCATCATTGGCTTTAAATGAGTGTGTCAACAATGTTGTGGGTATTGTGTTGTATATGTATCACTTCTGTGGGCAGGATGGTGTCAAACTGAGGCTTGAAATTACAGGGAAATAACAGAAACACCTGAAGCATTTTGAGTTTCCAACCGATTTATATTTGGTAAAACTACTCGGATAAAAAATAAGTTAATAAAATGAACAAGTCTGTTGTGTTTCTTTTCTTCTCAGTTTATACTAAATTTAAAACTGTGGAGTTTGTAACTCGACACACTGACAAACAGGATACAAAATGAATTTATAAAAAAAAAAGCATTTGCAGAGAAAACTATGCATATCAGTCTCACTCAAATATGCTCATCACATGTTCCTGTGAAGTGTGCAAACGTTTATATTCTGCACAATGCAGAGTGTTATTCGAGCCGTAATTGAAAATGCGTCGAGGGCCACTAATGACAGAAACTAAAGGAAAACCAGGAGCCTGCATGTGTTATGACAATCTCTCCATGCTGGTTAAATGAAGATAAGGCTCAGGTGGCTCATATTAACCTGGGAAAATAGAGGTGGCATATTTCCTCCCGTTAAAGCCTCGGTGCACGGTGGCGATGGTGGCGTTGGTGGCTGCGGCGGCAGCGGCGGCGACGGTGGGGAGGGTAATTGAATTCCGGGCCATCATACCTACCTCAGCTACAGGCTTCATTGAGATTAATTACTTGCCGAGACCCCACACATACAGCTCAGAGATAGCAGCCATTTTAGCTCGATGGCGCCCAGGACAGCAACCTCAGCAACCTGAAGAAAGAGCGGGTGGCCAGACAAAAGAGGGAACCACACGGGCACTGATGTTATCGCCGGCGTTGTTGTGTTACGATTAATTAATTTCAAGGTGATTATACACCACTGAGCACACTGTGGCGTTTCCCCCCAGAAAGAAAGAGGGACATAGGCGGGTTGTGGTGGTGGTGGGGTAGATAAGCAAAACAATGCTGGAGGTGATATTCAAATGTTTCCAGGACAGACTAATAATAAAGGGTAGTAATCTAAATATTCATTTAGGAGCATATGTGTGTTTAATACACCTTGTACTGAGGCACAAAGAACAATAGTATATTGCCCTGAGCTGTGTTTGCAGCTGTGACCTACAAATCCCATATCTGCACACACTACCATGTAGACATGAGCTTTACGGTGCTCAGGGAGGGAGGGGGCATCCAGCAGCATTACAGGGGCAATAAGGAGAGAATTTGCAACCCTGTTCACTAAATAATGACAACAGACGGTAAAAAAGACAGAAGACTTAGGATCAAAATTAATGTGCAAACAGTTAGTTTTGACTTTGTTTAACTCAGTAAATAAAATAAAAACTTATGCTGTTTCTTTAGCTAACCTGACTGTCAGTATCACTTTGACACTGCAGCTTAAGAAATACTGAAGATTGTACTTTTTGTTTTCCCCTTCTGGCAGTGAGAGTAATTACACAAACACAGTCTAGCGGTAATGGCACCATAGGCTCCTCCACATTTAGTTGCTGTAGTTGATTCTGTTGCAACAGCCATTAAATCACTGCTGGTTGATGTGAAAGACATCACTAACCAAAGTCTCTGGATTTTAAAAAAGTCCATTGTGAATTAAAACGGATATTTACCTGCTGGTTTAAGGTTTAATTAGTATCATGTAAACTTGTTATGCAAAGGCTTGACTTTCACTTATATATAAAAGTCCTGCAGGGGAGGATATTTGACTTGATGGTTGCTAGTTTGAATCCCATAAAGAGTCAAAGTTGTAGTCTTCAGTCTATTATTGCTGCAGCTGTGACTCAGGAGGCCAAGGGCCTGGTTTTCTTATCAGACTCCTCCAGTCTGCGTGTGGATGCATCCTTGGGCAACATGCTAAACCCTAAACTGCTCCTGATGGCTTTTCCATCAGTATGTGAATGTGTTCATGTGTTTCTGATGAGCAGGTTAGCACTTTGTAAGGCAGCCCCTGCTGTTAGCGTATGTGTGTTTGTGCACAGGTGCATGCTAACAAGAACTGGTCCAAAGAACAGAAAAGCACTGTTTAAATGAACTCCATCCACAAACTGTTCATCTCTTCTGTAAAACATCAGAGGCAGCACACTGACGTGAACATGGATCAGCAAACCTTTCCCCCGGCAGATATAAGGTGCAAATAAAACAAGAAGGAAAAAAGGAATCAGAGCTGAGTTTCCCCCCCTCGAGATCCACAAACAGGTTTGAACTGACTTCAGGTTTTAGCAGCACTGTCACACCCTCTGAGTGATAAAACAATACACACCTTTCAGCATCAAAACCACACTGCAGCCAGAGGCTCACATCAGCTCTTTCCCACAGGAGCAAGTGGGCTTCAATTATCACCAAACACACACAGACACACACAGTTAAACATCTCCGCAAACACACACAGCACACACTTCACATAGCTACTGACACCAACAAAAACACTCGTCTTCAGACTTTGTCTCTCACATGACGTTTAGATTTGAATTCTAATCAGAGTAAACAGTCACATTTCTCAGTTCCTGTCTGGACCACATGGATATTTGGAACAAAACTGGATCACATGGCACGCGTCACTGTGTGTGTGACTTGAATATGAGCACTCATTCACCGGAGACAGTTGTCATGAATGTTGGCATCTTGAGCCCATGTTAGCATGGAGGAAAACAAGAGACAACAAAGGAAAGAAAGCCAAATAGCTGTCTCTACTGGTGTTTAGGGAGATCTCTCAATTTAGTAAAACCTTGAAGAAACATACTGAGGCAGATGATAGAAAACACTAAACACTAAACAGAGAATCATGCTTTATCTCGAAAAAAACAACCCAGAATACAACGGTATTAGTTTAAAGGGGACAATCAGGAGTCCTGTCAACTGTTTTTCTTAACAGGAAGCATTTGGATTATACCAACCTTAAGCTCTTAGCATGACTTCAATTTAACAGCCTGAAATGTATATGTGAAATATAAGAAACAAGCATTGAAAATGTTCTTGATAATTATCCAGGATCCATCTTATGACGAGGCTTTAGCTGCGATCAAACCAAACCTCTATAGGTGCGATGATTTGTTATTCCTTCTCTCATGTTGTCTTCAACAGGTCACATCGATGAACTGTTTGATGTGGATCACATGAAAAAAGATGTGAACAGCCTTCCAAAAAAAAAAAAACAAGCTGATGTGGGCAGGAAGTAGAATGACGGCCTCATTGAACAGAAGCCCTAATTATGAAGCAACACAACGCCCAAACACACACAAAAACATCCACAGGCTCTGACTCAAGTCGGCATAAAGGTGTACGTTTCTTCATATATATATAGATGTGCCTTACGCAATCTGTAGATGCCTTCACATCTCACACAAAAATGCTTTCATGCCTAAGGTGTCTGCACCAGAGAAGCACAAACATGTAAACAGAAGCTCATTAGGCTCATTAGCACAGCACAGGACCCGGTGCAAAAAAACAACACAGACGCAGTCGTCTCCCAAAGAACACAAAGAGGTCCACCTTGTCGGTCAATAGTCTTTGTGGTGCGTGGGCGTCCAGTTACACATACCTCCCCGCTCCGGTCCCTCGCTGAAGGGGATCTGTTTCATAGCTAATCGACAATATTGACAAATATCATATGCTATGAGATCCTCATTTGCCGGGCTGCATTTAACTCTTAAAAAGCTCTGTGTGATATGTGGAACCAAAGAAGCTGCTCTGTATGGGCAAGTGTGGAGCTAAAGATTTAAATTCATTTCAGTATTCAACGCAACTACTTTGTGAGGAAAATCATTTTATAATATATATCTTATGTCTTCAGAATCAAGTGTTTTATAATAATTATCTTAATGGACTGAAACTACCATCTGTTCTTTAAAAAATAGCTCATTTTTTTTCCATTTGAAATATTTTCACTCCACGTTAAATCGCTCAGTTTCAGACCCGAGCATTATTCAAGAGCCTAAAAAATATCTAAAATATGCTAAACTAAACAGTTTTTTGACAAATCACCTTTTTTTCTCCCCTTACACAACACAGATTATCATGTAGTATCAGTTATTTTGTCAGGGTTGGTGTCAAACTCGTCAGATGTGCTTTATTTTTCTTTCATTTGTTTTCTAAACAGTGTCAAACAGGACTGATGTCTGTATGATTTGCCTTAAATTATTCATATTATGCAGCGCTGACTGTATGTTCAGTCAGTTATACTTCCTATTGTAATGTAGGGAATATAATTGACTGGCTGCTGAAGCTATATGCGTTAGCACGTTGACAATAGATAGACAGTATCACAAAAACTGTACTAATGGGCATACAAAAAGGGCTCCACTCCAAGGGGTGCATACATATTTATACCCATGTCCCCTTTCATGTGTTTCTACAAATCTTATCTTGCACATCTCCTCTCGGCTGCTCACAGGCTGAGAAGCTCTTTGTATTAACGGAGACCTGCACCGTTCAGGCTCTATTTGGTTCCAGGGAGCCGATACCGTCTCATATCAGCGCACAATTTGACCGCGAAGAAAAGGGGATTAGACCTGCAAAAGTGTGACCCGTTTTACATCAGACCTGCTAAATCAGTCGACTTATATTCATATCTCGCCTTCGCTCCCCACTTCCTCGCACACGGCCTGCTCGCTTCCCCTTGGGTCGGCGCAGATAACCTGAGATGAGGATGAAAAAGAAAAAAGGAAGGAGGAGACGTGCAGCCATGCAGGTCTTGTACGGTACAGTTGGTTGCTCGCCGGGGCCCAAAGCAAAGCCAGGTTCTCTGTTTTCCCTCCTAAATCAATAAGAGGGGGTCCTCTGGGGTCCCCTGGCCAGCCATCTGGACTGAAATCCAGGGGCTCAGGTTGTCCCCTGGGCTCCCCCGCCTTCCAACTCCGTACGCACAAGGACCTGGCACTAAGTTAATCGTCCTGCCTTCCCTTTCCACCACCCCCCTCCATCATCCTCCTGCCTTCTGTCCCTCTTCGTACACCTTCCATCTAATCTGGCCGGCTGTGACTCAAATGTCAGGCCACCTGGGAAAGGCAGCTGCTGGCCTGCAATGGGAGCCGCTGCGGTGGGCCCGGACCGGTCTCAGCGTGCACTGCCCTGCCGTGTCCCTGACATGCTACCTCCAGGAAACGAAACAGTTTCCCATCAAACAGGGAGAAAAATAATGGTAGCTGTGATGGTCTGTGATGCATTTTTGGATTTGGTGAGAAAACTTTTTAATTCTTTTCTTGAAGTGATGCCTTGCCAGTTTTTTTTAGGCATAAATGGATTGTATACATTTTTGAACATGATGATTTATAACCAAGATGCACAATGCCTTTGGAAGATAATAATAATTAATCTTAGAACATTTAAGAGCTTTTTGGTTGATGGGAACGAAACTGATCCATATTTCAAAAAGAAAATCATGTTAAGCTTCAGTCCATAATCTGCAGAAACCTGTAACATCTGTTATAAGCATGCACAGGAAGAATCGTTTAATCCCTGGGTTCGGGATTGGCTGTTTGATGGAAACCTTGCATGTTAAGCTGGAGAGCATAAATTTGGTTTGAACCTGATAGAGTTGATATGGTTCGAGCGATCGATTATTTAAGACACATGTTAATCAAGCAAACTCCAAAACAAACTTTTCCTCCAGGATCTTTAGCTTAAAATCACTACAAAAACACTTAAAAATGTAAGAGCAGTAATTATTACTATTGACTTGTTTTTTTCATAGAGAATATCATGCATCTATTCCTATTAGTGTCTCCTTTTTTTGTCTTTGTTTTTAGTTTCTCATTGACATCACTGATTGTACACTATAGGTATCACAGCTCGTGTACATTTGGTGTTTTCAATCATTTTGTAACAAATATGTTATATATTTTCACGTGCACCATGTTTCATGAATAATACAAGAACATAGCTACTATTGAGGAAGAGGAGCGAGGAAGGTTCTTGGGGGCGTTATGCTGCATATGACAGGTTCCAACGATCAATGGCTTCAGAAGATATGAAAGAGAATTCTTCCTCTTTGTGTTGACAGAGATTAGTGTCCATACTGCCATACATACACACACAGAGCAGAAAATAGGTGTCTAACACTAAAAGTGCGCACTCATTACCTACATTACATATAATTATTGATATTTATCAGCTATTATTAGTGTCACCGTGATCTTCATCCTCTCCATCATCACCCTCTTCCTCCTGGTTCACAATCTGCAGCACAGCAGGTTTTAAATCTGGAGCTGAAGTACAAATTACAGCAGGTACATGAGTCTATCATTTGCCTGTGGAGGAAGGAAGGAGGGCCAGCAAATGAGAGGAGCGATTTTCATCAATACATCGCCAGATAAAGATCCATCTGGATCCACTGAAAGGAGGAGGGGGGGGGGGGCCGCGTTTGGCAACAATGCGCGGCCATTGATTGTGCGTCCCATTACCAGTATATGATCCAATCTAAAAAGGGAGAAGAGGAGCGACGCTGCGAGCGGGCCTTTCTGCTGCCCTGCCATCAAATAACGAAGACATCCCCCCTTTAATCACTCAGGAATTATTTGGGAAGGAATCCAAACATGAACACAGAGCAACGCTCGGGAGAAAAGCCGAGATTTGTTTGGGGGTATTAAAAAAAAAAAAAAAAGGAAAGGAGAAAGAGAGAGAAGAAAGGAAAGAAAACACACTGACTAGGCCTCCCTACAAATACTCGGTCCGCTCCGTGGGGAAATAGGAGCAGAAAGGTAGCAATCAATATTGAAACACAGAAATTAAGCATTTAAATCGGTAATTAGGGAGCAGGCACGTTTTTTCACACCTGTACGCCGCCGAGGCTGCCAACCCTGGCGCATCTGTTTCCCTCCACCTGCCAGGCACCTGGTATCATTTCAATGGAGCTTGATTGCATTCAAATGCCGAAGACTCTTTTAAGCTTCTTAGTGACCCCCCCTCCTCTCTCTCTCCTCTCCCCCAACTGCCTCCCCCCTTGCATTATTTTGTATTTATTTGTATCTGTTCATTCCAATGCAGGTGCCTCGCAGTAATACTCAAGTGCGCCATACATGAGTGATTCTTTTATGCCTCAGTTCCTGCATTTGTCATTTTGGCGAAAGCAAGAGGATTAGGGGTTTGGATGTGTACCTCCCTTTTTTCCTCCTCTCTCCCTCTCTCTGTCTCTTTCTCTCTAACACTTTTAACAACATCCTTCCCGAATAATTTGCATACCAAGTTCTTTAACCCTACGGTGGTCAGAGAGGACTGTCAAATCCTCTCCACTTGGCTTGCTCTGTGTGTGCATCAGACCTGTGACCGCTGACTTAGTTCCATCACAGCAGATATATTTTAAAAAAAGTCAAACATGAAAGAGGTTAATACGAAACTAGCTTTTCTCCCTGTTTCTTGTTCATTTCTCTGTCACTTCTTTTTCATGTACAGTATAATTATTTACAGGAACACAAATATTTGTTAGTGCCAACAGGGTTTGGAGGCAGAAACCTCTGCATTGTTTGCTTTTGGTAGCTTCTAACATCTATATTCTGAGCCTATTCAACTGCTGTGATGACAGTGACTGTCTGAAACCTGAACTAAGATCAGACTATTTCATCATGGTCATATCATACATATTTCTCAATGCATAGCTGACTTCTGTTGACTGTATCACTGGAAATGCATTTTTAGCAGGAATGCCTGATAACACATTGAACTCCAATGAAGTTTATTTATGCTTCAGCATGTCTTTGCTTCTTTTTATTGATAACTTGCCTTATTATAAACACTGTTTAACAGGCACACATTGGTTAAGTTGAGGCTCAGGTTCAGATTAGGGCAAAGTAAGTTTGTGAGTTAAGTTTCATTGTAAACGTGACACAAGTAAACAAGTAAAGTCAGTATGCGACGTAAGATAAATAGTTTTTCATCACATATTCGCCCCGAAATGCTCTCTGGTGGACTATTCTGGGCTTTATGCTACATCACCTGGATGCCTCGTTATCACCCCTGCCACCAGAGGCCGCCACCTAACATTACAGGTAAATGCGCTCTGGGGGAGGACTGATGAAGGTCTGATTTGATCTAATGTTAAGCACTCATAAGAGATATTTGATGAAATATGGAAAATTACGCTCTAACAGTAGATGGATACAAGGAAAATCGTAAGTTCAAAGAAATGTGAGTTAGCCCTAAAAACACAAGCAACATCACAGGTATGATGTAGTTGAAACATAAATATTAAGGGTGGTAATAGTTTATGTTAATAATGCTATAACAGTGTTGAGAATAATGAGAATCACAGCGTTTCTATTAGCCATCTGTGGTTACATTTTCCTGTAGCTTTTAAGTGAACCGCAGACAGAGGGACTTTTCACTGTGACCATGCAATTATGTGTGTATATGTATTTGAGAAATGCAGAAAATCACTGGCTTGAACTATCTACTCTTAACTCAAGTGATGGTACAAATCTCTGCAACTGCAACCAATTCTGGCAGGTTAGCAGGTTATCGACGTCCTTATTTGACGCCACATTTACATGCAGGGCCATTCATGTGATGAAAGCATTGCTTCATGAACTTCAGGTAATGGTATTACTTCCCCAAAATGGATGCAAAGCGTAACAAATTAGGTTTTCATTTGTACAGCAATTCCATTTGGGTTTTAAGGCCCAAAATGAACCCTGGCCACCTGAGTCACCCCTGACACCCGTTTTCCCGACACCAGAAAAATCAGGGAGTCAACCAGGGACTGCTGATGAAACTTGGCCGCCGGCTGCACCATGTGCAAGTGTTGCAAATTTCCAGAATTCCCTCACTTTTCTCCCCCCACCCCACCCCTGGAAACTAATGGGATCATTCTGATTCGGTTACGGCGATTCAACAGTTAGAGAGCCACCATCTGGGTTTCTGTTAACCTGAGTCAGATGTGAGCCTGTCGCTACTGCAAGGTAGAGCAGCTTGGTTAATGATTCTTAATCTTTCCTTTAATTAAATTGTGCAGCCAACCTGAAAAATCTATCTTAATGCAAATGAGGAACTCCTTTTTTTGGCATTTGCTTACCGTAATGCACTAATAAGGTTAATTTAATAAAAATCTGTTCCAGTTTTTAGAGATAATTGTGTGTTTTCTTGATCTATTTTGTACAGAGTGGGGGGAAATGTTTGTTTGTGGAAATTGCTAAGGGAGGGAGAAGGGCTCACAGGATGAGCCAGGGAAGAGAGACCTGCCGTGGATAATAGTATTTGTGTGAACTGAAAATCTATTTTGCTCACACAGTGGTGTGCCACTTCAATCCATGGTGACAGTTCCTGTCACAGAATATAAAAAGCTGAAAACGTTCTCACAACAAAGGTCCAAGGTCAGGATGAACAACTCTGTGCTGGAGAGAGCAGGATCAAGAACAAGTGGAGGATTGGTTTATCTTCACAAAGGGAAAAGTTCACATCACACAGAGGCAGCAGTAAAGGACATGAAGTTCCTCAAACAAATAACCACAAAAATCTGCAAAGCACTGAAATGAAATTATAGTTTGGACCAATCAGATTTGATCTGGGTGTCGATACTGACGTAGTTCATTTATCTGATATCATTCCACAGCCTGCCTCCTCCTTAGCTTATTTCACAAGGTTTTTTGATGGTGTAAATTTTTATTTCTCTACATAGACTTTACCCTTTTATTTTAAATATTCACTTTGAAACCCTCTGAATAAGGTTTTCATACGTGTTTGTAGTCTTTGAAATTTTCTTAATACTTTTGAACTCCTGTAGAAATCTACATCTTAGTAACTGATATAGCATTGCTGTGCACTTGATTAGTTCAAGTTTTTGAAAACATTAAAGAGGTTGCCCATTGGTTGAGTTTAATTAACTTACAGTTCAAATGAATTGCTTTTGAGTGCATTATCATTTAATGCACGCTCAGATGACTTTTTGCTCTTTCAATAACTAGCAGTTTAACCCCCACCTTACATGATACCACCAACAATAAAGAAATAAGGGATAAATCCACTGAGTCAGTACCAAATTGATACAACAAGTTCAACAGTAAAGTTTCTCCAGTCGTTTACAGATGTGTTAGTCGATTCAAATTTTTTTGTTATGGAATCAAATCAGGCTCAGAGGACGTAAAAGTAAAAACATTTAAAAGTAAATCAACCGCATT
>JAUZTA010000020.1:1592879-1606464 GCA_034780835.1 Ctenochaetus striatus | reverse complement strand
AGCAACAACTGCTGGACAAAATACTAATTTTAGGTAGAAAAATGCAATTTACTATCAATATAAAAGGTTATCTTCTGTTCTGTTGGCATTTCTTGTTAACTACCAACTGTGCTTGTAATCCCAGTCCCAGTTTGTGTGCTCTTGTGGGTGGGCGCCTAAGTTAAATGCACAAAAAACATGGATACACAGTCTGTGAAGTTCAAGTTTGCGGCAGGCTTGGGAAAAAAAAGTCATTAATTAGATTACATTAGCTGCAAAGGCTTAGGAGGGATTAATGTCTAGAAACGTGTGCACTCAAAAGCAAAAGATAGTGTACCTGGGTGTGCTTCAAACCTGATTAGCTCTTGCGGCAGTGAGCTACGAGGGGTCTGACAGCTCGCGTCTTGTTGTCTACCTGGCAGTTTACAAGTAATCTCTCCATTGTGCTCGTGGGAGGAAGGTAGATTTAGACATCGGTGTGTATTTCTCAGCTGTCTGCAGAATAAAACACACTTGCTGTCTCTTTTTTCCCCTTTTTTTTCCGTTTTTCTCCTCCTGTCTCGTACATCTGCTCTGTGCACACGAGGCCTGCCCACTCTGCTGCTCCTGGCAGCCGCTTATCCCGGAGGTGTGTGTATGTGCGTACGCCTCAGTCAAGGTGTGTGTGTGTGTGACACATTTCCAAAGCCAGTTGTAATAGGTGAATCACTGCAGCGTATCCCAGCATCCTCCCTGGTGGCGGCCTGCACTGGCAATGGCGGCAGGAGGCTTGTGTCAAGAGACGGGAGCTGGAGCAGAGCGTGTCAGAGGCTCCTCGTCATCGTCGGCGTTGTCCGGGGCGACAGCTCTCCGGCGGATGGAAGAAGACATCTGTCAACGTCTCCTTGGCGCGTGATTTCTGTGCTGCTGGGAATAAGGATGGAGCTGCGAGGCGAGAGTAAAGTCTAAGTCAAATATGAAAAAAAATTTCCAGTAGAGGTAAAAAAAGGGATGAGAGGGGGCTGGAGGCTGAGGAGAATTACAGATAGAAGAGCAACCCTCCCCTCGCTCAGAGTGAAAGGTAAAGTATTATGATACCACACGTCATAAAGTGCAATCCAGCTGATAACTTGAAGGCCCCGATGTCAGACAGGCTCACTAACAAGTCTGACAATTGAAAGTCGAGGTGAGTCTTCTGGGAGATGGAGGAGAAAGAGAAAAGGGCCTGTTGGCTAAGTGAGCTCCATTCCACATGCCACACACACACACACACACACACACCCGCACACATACACACCCGCACACACACACACATACGCTCTCTCCTCTTCCTCCGCCTCCTCCTCCTTTAACAGTGAATAAAATTGACTCGCAGTGTGTGCAAAGGTGCGGAAGCCGGTAGCATCACCTAAGCAGAGGCGCGCTGATCGCACCTTCCCTTAATGAGAAGGTCTAAAATAGCAGACCTCCCCCCACTACCACCACTCCCACCACCCTCATCCTGCCCCAATCCTGCTGTACCTTTCCGTGTGTCCTTACCCCCCCTTGGTGGCTTGTCAGGTGGAGCCTCACTCATTTGCGGCTCTGGCTGTCATCCAGGGGGAGCCGAGGAGGGAGGAGGGAGGCGGTGAGGTGGAGTAAGTGCGGTGGAGAAAAGCTTAGACTCCAAAGAAGAAGGAAGCAAATTCACTGACGAGGGCGGTGTGTCAGGATCCGCATGTGGAAAACGTTTAAGAGGGAGGAAAATGATGGCAAACGTTATCTCACATGAGAAAAATATTGTTAATTTAGCATCTCTGAAAAGTAAATCACGAACCGAAAAGGGACTTTGTTGCTTTAAATCATCAAACTGTGTCCAGAATTCCCCATCAGTTTTGCTGTTTTTTGCTAAAAAACAAAACAAAACATAAATTTTATACCAAGTTTTGATCAAAGTCAATCTTAAAGCCTTCCAGTGCATTAGGTACGAGCAGCCTTATCACAGCTTGGCTCATATTTGCAAATTAAAGTCAAATGAGGTGAGTCAGCTATCTCCTAAATAACCCATTATTATAGGTGAAGAGAGAATTAACTGTGACTACAAACCGCAGGCAGACTCTGTACAAACACATCACCAAAACACATTTGGGTATAACACATAATTCACTGTCTGTCAATAATTAATCCAGGAATACCTGCTCCCAACACGTGTAATCTTCTTAGGATTATATTGGGGGAAAAATGCTGTCGTTGCTATGACAGGTGTTCCTGCATTAGCATCTATTAAAAACAGATTATGTGGCAGTTGCTCTCATTTTGGCGGCCGACATGCAGGAGAATGTTGTTGTTGTTGGCCGTGTGGCAGTTGCACAACACATATGCGCTCATCGGAGGACTGCACTGCAAACTGCCTCTGTAATCATGGACGGCTATTATCTGGGTGTTTTTACAAAACCTTTATTTATCCGGGGGAAGGTTTGCTGAGCGTGCACATCCTTCTGCAGCAGCCTCCTGCTTTGCATTCAGACGATTACATGTTTAGACTTTCAAGCTGCCCGCTACAATTGGCCTTTTTGTGTTGGACATTGAGCCTTTAGGTGCTATAAAAGTGGAGCAGTTTTATTGTTAAATTCGGTTGCTCTACTACTGTATGCAATCCTTTTAGAAACAAAGGAGAAAAAGAAGCTAACATAATTTTTTAAAGTGAAACCATTGAGACTTTGACATTTAGTGCCTTTAACAGATCCCACATGAATCCTGATCACCCTCCCTCCTCCAGCTGCATTAATGGCCGACAGGTCGCACGTGCACACTGACAGAAAGGAAGTGCTAACGTTCGGTTACAGATGCCAGTCTATATAATGAGGCCCAGCAAGAAGACGCCATAATATCCTTGCTAATAAGGTATAATCGTCTCATTGTAATCAAGTTATGTGCAATTTATGAAGGTTAGGGAATGGGCCTTTTGACTCGTGATGCTTTTTTTCCCTCCGGATGCTCGTCTGCAGGGGCTGAGTGTGAGCGCTGTTAGAGGGTTGAAAGAGGACACGTATACACGTATGTTTAAGTGTATGAACGTGTGCGTTGAAGCTCATTAGGAGTCTTTTGCTAATGTTGAGTCCTGTACAAGTTCTGTTTGGTTGTTAAGATCTCCGAATGTTTGTTTACTACAAACAAAAGTAAGGAAAAAGGATAACATTCATACACTGAAATTTTCTTCAACACATTGACAAATCTGCTCTTGTCTTTTGCCATGAAACCTTTTTCAAAGCAATAATGACAAGGATGAGTTCTTCAATAACGGACACATCATGAAAAAAAACAATGAAGACGTTTACACAAACAAGATGAAGAATTCAGTCATACAATCCAATAATCCAAAGTAAGAGGTTAACACTGACAAAATGCAAAATACCTTAATTCTAATAAAATTAAAAACTAAGGCTTTGTGTCTGTTTTTACCAGTTAACAGCAGAGAAGAAACAAAGAGTTTTTCTTGTGCCACAACAACTCTGTAATGTATTTATGTGAGTGAATATGAGTTTCAGTTCCTAAATGTGATTGCAGCTTGTGTGCAAACTTAAACAAAGATGAATTACAGCAAAAGAAACATACGAACCAACCAAGCTTTGCTAAATTGCCCACAATAACATTTCTAAAACGTAGCGAGACACATGAAATCCATCACGCGTCTCTTGTCTGCTCAACAAAGTTTCCTGTAACATTATACCGTAAACAGTTTGTGTGTGTTTGGGCTGATACAGTTACACTTGGCCATTTGCTGCTCTCAGACACATCAAACACTGCTGCAGAGGCAGCGTGGCTGTGCTACCTCAGAAGACCTACAGCAAAGTAAACCAGCTCACCTTATTGCACCAAATGTGTTTTCCATGTATGCAGCTCTGCTCGTATCACAATAATTGCGTTCCTGAGCCAAACACCCACCCATGGGTGATTTGACACTGTCTGTTTGATGCACCACGTGTGTGTGTGCATGCACATGAATGTGTGTTTTTGGTGCCTGGAACATATTACCGTTGGTAAGCCAAACCTGCCTGCGATTGTACTAATAAAGGCCGTCTTCCTTCGGCTCAGCCTAGATGGTAGACGGCACCAATTACATAAAACGACTGGAACGCAAAGGGGTCGTCTTCCACAGCCTCACTGACACCCGCTTTGAACTTCCCCTGACTTCAAAAGGTATCTGCTGAGTGATTACCGGGTAACAGACAGGGTGAAAAAAGAGGAAAAAGAGAAAGTGTATCCATCAAATCACCTATATAACCAAACATTGACATTTTTGAAGCCTTTGAAACATGTGCTGTGGCCTGAAAAGCTGCAGATCCAGGACAACAACAACAAAGTGGGCCAATTATGGAAGTAGATAAAAAGCCTCCGTGTAAAACCCAAGATGCTGTGTGACATCGACAAGGTGAGCCTCAGAAAATCAGCGACATTCAAATGGACACTTTGTACAGGTGGAAATGAGGAGTCGCTGCAGGTTTCCAATGATGGACGAGCTGTGGATCAGGAGAGTCTTGCACAAAGAGGGAGTTGGTGGTCTGGCGTCGGCTGAGTGGGTGAGCGCCGTGCTGAGACAGCCCATCAATCAGCCCTTCGAACACCTTTCCCCCCCACTTCCTGTAAGTGCTCTGCGATCCACAGCGGCTGCCAGGAGTCCACAGGAAGCCACCGGGTGAGGATTCAGCAAACCTATTTTTTCCTTTTAATTTGAGCAATTGCTGCAAGTATTGATTGAGCAAAAGCACAATGCAGTTACAGGAGAGGTGGAGAGAGAAGCGAGGAGGGGGGAGGGCTCGGCCGCCGTTAATGTAGCTCCGACAGGGGAATCAAACGCTCCCTCTTGTTTTAAGCACTCCTCCACCCTTGCTGCACAAGGCAGCGGTGCCGAGCGGGTCGATGGCGCTGATTAAACGGCACATATCCCAGTCATCAATATTATACACACTCTATTTGTGGGACACCAATGTTTAAGTCACAGCACTAGTGAAGTAGATAGATACAGCAGAAATATAGACAGTGCGGTGCAGCTGTGCAGGGCCTGAGAGCGCACATGATCCCATCGCGACGAGCCGGAAGAGACGCACTTTAACAGCTGCAGCCATAAAAGGATCGTCTCCTCCTGCTTCTTGTTCATCATCACCTGATTCTCTGGCTGATTTGAGAGGTTTGATTGATTAAATAGAAGAAACTTTTTACACCTTTCACATGAATGTAACAACAACTTATAGCTTTTAGAATTTATAACTAGAAACATTAAAGATATTGCACTTCGTCAAACTGATTAGATGTAATTTAAACTGCTTTTCCATGATGACCTGAGTGAGCCAACCTGCTGAAGCTTCTCTCAGATTCATCACTGCAAACTTTGCTTTGGATCAAATCTGATATGTTTTCCTTTTATTCATGTTACTGACACATTATTAACACAATTTACACCAACTGTCAGCTTGTTTATTATTAAAACAGACAATAAACAGGCATGTCCATTTTGCAGTTGATGGTAGATTCAGTTTTTATATTTTTTTTTATAATTTCTGGTTCTTTTTGAACTACCACATTAGGAGGTAATTTAGCTCACATTGGGATCCAGCCAGGTGTAAATGTAAAGTGCATCCTCTAGAATACATTATCTAGAGATAATCTACATTAACTTAGCATTTTTCTGACATTTGCAAGCTTTGCAAATAGGCAGCTCCACTTGCCCAATTTGCATATTGAAAATAATGGCAATGAACTAATAATTTAAGCTGTACAGGAAAGCTTTAGTGAATAGATGCCAAAATTGTGTTACATATCTGGACAAATGAGTGGGGGGAGGCCTGATATGGCCTGATTTAGCAGAAATGCAAAACTCCAAGCAGGGTTGTTAAAAAACAAAAAGTGAGACAGAACTGAAAAGACATAAAATAGTAAACTAAGAGCACTAACTGGGAACACAGGCCGGAAAACTAAACACAGACATGATCAGCAAACCCAGGAGCACAGTCATGGACAGATTAAACTAATCTGGCTATCACAAAGGCAGGAAAGAAGTGTTTTTATGGATCCCACTGTTTTTCTTTGCAAGACCCACCCCACTCTGCCTCTGACTTGCCATCCCCTTCCTCTGGTTGGCTCTGCTGCCTCTGATTGCATCACTCTGAAACTGTAAACCAAACAAATCGCATTACTCACACCTAAACCTATCCAGCAAGGAAACCAGTCAGAGTCAGAGTAGACCAGGTCTTGCCAGGAAAAGCAGTGGGATCTATAGAAAATGCAGAAAAAATCTCTCCAACAGGCCACCAGCTTAAAGCTGAAATCAGACACGAGATTCACCTGCCAACACACATCAAACACAGACACACCTGTCAGTCTGAGCACTTACAGTTCAGCAGACATATTTAAAACATTACATTAATGTATGACTGTGTCTTTGTTGTGTAGCAGCAGAAGATGAATCTGCAGTTGCAGAAGGCACTGCTACACTCCAGCAACTACAGACACAAACCCAGCCTCTGACACACACACACACACAAACACATACAAGTGTTGGACAGTCGATAGCACTACCGCATGATAATCGATTGCCATTTGTAACAGCAGGGTAGGCAGAGGGGTCCGATCAGTGCAAATTATTGTCACCACATGCTGTCGTGCTGTGCAGTCAGCCGGCCGGCATAGCGGAGCAAGATAAATGACAAAAGAGTCGCGGGAGCAAGATAGCAGTTAGTCATACCTGGTAGTGCAGGGGACTCTACATGGGGGCGCACATCAATACGACAGGGGAGGGCAGAGGGGGCAGGAGGAGAGGGGCGGAGGAGGAGGAGGATGAGGGGAAGAACCAGGGACAAATTAAAATACAGTAAATGACAGATTTCATGAAATTCACAGCATGTTATGCCTCTTCCATGTGTCTGTTTTTGTTGTTCTTGCTTTTTATGTGAACAGTGTGAGTGAAGGTTATTTCAGTGTAGAGTTGCTCAAACACACACTTAGGAGAATTTACACTTTCTGTAAAATCTTGCTGTTTTAGTCTCCAGGAACACTAAACAAGCAAGAAACCACATTTGTATCTTTTCACATATTTTACCGAAACTTTTAAACTACCTCAAAAATGTATCTATTCTGCTTTTCAAATATTGAATTGTAATTTTTTTTTTTGGAATTATGTGATTAATATAGTTAGTTGGAGAAAAAGTCAAAGCCTCGAAATGCAGCAATTCACTTTTAATTTACTGATAATATGAGTCTGTTAAAGCTATTGTTCTTATCTTGAAAATGAGACATAAAGAAACAAGATTTGTCTCTACTTTCATTCTTGTATATTTTACATAAATTTCTTTGAAGAGAACATGCAGCTTTGCCTGCCAGTGATTTATTTGTCTTACCCTGAAGCATTAATTTCTATACTCCAAGACAGAAATAAACGACACTATCAAAAAACCCAAGTAAAGTGCAATGATTGCTGTGCGTTGTGGCAATGAAGACACCTCTCAAGAAGTCAGCAGTGTTGCATCAAGCAGCCCCATTGATTTCCAAACAGGGAAATGGAAGGCTCTCATTGATTGGAGATGCTCGGGGTCTTATTAAACAACTGTGACTGTCCCTAAAGCAAACGTTGGGGACAACTTACCTAACATCTGACTAGACTCCATTGATTTTTTTTTCCTTTCTAGGTTGTGTTTGCATGTCCCCCGCACTGCTCGCTGATGCCTCGCCAGCATTGGAGCAGAGCGCCGTCGACACGGCAGCTGTAATTTGTGATAGCCGATCAGACATTTCTCGAGGTCAATACTGTATCTTGTGTGGAACTTGGCTAATAGGAATAAACATTTCACCTTTGTCTAAACAATCGAGTCGTGCGAATTCCCCACAGCCCTGCAGGGTCAATGGGTGATGCAGTCGGGTAACAGGGCTCCTGTTTTAAATGGCTCTCATACAGAAAAGACTATTACAAATCAATGTGGAGTCATTTTTACAGGCCAGGCGGCGTCAAATGAGGTAACTCAGGTGCATCTTTAATTGTTGCAGTTGGAAAAGTCTTAAACAAGAGTTGCAGAAATCTATGAAGTGTGTGTATCTGTAACTCTGCTCTAAGGTGTGTGTGCTTCAGCAGGAGGCAACAAAAAAACAAAGTTATAAGAGAGAAAACCGCTGTCAGGTTTTTATGTTTAAGGTTAGGTTTCTGGAAGAAGATTGAGCATGAGTTCCTCTCATTTATCTTCATATTTTATATTTCAAACTAAGTTTAAAAATCTGAGATTGTTTCATAAAGGAGACAAAGATTCTTAAGGTAGATATAAAGTGACTGTGACTTTTATATTTCTTCTAAACTGAAATAAAGTATCTAGGTCAGAGTAAGTAATTATTTTGTATTTAGAGTGACTTATAATGAGTGTTGAAACTGAAAACATTACAAGCAAACAATGACTCTGACGGGGATCAGAGGTCACCAAAACAGAGCCACAGAGACTCTGTAGGAACAAGGTTTGGGTGGATGGATTCGTCAACAGAACATCAGACATGGTTGACTGTTGTTGGCTCCCATTTCCAACTGTGAGTCAATGTCGTTTCTTTAACAGTCCAACCTTAACCATGTGTTCATCATGGTAACCCTAATGACGAAGGTCCCCTTGCCTTGACGAAGTTGCTCTCTAAACCAAAACTGCCATGTTTGCCTAACCTTAAAAAGACACTCTCCTCTAAGGCCAAACCATGAAACATAACCAGGGCACTTCTGTGCCGAAACCGAACTAAAGTTTAACCATAACCAAACCTAACCATAGGGCTGTCACATCATAAAACAGATTTATTTTGGAAGGGAAACACAAAGGATGTTGTCGTGCCGATTCAAGCATCAGAAACTCCTGTATGTGACCAACAAGAGGCGAACAGAGGAACCACCTCCAGGGGAACAACACGTCAATGCTCTTCACAGGGATTTCCAGCAAAATGTTGCCCCAGAATAAAGTCTAGCCAACATTAACACAACTCCAAAACCCTTTAGCAGGCACAAACTGGTCACAGTAAGAACTGACTGTAGGACACTGTGTTGGAAGAGTACAGCCTACCTGCCTGCTGATAAAATTACACCTTCGTCTGAGTGGCTCAACAGGATGTAATTTTTAAGGGAAAGGAGATCAGTTTACTGTAGAGAACATATAATTAGAATCAGGCCTATCTGTATGTCACCCACCCAATTTCTTCATATTCTTTCATTATCCCAAACATGGAGGAACCACAGAACTTTTCTCAGAGTGTGAGTGATGCAGAGAAAGTGGGCTGGAAACGAAAAGAGCCAGCTCTACTGAAGGAGCACATTTCATGTGAGGGCCAAAGAGTCAGCGGAGAGTGAAATGACTGTTTGACTCCATTCCATCCTTCCCTCTTAAGTCACACAAAGCGCGGTGACTCCCAGCCAACTGTGAGGTATTGTATAATCGCCATGTAGCTCTTAAGAGGCCAGGGAAGGAAATCGTTGTGGAAGGAAGTGCAGAGAGTTAGTGTACGTTCAGGGGCACAGTGGGAGTCAAATTGAGTAGGGGCGGACTGCAGAGCTGGCGGTTAACCAGCACTGTACGCTCAGGAGGAAAAAAAAACTCAAGTCTCATGTCTTTATAGGACAATGTTAACAAGAACGTTCGTCACAACATCATGTGTAAAACAAAACCAAACAAAAAAGGCAAAAACAAAGGAAAATATTTCATATTAATGTGTTTATAGAGGTAGATACTGTGACTAGAAAATGCTCAATGAGCTATATTTTAATAAATCAGGTATGTAAAATGTTATCAGTACTGATTTGACTTTTAATAGCTTTAACAGGTATACAGGTACATGAAAGTAAAACAGGCAATAATTTATTTTTCATATTTTTCTTTGTTCAAATACATTTGGCTATTATGATATATAATAAAAATATACCTGTGATTACATTTTTGTCCTTCCACTGAAGCATTTTCAATAATCAGATGTCAAAATGATGATAGTATTCTGTTTATCTCTACAGAAGAAGATTTTAAAACAATCTTATCAAACTGCTGTCAGAGAAACTCTTGTACAACAGCTTTAATGTGATAGTGTTCATTTTTTTTACTGCAGCACAAATCAAAAATGATATATATTCATTTTGCTCAGTGAAAACTGTGCTTGGCTGGTAGATATTTTCATATCCAAGACAAAAAGATAGTTTGGGACACTGCTCCAAAAAACCCATTACCCAGGTATGACCCCCACTGTTTTGTCCCCACTGCTGGAAAAAGACAACAATCTTAGGGAAACCCTGGATGGTGATGATCACAAATATTTTTCGCTGCAAGTGTGATCGCACCAGTTTTAGGGAGATCTGAAGCCCTTTAAGGCAGCAAGAAAAGACTGAAGAGAAATGGCAGCCAGGAAGCAAATGACTTTGGTGTGAAGACATATTGAAGCTCATTAAGAAAACTCTTAATGAGTTTGTGTACAGTTGATTTATTCACATTTTAAATGCAAACATTACAGAGTCAAGACGGTCTATAAAGTTTACAGCAGGTTCTGAGGAACCTTCATCATCTACGTTACTGATGAGCATCAAGTGACATTTAAGAGCTTTTTGTGAGCAGTTTGATGAGCATAAGAGCTTGTAACGTTCAGGCCTTTCCACCTGCATCAAACAAGCTGAGAGGCAATTTCCATCTGCGCTTTGTCATCATGAAGTCGGGACTCATCCAAGCTCAGCTGAAAAGGTCACACGCGCAAATGTTTTACAGTCTGGACAGTTAAAGTTCATCCCCTTCTCTGGTCGACCACCTGTATCAAACCTGTTATTAACCTCGACTCAAATGGCGTCGGATCGTTTTGTAGCAGAAATTACTCCATCCATGGATGAAATGCTGATTTTAATGATGCCGTCTGGTCAAACGTGCCCTTGGGGTGATCAAAGGTCAGACCGAAGGCTGTTTGATCTCTAACTCGAGGGTCTGTTAAGGTCTCGTGGCCACAAGTGATTCATAAAACAAGTGCGACTCAAAGGGCAAAGTGAGGGACATGAATACGTTTTATGAGCGACAAATACATTTTAATCTCTGTTTTCACAGGAGCAAATGTCGACGCTGACGCATCGGCAATTAACAGATGAAAATTCATCAGTGGGGGCCGCTGAACAGGATGGGCAGAGACCAGAAAGTGCATGGCTGCTGCCTCGTAAAGAACTTGAAAAGAGTGTATTAAGGCAAAAAGCTGTGGTAAAGGTTTGTTAAGTCTGTGCCATTTTCATCATTTTATTAAAACAACAGATGCACTGAAAGTAATTTGCACAATCTTAAAGGCTCCTTTCTAAAATGTCATGGATTTTGGAATGAAATAATTGTGACTGAATTCCAGAAGACTATTATGTAGAAAACTTCAGTAGAAAGCACGTTGACTGTTAGAAAGTTTAAGTCTGATTTACATGTAACAAGTTTACTTTACTGCAAGTTGAATGGATGGGGGTTTGTATTGCAACGAGCATAACGCAGTGTCTACGTACTTAGCCACTTTTGGAGGACGTTCTGTTCCTGGATGCTGTCTTTTTTCATAATATACTGCACCACTTTGACTCACTTGGCTTGAGGAAAACAGCATTCTTCAGAAAGTGCTTTCCCTCATGCTGATTTGCCCTATAAACTTTCATTGGAAACCACATAAGAAGACTTTTTTTTCCTGATTTAAATTTGGATAACCACACCATCCTTTCTTTCTGAAAGAGATCTTGGTATTTTGGCCAAGACTGAATCGATGTTTTGAATTTTACAAACCTTCTCCCTCCAACTATGAGAGGTCTTTCCTTCAAACATACAGGCAGATTTATAAACTCCACTGCTTTTCCTGTGCAGCACCTGTGCAGAGCGTGCGGCAGATGACACCATATTGGATTGATGCGCTTGACTTGTTTCGATGTGGCGAAGGTACTGTGAGGACAAACAGTTAAACACACTGATTCATCTCCAGCCGAGCGCGCTGCTACACACAGCTGTGCCGTCCGGCGAGCTTATGGCGTCGTCATCATACTTCAATTATGAAAAGAAACATATTAGGAAATGTAAATTGTGTTAAATTGAAAAATTGCCTGATGATATAAAACAGGAGGCGGGTTGAATTTAACATTAACCTCTGTATCTCTAAAAAGGTAGATAAAGTGAATCAGTTATCAGTAGCATCTGAAACATATAAAACTATTACTTTCAAAATAATTAATTAAGGCTTTAATTTTCATGAGAGTAAAAGTGAGCAGAAAAAGACACATCACACTTGTGATATGAGCTTCTCTGTTCTTTGCTTTGGCGGCCAGTCCATATGCACGTGCATATTAGTGAGTGTGAGCCCCTCCCTGTCCCCCTCCTCCCCATCATACATCGTTTTCGACATGGCCACCTGCTAAGAAACTTTCTCATATTACAGCAAGACGGTTCACTAAAATATGCGTCTGAAAACATTTGAGGCGAGCAGATGCCTTGTTTAACAGTTTGATCTAAGTTTCCTGTGTTTGCGCTCAGATGCTGCTCGCTCTTTCTTCCTCACTTTACTGCAAAAACAACATGTTTCTTTTGGTCTGAGGTGCAGTGAATGTGGGACATGTATTACCTTTGATGAAACAAACTAATGCTTTCATTTGCAATGCATTCAATCAGAAACTCTTTCCACGTTACAGGAAAGAGTTCATGTTTTGAACACATGGTGGGTCACAATAATGTGAGCTGATGTCTCATTTCTCTTTGAGTTGGCCACATTTCGGATTGAGACTAATCATCTTCGGGTCTGTTTGGGTCTAAACATACACTTCAGTTGGATTTTTTGGATCTGATTTAAAATTTTGGACCCAAGGAGATCTTCATTTTTCATTTTTCAGGAAGTTTATTATTACAATCATCACTTGGGAGCATGAGAGGAGGATGAAAGTCTAACAGGCCAGTTTTGTGGTCTTGTTCCACTTTGATTCTGGGTTTACACCGTCCCCCTCTACCTCACTAATCACCGCAATGTTTGGGCGCCGTGCCTCTGAGGTAAGGTGAGCAAGAAGATTGGGACTCCAGATACAGCTCGGAGAGGCTTCATAAATCAAGCGCTCCCACAGATTCTCGTGCACGTATCGCACCGTCTGGCTGCTCGCTACAAGCTGTAATTACACACCGGCTAGCTGTTGTGTGGAGCTGAGGAATGAGCTACAACATAATGCACAATAAAGCCTGTCATATAAAAAATGGTGTAAAATAACTGGATCAACACTGCATTTTATGGTCTCCTAGTAAAACGACACTCAAATGTACAAAGAGAAGGATAAACACTGCTGTAAATGAATGGATGCTACACAGGGTTTCCCAAAATCCCTGGGCCTATTTTTTTGAATGTGCACTACGTCAAAATGTGCTGTCCTCTATGTTTTCCTCCTGTACTCATCATCACAACCACAGATGATTGTTTAGGAATGCAATTGAGAAGAAAATAAAGCGGAATTTCGCACCAGAAGATGCAAACAGCATCTCTTCATGCAGGTTACTACACGCCAGCGTGTCAAAGTAGAATACTTAAAATTTAACTAACCATTCCTGCACTGTAACGAATTTCTGTAAATTTACGGTGAATTTACAACAGTATCTTACTGTTTTTTATAATAATTGTAAAATAC
>JAUZTA010000020.1:1560856-1571698 GCA_034780835.1 Ctenochaetus striatus | reverse complement strand
CCTTGGAGGTCAAATGGACACTCAAAAGCTAACAGAAAAACAAATTTTATTACCAGAATATCAAAAAATAAATTAGTACAAAGCATTTCTACATATACTGTTTGAAAAGAGATTTGATAATCATGTAAATATTAAAGCCGCAGCCCAAAGGAACAACATCTAAGCTGTTTTATGTCCAAAAGCATCAGGAGCTTCATGCATAAACCATGTGACAGCAAAGGTGAGTGTCACACAAGCACAAAAGAAATCCTTTGGAGCAGTAAACAGGTTATCGCTTCATTTCAGATCCCATAAATCAAATGCAAACAATGTCAAAGACACATTTCAGGACCGACCAGAATGCAATAACACCATTGTTGGTCCCAAACTACCCGACAACTTCAGATGTTTGCATCTGTTAAGGCGGCTGCTAAGGTTGCCTGCAAGCACCGGCTGGCTGAGACTGTTCTCACCACGCTCTGCAGATTGGCACCTGTCATGGTGCATTCAAACCCCTGTGAGTAACACTGACAGACAGGTCGGCGTGCCGGACCTGAGGTAGCACCCAGGGGTCCCCTGGCCTCCCCGAGTGGGTGGGTGGAAGTGAGATAGGAGTAAATATAAAACACTGTTTTTGTTCCTTCACACACCAGACAGATTTAATCAAACATAAATCAAACCTAAATATTACAATCTTGGCAAAATCATCATATTTTTTTTCTAAAAATAACCAATAAAATGACCCTTTTGACATTTTAATTCCTCTTACACAATTAGACATGAACCACGAGATCAGAGAAATTTACTTTAGATAACATTAGAATTTAGTTTCTCCCTTAACTCTATGAAAGTCAGCCCAGCTAGACTCCTGATCGGTCACTTTTTAAATTAGGAAGCTGTTCAATATTCATCCAATGAGGACATTTTGTAGAATGTGAATACACCTTCAGTCTTCATGTCATGTCACTTAAATCTGAGAAGCTGCTCCTCGGCTAGTTAGAGTATAAAAAAGGCTGAAGTTTGTTAAATTTCAGTACATATGCTCTTTAACTGAACCACAGTTGCTTTAAAACTTTGCAAAGAACATTAACATCATCCTGAGGTGGATATACAGCATATCCTTGAGTACATATAAACAGAAAAATAATGAGTGAAATGATTTGTTAGGAAATGTATTTTTTTCTTGCTGTTTTGAATGTCATCATTAAAGGAATTAGAGGTTCTTTAAACTGAATCCTGGTCATTTGTTTTATTTATTCATTTCTGCTCCGGACGTCGGGGTCAAAGCGGCGGAATAAGCACCTCCTTATTGAAGCAGACAAGAGCAATGATCGATGCCAATCGCGTAATCAGGCTTTATTTGAAGGGGGTCGTTGATTCTCAGTCCATCAAGGTTAAGAGTGCGGCACTTGTCACGGCGTGATTTATTATTGCCAGGAGCAGAGGAACAACGTTGCATGCCAAGGGGGGGGGGGGGCGGGAGCACGGAGGCGAAGTCCCGCCGTTTGTGTTAATAAGTCCAGACGTTACGTGTGAGGCGCATTTTGGAAATTACCCTTGAAAAATTAGCATGTCACGATCAATCGTCATCAAAGGATTCAAGGGGCGTGGCCTGCGCTTATTTCAATGGTATTCATCATCACATGCACTGTGGGTAAACTAGTGGATTGTTATTCACATGTCTGCAGTGCTAAAGAGTTATTTCATCCTCTCTTTGTTTTTGACCATTCAAGTGTGTGTGTGTGTGTGTTTGTGTGTGTCTGCGTGATTTGCTGCAACTCCTATTGGTGATTTATTGATAATGGGAGGTGTTTTCCAGGAAAAATGCCGTTGCTGTCTCCGTTTTTTTGTTCAGAAATTTAGAAAAAAATGAAAGCAAGCAAAAAACTTTGCTAAAAACAAAGTTATACTTTGCACACACACACATAGACAAAGTGACATGTAACTACAAGGTGTGTACTCAGTTATGGTGAAGACATTTTTCCCTGTGATCTCAACACTGAAGCTCATTTCGCCGCAGCTTTATCTTCCTCAGTATGACTGAAGGTGACGTCTAAAAGCTCCAAATGCAGGATGTAAATCTCTCAGTTTGGCTGCTGTTGTGAAGGAAACGCTGCAGTGAGTGATGCCTATTTACAAACAGAAGTACGCCAGGACACTCCCGCCTGTCCGTGAGAACACAGTGGTATATGGGAGACGAATGGAGCGGAAACTGCATTTTTCATCCCGTTCCCCTCTGTTTGTGCTCCCCTTACACTCACTACACAACGGGGAACACATGTAATGCATCACGCCGTGATTTCTGACAGCGAGGTGGAGGTAATAACTTCAGGACGCCCGCTCCCCTTTTTTCCTTCCTCCCTCTCTCCCACCCGCCAAACTCATCGGCTAGACGCTCTTATGTCAGCCATCGATCTGGTGGCTGGAGACAACTCATTTCATCGCTGTGACACGCCATGATGGAGCGCCGCGCCCTGAACCCCTCAACTTATTCCCGGCCCTGTGCTCCAACACGCCTCTGTCAGAGAGGCAGCGTGTCGGACGCTTGGCGAGTCTATTGATCTGCCACGGGTAGATGGACAGAGAGGCGCTGACGCCATTCTCTTCTGGCATTTTTTTTTTTATTTCTGTGGACCACTTCATGCGGCCACAGCTTCCTGTCGCCAGAGTTCAGATCCTGACACACTGGTTGTGTGACAACACTGTGTATTAAGCTCTTTTAGCTGTGACATCTCATTTCAGCTCAGCTTTGAGTCTCTGGACAAAAAATGATCAGTTTATCATAAAATCCTTCATTTGACTCCAACTTTGATCAAATTAATTTCTGATTTCATCTCATCAATTTTCTTTTTCAAGGATTAAGCTTGCATTTATTAGACTGAATTTAAACTATGCATTTTTTTTATTTCTTATCTCAAGTGTTAAGTCACTTTTCAAGTTCAAGCAGCTTTAACATTCAGATATATCCAGCAAGGTTGAATAATTAGATTGATTTATTTTTTAAAAATCTAGCTGGTCCAAATAAATTCATTACTCCTGTGATGCCACTGTGTAGTATTGCACTTACCACAGTTTGTTAATCAATTATGTCTTTCGCTGTTTAAACTGGCAGTATGATGACAGTTGTAAAATGTCACAATTACTTCATATTTCACTTAATAGAGTGGCTCATTTCAGACTTTTTTATTGTCTGTTTTTATGAAGTTTGTTATTAAAAGACAAAAACTGTCTTTTCTCATGCATCCTCTCTGAGTTTTTTATTTCATCACCAGCCCAGTTTAAATGTTAACCCCAGGCACTGAGCATTGAGCCTTGATAGAGATGTTTGTGATTTGATGTAAACATACCATCAAATTTATGTCTTCAAATAATAAAAAGCTAGACTTGCTCTTTTAAGCGGTTGTTTTGTTTGTCTTTGTAGGATTTTTGAGCAATCGCTCCACTGTTTTTACCATTGGAACGCTATAAATTGAGGGCAGTTGTGGGATTTTCTGCAGAATATCACCTCTGTGCAAAAAACATGCAGAAAAGCCAGCAGACTGTCTCTGATTAAGAAGATGCTTAAAGTCTGGTTCCATAATGGCGGAAAACGAGCAGGTGAACGAGCTCCCATACATTAAAAATTAACACTCATATTTAAGGAACTGAAACCTGAACCTGTGGAATAAAAACACCCAACCCAGACATAATTAAAGCCCTGCTCTTCCCATGATTCCATGCTGGCGGTGTTCGCGCCCTGCCTCTGTCAGTTTGCTGTGTTTGGTGTTGCCGCCCCGAGGCCGTACAGGTCATCCTGATTTCTGCACAAGTGTTGAACCTAACACCTGACCCTGAGGCTTTACCACGAAGATCCAAACCCGACGTGACACATGACTACAAACGGCATAAACACCAACACACACACACACACCACCTCCTGCTTTTTTTGCTGAATAGTGCTCCGCCTAAGAACCTACAGCTACATATTCATGGTGTCAGACAGAGAACACGTGTAAGGTAAAATAAAGAAACTAAGTGCTGATTTTGTGCTCATTATGATGAATGTGTGAGGCAGAGTGTGCGTGCATGTGTGTGCATGTGTGTTCGTGTGGTGTGTTAGTGTGTGTGAATGCTAGACTCAAGTTCAGGGCAGTAATGCAAATTGTCCTGTCACTTCATTTATTGCAGGATGGGTAGATGTATGGGTGTGTGTGTGTGTGCGTGTGCATGTGTGTGTGAGGTGAGAGAAGAGGGGAGGGTGAATCAGACCAAATCTCCTCACCAAACATACACACACACACACACACACACACACACACGCTTTCCTTGGTAGAACCTCCAGGCTAAGCTGAGCCTCAACCTGAACTTGGGAGTTCATTTTGTTTCTCTGCGTCTGGAGCAAAAAGAAATAGCCCCGGGACATTTCTAGCTTTTTTTTTTTTTTTTTTGTCTTATTTCCATTCGCCTGTTCGCTTAATGTTTCAGTAAAACCTCTGGAATTACAGGCAGAAAGGTAATTCGCCAGCGAGGAAGCTTTATTTTCCAGAGCTCCCAATTGTTCTGACAGCCAACCTTGCTCGTGAGATCTTTCCTTTTGGCGTATGTGTGTTTCTTTTGGTTTTTTTAACTGTGTGTGTATGTGTGTGTGCGCAGCTAGGGGTTGAAGTGTGGAAGGGTGCTAATAAATCAGACAAGGCAAAAGATGAAAATCATGAAAATAAGACTACAAAAAAGGTTAGGGGAAGCTCAAATATCTCCAGCACTGCAGGCATCACAGAGAGCACATAAGCACTGGATTTCCCAAAACGGTTTAGCAGCCCACCTCTCAATAATAACAATAAAAATAATAACACAGTGTTTACATTTGAGTGTCTTTCCTCACAAAAAAAAGGCAGACAAGCCTGAGGTTGAAGAGAGCTGCAAATTTAAATCATTCCTTTTGCAAATAGAAGACCCACCACTTAAAACCTCCATTACAGGTATAAAAACGTTATCGGCGTCTTTGTGGCTTCCAGTGCTCTCACTACATGTAAGAGCACGGCCTCTGAGTATTAGCAAAGGCGGTTTAAGAGAAAAAGTTCATTAAATACCTCGGGGATTAGCTGCCAGAGTTTGCCTGGCGTCTCGGCTGGCAACGGTTAAACCTTTTGCACCTGCTTCACCCTGTGCTGACATCCCTCTGCTGCTCCTCTCTCTCCTTTTTTTTTTTTTTTAAAGAGGAGGTTTTGAGCTGCTACTTTAAGAAGAAATCCTAAAGAAGCACCTCACACACCCCCCAGCCTCGACAATCTTCACCTGAATGGTAATGAAATCAGCCAATTTGGCCTGAAACATAAAGTTGGGGGGCTCGGATGGATGGCATCGAAGCATGCACTCAAAAGTGGACTTGAAAAGAGGAAAGAGGGAGAGAGAGAGAGAGAGAGGGAAGGAGAGGGAGAGCTGCACCCAAGCATGGCGGCGACGGCGGTGGCGGCGGCGTGAGGGGAGAAAGTTCCGGAGAGGTGGGCAAATCTGTAAGGCGCTGGAGCTGAGAGGGAGAGCTAGTCACCTCATCAGGCGTAGATTTTACAGCCCCCGTTGCCCTAATCCTGACAAGCCGTCCGCCATTAGGGAAGCAGCACCTCCCTCCTCCACCTCCGACCTCCTCCCTCCTCCTCAACTTCTTTCCCTGTGTGTGTGTGAGAGTCTGCAGAGGGAAACTCATCTGGCTGTGAGTTCGACATGCAGAGGACGATGAGATGGATTTATTTGATTAACGACGGTGACGGTGATGGTGATGATGATGGTGATGATGATGATGAGAGGGGAAACACCGAGGAGGACACAGTGGAGGGGATATTATTAGGACATGCTCACTCACAAACACACACACACACACATACACAAACACACACATATTCTGCTTCTGTTTGTTTCTAAGTGGGATCCAAATCAATATTCCAACTCCAGGAGCCTTCAAAGGCAGCCAAAAGTAGCCAAGTGAAAATAGTTGTTTGGGAAACAGCAATCGAAGCACAGGAGCATTGGATTTGGTTTGGTTTGGTTCAAAACAAAAAAATATGATTATGGAAGCACAGCCGAACACAAACACACAAACAATGCAGCGCAACAATCCATATTTGGTTTTAATTAATTGCTTAATGCCAATAATATTGCTGTAATGTGATGCTAATTACAGGGTAATTATGTAAACGATGGTTAACTATGATGATCACCGCTCAAATTAGCATTCAAATCATCTCAGCGAAGGGCCCACCTCTCGTAATTGCATTAAAAGATGTACACAACTTTGAAATGCAAGCAGAAGAACCTTTTTTTTTTGTGCAGGGGATGTGCAAACGCCCTCCTCCCCCTACTCCAACGCTACACACATCACCCCGCGCACACACCATTTCCTCCACCTCTGTACTTTTTTACAGGCAGAATCCACAGAAACATCTGTTAAGTAGGAGCAAATGTCAGCTAATTATTTCACCAAAGCATGTTTTTAATTGATCAACAGGGGAACAGCTGTAGAGTGAGTTCTCGCGTCGCGGCGCTCGGCGAATGAAGACTGAGGCAGCGATAGGGGGGTTGAGGGGGTGCGGAGCAAGGAGGAGGAGGAGGATGTGGATGGTGGTGGTGGTGGTGGGGGGAGGGGGGGGTGTCTCTGAGACAAGAGAGCACCGAACCCTCCAACCTCATCCTCCAAACGGCTGAGAAAAGGTTTGACCCACTGCTGTAATTACTTGTTTCAGCTGAACCAAAGTGCCAACCTGTGAACGAAGCCTTGACAGAGTCGGGGGAGGAGCGCTCGTGTTAAACCTCCATCAGACAGACATTAACAGGTTCATATTAAACACACAGACCTTTTCCTCACTATTTAATCTGCTAGAAACAAAAGTCAACTGCTACTCAGTTGAGAGAGAATTTTTCTGTAAAAGCACAAATCTGTTTATGATGTAATAAGATTCACCAACACAGCAACGGTTAAAGGTTAGATTCCCTGTATATTCCTCCACAGCTGTGCACAACTGGGGAATGTCTGTACCACATGTGTCAGACACTTTATCCCCTGTGTAGCTTAACAGGAGAAGCAGGCTCTCCAAATGAAAGGATATATAAAAAGTCCCTCACAGCAACAGGAGCCGGCGTGGAGGAAGGTGTTGACTGTGTGACATATGTTCTGTAACCGACTGAGTTTGCATTCAGTGAAAAACACAAACCAGGACTCAGGCGAACACTTCCAGGTGAGTCTGTCTCATCCGTGGAAAACGCCTGTCAGGTCAAGTGCCGGTGATTTGTTGTGAGCCGAGCTGCTCCTCAGACGGCAAACACAATGTTGTTTCGCTGCTCCTATTCCTGTCACATCCAGGTAGGGGATCAGAGAGAGGTGACGGCCCAGAGAGACACAGGAATCTGGGTTAAGCTGTGCGGATGCTGTCCCTCGAGGGTGGATGTGAACTGTGAAGCTCAGAAAATGGGGTCTGTTGCCTGCCTGCCGACCTTTTATTCCCTGAACTATGAAGCTTTACTAAAACAAACAAACAGCAACAGAGTGTCTGTACTGTGGAAATCATCATTTAAGACAGTTCATTATTTTTAAGGTGGATGATTTAAGACCACTTTTAGCTCAACGTTAACAGTTATCATGTTAACATTGAGCTATAAGCAGAATAATTTAATTTTTTTGAGCCACTTATTTACAACCAGTTGTTAAAGCTGACATAGCATCACATTATAATAAAGATATCCACACCATTTAATGTCTGTTTAGTCATTTTTGCGAGCCACTGCAGTCCTTTTCCTGATGACAGCTGAGGTGATTAACAAGAGAATTCCTCTTATTAGTCATTTACATCCAAAAATATCTAATGGGAAGCTAGGTTTAAAACATAGAGGACTGTTCTATAAAAGACATATAGAAAAAGATGATTATTGTTTCAAATTAAGGCTTTTTTAGCACAAAAACAGAAAAATACTTCCACAAGACAAAAGAACCTCATCTCACATCTAATTATGATATTTTTCTTGAACACTCTCTGCATGAAACATCAAACTCCTGTGAGCTTTTTCAAAGAGGCATGTTTGCTTTGACCCTTCTGTGGTCAACTTCCTCTCTGCGCTCCTTCGCAGCCATGGTGAAAATGTAGAGAAGAAGAAAGATGGAGAGCGAGAAGAGGGGAAGAAAGGAGAGAAATCTTCCAACTGGCAGCAGTATGGACTAGAGGAAGCTCAAGCATGACTAAAAAGTACATTCACTGCTAGTCAGTGAATTTTGCTCCCTATTTGTCACTGCCACCTTGGAGAGCAGTAAGCATTAATAATACATGGGAGCTGGGGGAATCTATTAGAGGCTACCCTTGCGGAGAGGAATCAGACGGAGGCTGGAGCTGTTAGGAAGGGAGAGTGCGAAGGTTTGGGTGGGAAGACAGAGAGATAGAGAAGAGCCGAAAGCCTGGCTGCTGCAACCATGCCCCTCTTATTTATTGAAGAGATTTTTAGGGGGGTCGGTGGAGGTGTCAGGTGTGGCTCGTGTGATGCATCATTGGCGAGAGGAAGAAGGGGAGGAAGAGCGGGTGCCGTGGTGAGAGGAACCTCAGGACATGGCTGTAATTGAGTTCATTGATCAAATAGAGAAGGAAGAGGAACGTGGAAATAAAATAAAAAAATACTGGACACACTGTTATCTAACAGTGCGTTCAGGCGACTCAGACCCAAAGAGGTCTGCTCATGTTGTTCGACCTGGGAGGAGCAGGCTGATTTTTTAACCTTCGCCACCGTTTTTAACCAATCACAGCTGCTGAAGGGCACTTTAAAAGCAGCTGGTTGACGAGCACTCGAGGCTGCTACTTTACAAATGAGTGTTCTTGGTTTTATGAATAACAATAGATGATAGCACTGAGGTAAAACAAATTACTTTTATTTCAAAAGCGAGAAAGTGCTGAAGCTCTTGGCATGTAAGAAAACGTTATTTTAAGCTTAAATAACTCAACTTAAAAATTCTGGCATTGATTAATTGATTTTTGAGGGTTACAAGACGCAAAATTAAAGCCATATCAGAATAAGGTAATCTTTTTTTTTCTTTGACTTTTCTGCAGAATCCAAAATAAAGATGATCCATATTCTCATTTATAATAAACTAGCAGCAGACTCTTTGTTTTAAATTGTCATATTTTAACATTTTAATGATCGCATTTGGTCATTTTTTACAACACAGACAAATAGACCCTGGTGCCTCTCTGTGCTGCCACACACTCTTACCCCCCTCCTCTATTTTGGCCAGGTCTAAGCACTTTGTGGAGGTGGGAGGGCGCAAAAAAGGAAAAAAAAAAGAAGGAGAAGAGAAAAAAAAGTGGACCATTTGTTGCTTCAGATGTGCTGCTAATCCTTTGATCGAACCTCTTATGCTCTTCAAACTTGCGACCGGGGCCAAGCTACTAATGAAATTCTGAGGCCGGCAGATAGGCCTCGAGCCGGAGCGTGACAGAATCCATCTGGTGTGCTAAAGTCCCCCTCTGCTCTCAAACACACTACTCAATGCAAACTCTATGGGAACACTTTGAAGTGTTTTTGCAGCGTTTAAGCTGCTGCACTGGGGCCAGCTCTGCACTGCTTCTACCTGAAATTAGATGCTGCATTAATTATGGTTATTTTAATATTAATAAGTCATTACCGAGTACATTTTGGTAGATAAGAACATTACAATAAAACTGTCAGTCTGCCCAACAGTCCCTACACTAATTTTTCATCATGAGCCACCTGTTCAGATTTGGAGGGAAACCTGCTGGACTGCTTTACAGCACAGAACAGGAGGAGGGCGCTGTTCTTCCAGAGCAAACGGAGATAAAGAGCTTCTGGTGACAGCAGACGGTGGCAGAAGTGAAAGATTTCCAACATGGCTGTTCTGTTTAGGGAGAACAACAAACAGGACTTAAGGGAAATGTGTTAAAGTGAATTATCCGTCTCTTTTGAGTATCAAACACTCACTTTCTGTTAGCTTGAAAGGTGGCTGTTAACAGTTTGCAGTTTGACTCTGCAGCGCCGAGGACAGATTCACAGCAGATATTTTAGATTAGAGACAAATATTCACAGAAACTTCACACCCAAACTGATATTTTCATGTGCTTTGTTTTGTGTTTGTTTCTACACTTATTTGTTGTGAATTCTGCATTATTTGTGCATCATTTGATTGTGTTTTGTTTGAGACTGAAATAAGTTAGTTTTCTTTGTCTTCTGTGATCACAAAGTGAATATCTTTATGTTATGAAGGTCAGTAGTAGATCAACAAAGCAAGTTGTCTGAAGAAACCTCTTTGAGGTTTGGGAAATATTGACGGCCATGTCTCACTATTTTTTGACTTTTTACTGACCAAACAGTTAATAACTCAAGAAAAATATAGGCAGACAAACTGATAACAATAATTTTTAATCCCTCTGAGCTGTTTTAACCTATAGATTAGAGCTGGTTATTAATGTGTGATACAAGTATTTTTATTGGGACAGGCTTGTTTGGAATAAATATACTAAAACCCCCTTTGCAGGAGTCACAGTTTACTGCATGCAGCCACACACAGACTTTGTGTAGACTAATACATGTAAATTGGAAATAAATTTGAGAAGCACGAGTTCGGCTGCAAAATTGTAGTCATGCATCGTTAGCATGTGCTGGGGTTAGCGCACCTAGCTGGTTTAAGAGCCAGCTAGTCACTCTTTGGGGAGTGCAAATAAAAACCTGGAGCTCAGACGAATTTTAGAGTCTGAAACTGTCAAAACTCTGATTTAAATCAGAAACTGTCTGATGATGAGGAAGAAAGTCTGGATCTGAGGAGGCCTTTCAAAGTGCTCTGCTCTGACACCAGGTCCTTGAAAGCATCATGTCTGGCACAAAAACCACTGAAGTCTG
>JAUZTA010000020.1:1540097-1550141 GCA_034780835.1 Ctenochaetus striatus | reverse complement strand
ATTTGATTGTGCGTGCCGTGGATCACGTGACCAAAAGGCGCTTTGTCATAGGATAAGGGAGAAGCCTTGGAGCGCTTTTTACAAGTCTGACACATGCCGCCGGCTCTTTGAAAAAAAAAAAATCAATGCAATTTTAAAAAATGAAATGGCATGCAGGGGTGAATCTACATGGAGGTTCTAAAACGATTGATCGTGCAGACCTAACTTCGACACACACTTTCTGTTTATTTTCGTCCATAAATTAGCCGCATCACTGTTTAAGCCGCAGGGTTCAAAGCATGTGAAACAAGTAGTGGCTTATAGTCCGGAAATTATGGTATATTTTATTTCTGCTTTTTTTCTCTCAAATTAAGTCTTTTTTTTCCCTTTTTTTCCACACCCAGTCTTGGACAAGTCCTCAGTGACTTAAAACACTCTTGTCCCTTGCAGCGGAGTCACAAGGAAGCTTCTCATAAAAACTCTTATCCCTGTGGTATCAGGAGCTCCGGCTCCAGTGATTTTTACACTGATTTATGGTATAAGAAGGTCTAGATTGAATCAATATACAGTAAATGGGCGCTTTATAGAGGATACAAACACCAGGCGCTGTCATGCTTTCTAGGAACACACACTGTCAGTGATTATTATTTCACAGAGACTGCAACACTTGTTCACGCGTTGCTAACATTAAAAGGTCCAAAGGATCCAGTATGAAAGTTTACTCAAGATCTAATTAGGGTGAGCCTGTCAAGAATTATGTAAAATTAACCTGTATGAAACAAACTGTTAATAGGATCCTAATTTAATCCAAGAACTCACTTTTTGATAGCACAGAGCTTTTTTCAGAGCTAAGTTCAAAATATCAAAACAAAAAGAAAAAAATCAGCCAAAGATTTAAGTTTCGTGATGTTACAGATTTGACAAATGTGGGATTTCAAGAGAAAACAAACATTTGTTTATCTCTGCTTTTACAGTTTCCAAGCACAAAACATAATACTTTTTTCTGTGTTGTAAAAATAAGCTATTTGCTACATGCTAAATTAAGGTGGTGCTCTTTTGAGACTGAATTTAAGAAACAACGTGAGGTTGACAATTTTTATTTCATCACAAGGTTGAATTTTGAAGTAAAAATGTTTTATCAAACTCATTAAATCAAGCTAAGTGCTTCAAACAGAATGATGCAGGTGTGTGTCTGAGATTTTAAAGAGCAATAAAGACGCTGCATCCATGTTTGGCTGTGAAGTGACAACACTGAATGTCACTGTGACATAATACCTGCTTCATATGCATGAGTGCAGCGTCTTTTAGTGAAAGTGCTGAATATGTCATGTAAATCAAGGAAAGGTGTTTCCACCACAGCTTTGAATAGATCCAACCGTTTTGAGGAAGGTGTGATGTCCCACTGAACGCACTCAAGTTGCCCAATATAAGGCTTGTGGTTGGTTCACTTCCCATCAGTTGTGACATAAGAGGATACCTGGGGCCTTTCTGATGCAATTACACCACAAACCACAAAGAAATTAGACACAGTTAATGCTATTTCAAATACAAGTTTATCTAAGTGACAACACATTTTTAAAAATGACACAAAATTTCTTTTTTTTTTAACATAACAAAGTTTTGGAAAAATGAAAAATAAAAGAAATTTAAAACACAGAGGCTTTGATTCGAAGTGGATTTTCATTGAAAGACTCAAAAGTATCTCTGGTACTCAACGTGTGAAGTGTAAAAAATGATTTAAAAAAGGAGCCATTACATTAGATTTGTGTGAACGCTGAACTGTACAGGCAGCGATTTTCTTAAGTTTGTGGAAGTTATTTTAATACATGTAATAGCTACAACTATTAGATAAGAGAAAAAAGATTTAAAAAAAAGATACCTAGTCATTAGTTTTGATGCTGCCCATATTAATTTAACCCAAAATGGCCTTGGTGCTACACCTAAACCTTAAAAAATGATGGCAAAAGCCTGATAAAAGTGATATTTTCATGGAAAAAATCTCGGAACTGTGCAGCCTGAAGTTTGATTAAATGCATCCATCACTTAAAACTCCTCTAACTGGACACTCGGAAGCTTAACAGACAAATCAACTGCAGCTCTTTGTTCATTTTCAAGCAATTTCCACCGTTTGATAAAAAGGAGGAAGGAGGGAAGGTAACGACTTAATTTGCTAATAGGAATAATTATAGCATGGCCAGAGGCTAGCTCCATTAACAGAAACAAGAACAATTTGGCTTGTTTTTATCTTGTGCTAATTGTTGCAAGCAAATGGCAAATATTTTATTAAATCCAGGAACGTACTTCACCCACAGAAGGAGTGACCTGAATGTAAAATGATCTTCTGAGAGTGAGCATGTTCACAAAGACGCAGAAATTGACTCTAATGTGTCGACATGACTCACAGTGGAAGAGAATGCTGTACTCTGCAGAAGAAACTCAAAGAGGAGGTTAACCAGGATGTTTGTGGGGTTGATCCTCGAGTTATTTTCATTTCAAATTAGCGTGGGAAGTCAAATGTTTTGTTTTTTTTTAAGAGAGAGCTTTAATCACATTAAATTCTTTTTAGTCCACCTATTTGTTCTCGGTAGCACTTTCTTTGTGATGAAAGTAACTTTAGAAGATGCTTCAATCTATTCATTTTAAATCCAGTTTATCTAGTTTGACTTATGCACCTGCAGGTTTCAAATATTCTGGCTGATAAGACTTCTGTGCAGGTTGAAGATGGAGGGAGCTGTGGAGGAGGTCACATGACCAGTCTTCATGTACAAATAACCCTGATAAAGTTTTCCTGACCAGAAAGATACAAAAAAAAAAAACACCAGGAAAGTGATGGAGCTGTCAGCCCGGCTCAGTTTGTTCTCATCCACACAGTACTGAGGAGAAGTCCAACTGTGCAAAATAAGTAAAACCACCTGTGATGGTGAGCCTGGTGCATGATCTTTAAATTCCCAACTCTAATGCAACTGCGTGCTGTGAATGTGTGCAAAGCGTGTGAAGCTTGCATGCACATGTTTATGCTTTTGCATGTGTGGCTGCATGCATTGTGAGACTGTACGTTCATGTTTATGTGTACTGGACTGGAGCCAGTGTGTATCCCCGGTGCCTCCCTCTTTAGGCGTGAATCAGGCTTGGCACCATTCAGTTTGGAAAGCGAATGTGTTTGCTTCTTTTACATTTCACTTTTCCAACATTTTTACATTTTGTCTTCCTCTGCTTGAAAGGAGAAAGCAGAGGAATCGGTGTCAGTCTAACAGCGTTGCTCCAATAATGAATGGGCCTAATCAGAATGATACAGACAAAGGCTGGCGCTCAGACGCTGGCAAATGTGGAAAAGGTCAGCCGTGGTAGCAGCGAGGGAGGGAACAGGGACCGATCTGAGCGGCTTTGACGGTTCACTGAAACATTGCTCAGAGCGCGGTACCGTCATCAGTTTAACGATTCTTCCCTTTCCTCTCCTGTGCTGCAGTGAACAGTTTGAGAGGTGGACTAGTGACTAAGTCACCCTACCCGGTCAGGAGATGTGTGCAAATGTCCTGCATGCATGGCGAGCAAAGAGGGCAGTCGTGTTATCTAGGCCTAGGTTATAAGGACAATCAAGAGGCAGAAGAATTTGCAAGAGTCCAGTGAAACCTGAACACCTTCGGCAAGGCGAGTGGGATAGAACGATGAGTATCAAGGTCTTAAACAATTGTGCACCAAGCATGACATCTATATAATCTGGGCTGTTAAGCTTCTACCTTTACCCAGATGAGATGGACCTTTGCTACGGTTCAGCACAATCTTCCCTCTCGCTCCAGATGTTGTGCTTTTGTATGTTGAGGCTATTATCTCCCCAGCTTGACATGATCGTCTCGGCGCTTGTTAAAGGCGCACATAATAACCACTGGAGCAAGCAGTCGGTGCGTGGACTAACACAGCGTAATGGACCCGGACACTTGTCAAGACGTCTTTTGCTCACACAGAGGGCCGTCGTTTGCCAAATGAACCACTGTTCTTTACATAACAACTACACTGCGACCGTTTGCATTCACACATCAGCTCTGTAAGGTGGCCGCATTCACTGCAAAGTACTCTGACAACCACTCTGACACCCCAGGCATGAGTCAAACCTTGACAGCGTGTCAGGAAAGGTGTGACAGAGCCAGGTAGATGTGACAAGTCGCTCCACGTGGTGCCATTTTTGACAGAGCTACCACCGGTGTGAGTGAGAGGTCAACACCTCTGGAATAGACTTGTCAAATTAGGGAGTTTGCACTAGTTTACTGCTAACAGGCACTAATTAGTGACACTGCACATGGGCACACACACACATATACTCAAGCAGAACACCCATCAGAGCAGTCAGGAGCAGTTTAGCTTGAGGGTGTAGCCCCGGTGACAAATCACAGATTTATTTGGTCGGGTCATTGCTGCTCTCAGAGGCCGAGCGTCCATTGAATTGCACTAAAAGTCAATTTAGATGTCTGCTAGTTAAATTAAAGTCTCCCATTTGTAATATGCTTTTCTTTTACCTTTTATGACCAGATGAACATAAAAAGTGCCCTTTGTTGTGCAGCCTAGAAGGTATTTGTTCTTTTAATGCTCTGATATCCTGTGTGTTATGTGCCTGAATGTGTTTTCATTTCCATTTTATTTTGCCTTCCTCCTCAAATGAGTGTGTTGTCACAGTTCAGCTGACTCTATTTTCCATATTTTATAAATAGCCGGGAGAAAAGTATTAATTATCCTTGTACAATTTAATGCACCAAGTACTTTAACCTTTCAGGTTTCCGTTAAACACCGACATAACAAGGCATATCCATAGCGGCAAACGTGATTTATGACAGGAATACCTAATTCTTGTTTTTAAATAGGTTGGACGGCAATCTGCATACATTTAAATGCGCCTGCAAACACTTTCTCCCCCCTCCTCTCTCTTGTCTCCGGGCCCTTGTTTAATATTCAGGGATGATTTTTTTGTCCACATACATTTTGGTCTGTGTCACCTTAGATTAAATTATTACCGTTTTGCAGCCTTTGCGGTGCAGGCCCCGGGCCCTTATTTACTAGAATCAATGAAACAGTAATGAAAATCCATTTTTCATAGTATCAGCCCCCGCTGTCTTTTATTTAGTTAGCTGTGTCTAAGCAAGCAATTCATTTTGTGTAAATGCCACCCTGAGAAAAAGGCATTAGCGCTGAAAGGGTTAACACCCCAAAAAATTAAGACGCTCTGCTCGGCAAAGCTGCAGTGATCCGACCCACGGAGAGGCCCTGGAATAACTTTATCCCCAAAACAGCCATGGCCACGCTATAATGCCACTGCTATTATAAACAGAGACGAATCTTCACACCCAGTAATAGAGTATTGATGAGTCAGATGCTGTCAAACAACAGATCTCCACATGAGTGACTCTCATATTTACCGGCTATAAAACGCACACAGTTACATGGACAGTTAAATAAAGCATATCAAGCACACATTGATGAAAACATACACCGCACCCTCGGGTTAACAAGCCGAGCGCGCTGAGGATTTGGTGTATGTGCGGTGAGGAGGGTTAATATTTTACTGGCATGTTAAATACATTCGCAGCATAGCTGTGAGCCTGCGTATGCAAAGTGCAGTGGGGGCGGAGCTCGGAGGCACCCGTTCACCTTCTGGGACACATCACACAACGCCGAGGTAATATGACACACTCCCAATCGCGCATATTGAAATATCTCCATCTCAGGAGCACCGTGTCGGCTTTGGCTGCTCCGTATATTTAAATGGGGTTGTTTATTGACTTTGGTTGGGGTCGCATGTGTGCCAGCTGTAATGAAACAACAACAGAACAGGAGTAAAGAGAGTGCAAGAGTGCAAGGACAAGTGATTCAGTGGGATCTGTTAAGCATGTATCATTTACCACGGCAGGC
This sequence comes from Ctenochaetus striatus, assembly GCA_034780835.1. NCBI lineage: Eukaryota > Metazoa > Chordata > Actinopteri > Acanthuriformes > Acanthuridae > Ctenochaetus > Ctenochaetus striatus. The sequence goes on along the minus strand of JAUZTA010000020.1, from coordinate 1,544,264 downwards.
CTGCATGCACAACAAATGACAATGGAGTTATTTTCTTAGTGCAGCTTATAACAAGAATTGGATGTCATTGTTGAGCTGAATTATTTGACTTGACGAACCTGCTTAAAAAAAAAGTGCCATCTAAGGACTTAAAGGTTGTCTTTAGGAGGTAAAAAGTAAATGACAAAATTAGACTTTTTAAATTAAATGTTCATGGGAATAAAGAATCAGATGTCATAAAATATATATATTAAAACACAAAGCTGGAATATAATGAAAAAAGAAAACGAAAATTAACACATTTTCCAAGTTTTAGTAGTGCTGAGAGCTTTCTGAAATGAACATACAGAAATTAGTCTTGTTATCATTTATAATGAAGGTTTTTTTCTAAATTCTTTTTGAATATATAAGTTTTCATTGAGGAAAAAAAAGTTTTTTTGAGTTTTTTTGTATTTTTGCCTCTTTATTGTCCTAATAATGTGTATTTCCTGTGTGAACTTGCACGTACATAAAACTTTAAATGCAGTAATGCACTGATGTTATCTTCATGTGCCTGCAAATCAGCCATTAGATTACATTTAAATGTACTTGTAATTTTTTTCTTTTTTTATATACTTCTCATTGTTAAGTTTACCACATTTGCTTCTCATGATTTATTGTATTTAGTCATACTTTCATATTCCACCTGTGACTGATGCTAAATAGCTTCTCTGCACATTTATGATGTGCAGTTTAGGTGCAGCACACGCCTCTGCCTCCACCTCTCTGTGCACACACAAAAGATCAAGGGCCCTGCCATGTCAGATGTGACACTAAAGGTTTACACACGCCCTCCTGCTCTCACATTAGATGACTTCATAAGCAAGTGTGGAGGTGAGAGGAGAAAGGCTCCCCCCGCCCTTTCTGCTGTGCAATGAAATAAAATTTAATAACTGAATAAAAATGTAAATAAAGATTTGCTTAAAGTGAGTTGTCCGTGAGATAATTTTCTCCCCCTCCTTGCCCTCCTTGTCGGCCTCCTCCCCTCCATCCTCAAGCTAATACTGTGATGTGAGGGGTGGGGGAGGGGCGGGGGGTTATATCGAGCCTGTCCTGATGTGGCGTGTGACCTTTTGAAAGGCGCTCGGCGAGGGTTGATTAAAGACGTATTAAATTTGTTTAAATAAACCTCCTTGTAATGGCACATCATTTGTAAGAAGCTATTAGAGAAACGCCAGGGAAAAAATTGCGACGGCGTTATTTGCATGAAAATGTGCCTGGGCCGCTCAGATTGAGGATCGCTCCTGAATGAACAGCAACGAAAGAGGGGTGACACTTCTATAATTTCCACTGCAACCCACCTTATCCTGCTAACCCCCCCCCCCAAAAAAACCCTCCTGATTCTGACAAAGAGGTGATCAAACTTCCTGTGTTATATGCAGAATGGAGGCGGAGCTCATGTCACTGAAAAAAGTCTGTTTGACAGAGACCCCACCCACCGAGACCACCTCTCTCAGCTCGACCAAATATACGGCTTCTCACAAGTTACACCTCTGAAGGGGGCAATTAGGTGTTGGCATGCCTGAAGACCCAGCAGGTGGGAGGACTGAGTGACGTTTAAAATTTGCATATGTAACATGTTTGAAGTGCTGTCACTGGAACTGCCAATGCACAGTTTCCCCTTCAATTTTCTCTGTTTCAAGCATCTTATTTTATATTTCCTCACAACATTATATTCATATTTTGTACCATTCCTCATCACTTTATGATGTTTTCAATAGTTTAGCTAATGGATGTCAAGATTTTTGAAAAATTCTGCATATTTTGCTTATACTCTAATACAAACGTTCCACTAATTTACATACTTTGGAGAAGTAAAAACTTTTGAGGATGGAAACAAATATTGGCTGCAGAGCAACTACATAAAGGCTAACCCTGCAAGTCAGTGAATTACACTGTCAGTCCTTTGCAAAAATCAATTTTAGTGATCAAATCTTTTTAAATATTAGTGATCATTTAGTGCCTCTAAAATACAAAGAATAAAGCTTTCAGACTGTCTATAGCTTGCTGCACTGACATTCAGCTCATTCTTTCTGGAAAAGATTCAAATCTACTCAACATTTCCACTTCCACTGATTCTTGTCAAGATTGATACGCCTCTGTGTGATACTGAACATATGTGCCTCGATTTAGGTTTGCTTTATCGTTATCAATGTTTTCATCAGTGTGTTAGTGTTTGTGTATGCAGTACCTCTTTTTTTGTTCTGACACAGTGGTTTGTGGCTGGGGCCCTTCCCTCTCCTCCTCCTGCTCTCCCCATCAGTGCAACCTGTATTTGTAACAGTCCCTTGACCAGTGTCCTTTCTCACCTCGTTTTGAAGATCTGCTGTTTTCCTGCCCTCACTATGCTTCTTCTTCTGTTTCATGCGCTCATAAATGTGCACTGCATGCCTATGGCGCACTGTAAGAGGAAACTGTTTGCCTTAAACCATTTAAGATTATTAACTCAAATAAAATAATTTTTCATGCTAAAATTGTTTGACTAAACTTAACTCAAGTATTTATTGTTAAAGTAACTTGGGTAAATAAAGTTAATACTTCCATTCAGTTAACTGGGTTTAAAAACGTTAAGCATTTTATACTCATATACAGCATTTCTCAAACCTTATTTAAAATGTGTTAATAAAACTTATCTGAATAAAGTAAGACTAACTTAAATGCATCTGCTTTATACAAATGTTACAACATAAGCTCAAATCACTCAGTTTTCTTCCACTAAAGTAAAGTATTACATTCTAGTTGTGGTTACTCAATTCATTTGAGGTATCTGATTGCCTTAAACCATACAAGTTGCATTAACACAATAAAAAAACAACCACATCTGACACAACTTAAACAATTTACTTAACACACACTGAATGCTGAACACTCATAACTGAAGCCAAATATGTTCAGTTCCATGTTTTGATACTTTGTGCACTTTTGAGTTACAGTGTCCTTAATGTTATACAAATAAATGAAATGTAAATGAAGAGCCAAGCTATTTCCATTTATTAATAGAGAAACTGTGAAGACACCATAGAAACGCCGCAGAAATGCATTGGGATAAAAACTACAAAAAAATCAAAATCAATTAGAAATCTTGCATCCCTGTCAGGTGATTTGCACAGTATCTGTTTTAACAATCGACAATCAAATCTGAACTGAAAACAACTGATAGTTCAACAACAACCATAGTTCACTGTAATATGCACATTATTCTCACATGTTTAACCATTTTTGGCAGACAAAACATCTGGCATGAAACAGAATTTTCAAACAATGCCGACCTTCAACAACAGGGAGCAGGGACTCCATTGACAACTTGTGTTCATAGAGAGGTGCAGGCAGATCTTTAGCCTCCCTCAGGTCACCGGGAAAAAAGTCTGAGGATGGCTACTTGGTGTGGTGCTGCTCCTTTACTCATTGGACACTGGAATGAAATGTTTAGTTGTGAGAATTAGCTTGCCTGAAACTTTGTAGGCAAACTGTGGCATTCGGTCAGTTAGCTTGCACACAGATTGAACTGTATGGCCCTTGCTTGTATGACCCAGTAGCTCACATGACCGCAAATGCTCAATATACCAGGTCTTATAGTCTTTCAGTAGAAAGAAGATGTCATTTCCGATAAGTAATATGCTTCTGATCTCTACTCAGGCAAGGCAGCATGTGCCCCAGTGCAAACAAACGTGTCAGCCACAAAGGTTGTGCCTTCAATGATTACCTGTTTTGTGCCGCATATGCTACTGCTGTCTGATGCCTGATATTAATGCATGTGTATCAGTGGGCAGTGACTCAACATAGACAGACTCCACTTTTGAAGTCTGCACTGGTGGCTTAAAAAATCTTGGAGATGACAAATAGAATGCCATCATGTTTTGGTGTCTCTCTGCCAAAGTTTTCGACACATTTTTGTAGTTATGAGTGTGGTGAAAAATTTTCTTGAAAACTTTTGCTTCCCCTCAAATCTCATTGTCCAGAGATGGACCAGAGGACCAAAACACTTTATGAGATGAGGATAATGCTCGATGTAATAATGCTTTGGTCATAATGGTAAGCTAGGGAGGGCTTCCTGAAGCAGCTGCCTGTGATCTGAAATCTTACTGGCCATGTACTGAATGGTATCATCAATTTCTACAATTTCTACAATTTCATTTAGCAGACGCTTTT
>JAUZTA010000020.1:1513691-1528983 GCA_034780835.1 Ctenochaetus striatus | reverse complement strand
ACCTGGAATTTCTTTCGTATATGGATGCAATATTTTTCCGAAGAGGCCTTTCGTTAGCTGGAAATTTCGTTAATAGATACGTTCGTAAGTAGAGGTACTGTATTAGCTAAGTCTGTGCTCGCCCCGACGTGTTTAGCATTGAGATGGTACTTGAGGCTGGAACTACTCCGGTTATAGGCAAATTCTTTTTTGCACAATTTACACAGAACGATGCTCTTGTCCATTGTCCCATCAGGACGTTTTTTATAGCAAAAACTAGCCCCCAGTTGGCAAAATAAGACGTTGTCTTCCATCACTGATGTTGTTAGCGAGTGTTTGTGTGCGTCACATTTACCGGCGTACCAGAAACGCGTGAGTAGGAAGGTTCCGCATAAGGACTACTGGAAAGGAAACGATTAATCGCGTTAAAATCTTTGACGCGTTAAAATCTTTATAATTAATTGATCGAAATTAACGCGTTAAAGTCCCGGCCCTAATATAAATATAAATTATTTTAGCTAAAACAACTTAAAACTTTCATCCATCAGCTGTTCAAACCAGGTCTTTGCTATCAACAATTATTTCTTCTGGACAGTAGTAGGTTAAAGGTAAAAGAAGGACAAAAGGAAACAAGTTTGAAACTCTGGATGGAGAAAGTAAAAAAAAATTGGTCCTAACTCTCTACAGCTCTGAGGTCTTCCAGCACACTAAAGGCATAAAAAGCCCCTTCATCGTGGTTCTCCTCCACCTTAAAACCATTTAGCCGTTCAGGAAGTTCCTTCTAAAGCCAGTTGGTCCTGCTCTGTCATCACCTCAGCATCAGCACTCACATGCACTCTCAGAAATTAGCAGCATTATGCACAGTCGGGTAACAAGGCTTCAGTTCCTCTTTCTTGAGGAAATTGACAGTGATAGCTTGACTAAAAGGCTAACAGGCAGGAGGGAAGAAGGGGATCAACAGGCCACAAAGTCTGGCCCACTTCCTGTTCCTTTCATCCATTTGTTTGCTTTAATTCTCTTACATCCCTTTTGTCAGGACTCAACAACACAAAGCAAAACTTGAACATTAGAGAAAAGTTGATTTCAAGCGTGAAACTGGCTACAAAAGGCTTTTCTGTTTCACTCAAAAAAAATCATTTGGATCTGATTTTGATTTTTATGGCTAAACTTTGTGAGCATGTGTAACTGTAAAGAAGTAGAACATGAATTATATTTTATTATCTTACAGGAAGTAGGAAAACTAAGGACTGCATCACAATTTCTTTACCTTTCAAAAGTATCTTAGACAAATTGTCTTTGTATCAAACACTGAGTGCAACATGAATATTGAATGTTTTTCTTGTATAATAAAAAAGTGATATGGTATTGATTTGAGCAGAAAACCTTGCTTCCTCAGCTCCTCCTCCAAAGAGGGGTCAGTGGCAAAATAACATAAATAAATAAACAGCAAACCCCAGAGCTGGTAGGAAATCTGCATTTTGCTTAAAGACACTTTAGCAAGGCAGCTGCTTTTGGCTCCTTCTCTCTATATCTGCCTGAATCACATTACAGTAACATGCAGCTGAATGCTACTGTTATTTTTCTTCCAGCCAGTAGAAAGCAGAGGACAGAGGAGCAAACTGCTCAGGTGTGATCACATCGGCTGCATCTCTGCTGCAGATGTGACAGCAGAAACCGAACCTGACATTGCAGAACTGAGAAGTAATTAGGGGCCGGGCCGCAGCGCTCTTTCGGCTGACACCAAATCAATGCAGTTTTTCCGCGTTATCAATTAAAGACGTGTAATTACAAGCGTGGAGAATTGCCTCTCACAAACAGTCCAGCCACAGACGGCCCTTCACCGCTGGCGTAGTTCGAAACGCCTCCTCAAGATGCCGCACCTTGACCCGATACCTCAGATAACAACCTGGAGCAGCAACGACCGGATTGTTTATGGATTTTATGGCGCTCGCTCTGAACACCTGAGCGATAAACTCAGTGTAGCGTGCAGCACAGAAATGCCGTTTACTTGGTAGCGAGCCAAAGTGCAAAATGTATTACTCAAGAGCCCAGTTCCCAATTGAAGCCAGCTGGGTCTGAACCATTAGCCGGTACAAGCAGAGACAACCTGGTTGCTGAGTGTGTCGACACTCCTGGGTGAATGAAACAGTGCTCTACACCGCTCCCCCTTCTCCTCCCAACATCCACCCCCTCTACCCCGCAGCCTCCCATCAGCACCTGGGAAAATGGATTTGAAACGAGGGCAGCCCCCCGCACACCTCCCCCAAATGAGCAGATGGAGGCTTCCACAACGATTATCACCACATTACCTGGGAGTCTGTTGACGAACAGGAACAATGCAGGCAGTGCTAATAAACCCCAATCAAACATGACACCCCCGCTAATGTTGCTCACTTCTCCATCACTACAAGGCAGAACCAGTCGCACTGATTCGTTTTCATCAGAGCGCCCAGCTACAGCTGCAGCCTCTGCGAGCAAAGGAGAGTCAGCAGAGGTGATGTCTTCCATCGGCCTCAGCCTCACACTCACGTTTTGGTCATAAACGCGTTACAGCAAGACACACCAGTGTTTTCTCCTGGGTTTCACTGTTTTCATGGGAGGAACAGCAAGGAACTTCACATTAAATTCAGATTCACGATAACATAGGTGATTGACTCTGCTTTGGGTGTCACTGCTGCTGCTGCTGCTGCTGCTGCTGGGCAGCACGAAGCAAAAGTAAAGCTCATGCTGGACAAGGTGACTTTACTGAAGCCCACTTTGACAACATTTCAAGTTACAGCAACTAAAAACAGTTTCATTACAGGCAGATTGTGGAAATCCCCCTCCCAAATAAAATAACCCTGCACAAATCAAGACAGTGCCAAAGCTTTCATTCATATCGCTGATCTTTGCTGAATGTTTAGTGTTATGTTTGTCAGATGTGGATGGTTTGCTGAAAGTGTTTTTTGCATGAAGTATGATTTTAGGATTTTTGTTTTATTTTCAGTATAACTTGTGGTTTAAGACTTGACTCTGTATAAAAAGGAGTTGTTGCAGAGGTTTCTCTGGTATGAAGCACACAAGTATTCTCCCCCAACTTCACACCTCTTTTCCTCTCTCTTCCTTTGTTTTAGTGTTAGTGCTCAGTTTTCTCCTCAGGGAAGTCAAGCACTTTCCATGTCTCTCTCATGCCTCTTTTTTTTTATACCCAAAAAAGCCCAACTGTAACAACAGTGGTCTCTAAACAACCGAGGGATTCCAGACGACTGACCTCAAAGCTGTTCCTCCACCGCTGAGATACAAATATTTACCCCTATCGCGTTCAGCTCAGCTCAGCTCTGAGGGCTGCCCTGCCTGATTGGGCCCCGCCTGGCTTGAATGCCCTTGGAAAACAAATAAAACTCGCCCTCATTTTGTCTCCTTTTGTCTCTTAAACTAACCTAAAGATACACGTCAATGCACCGAATGACAGTTAAGAGTTTCTCATCCTGCAGAGGGAAGTAAAAGCTGCAGGTTTGGCTTTTTGTTTAAAATGATTTTCAAGCTAATCAGAGACTCAGTTAGTTTGAAGACTTTATTTGATTATCTCTCTGGGTTAAGCAAAAAAAGAAAAACAATACTGTGAGGATGCAACCTTTAGCAATCTTGATAAGTTAGTTAGGTATCTGCCAATCTTCAATATCACAAATGTAAAGGTTTAAAAATGACTTTGTTTAAGCATTATCATTTAGAATTTGAACATATTACTTCTCTAACATTTGCCAGTGACACAGTTCTGCTCGTTCAGCTTCACAAGATGTTGAGCTGTGAAGTTCACTAGGGTGCTTTAAAAGAAATGGTTAGACAGTGAATCAGGAGAGTCTAAGGTCATGTTACTCAGCTACACCTGGCAGTTTGTGCATGAGCATTGACAGCCATGTGATGTTGTAACAGACTGTTGTTTCAAGGAGAAAGTTGATTAACATTCGTCTTTAATTCCCTTGTGAGAAACTGCAGATTGTGTTGATTCTTCAGTCAGACATTCAGACATTCAGACATTCAGAAGGAGCTCAGAGGTCATTCATGCTGAAAGACGCCAGGTGAAGTGGTCAACCAGGACGCCTTCCCGTCCCTGTGAGGGAATTCTGGACAAGTCCAACCAGTGAGAGACCCAAAACTGACTGCAGGAATGGTATATCCCACCTGGTTCAGGAATGCATAGGATTGTCTCACTAGCTTCTATAAGCCATGACTTGGGACAAAGGCAACCTTACATATTGTGCTTACTTAGTGTGCTGCCACTGTGACTGAGAGCAGCAGATAACAGACTGATAAAAGGACGAATTCTGACTCAGTATCTGTTTTTGCTGATCAGGTTCTCCAGTTAGCAAGAATCCACCCTCTGACATTTAACAATATGAGTATTTCCACTTCTCAGAAATGTTTATACATTTGCAGCCCCCCTGTGCAGCAGGGCTACACAGTCCCTAACCTTGAAAATACAACAAGTAAGTGTTCATTTATGGCTTAATTGACAAATGGGCTATTGTAGTTGCTTGTGTATCTTCTAGTAGTTTAAATTTTGCACTGATGATTGAGTTTTTATTGCTCTATAACGAGGTATTGACTCCCTGTCTGGTCTTATTAGCTTATGTTTCCCAGGTGGTGTATGTGCTGTGATTGTATGTGTTTTATTGTTTGCTTTAAACATCTCGGCAAACAAAATTTGATGTAATCTTTTCTCTCTGAATGAAACACCAGAGGTGTTGTTTTCTTTTCTCTTTGTACTTGTTTTTTCTTTTTTTTCCCTTAAAAATCAGGATGGATATGGCTTCTTTGTTGCTTGTTTCACTAAAAAAAAAAAAAAACTAAAAAGATTTTATTTCTCAGATCTGGGTGAATTGGATAAATCACTGTGTTCTGTAAAAACACCACTAAGGGTCTGAAAAAGCCTGAGTACACAATATATTCCTTTTCAAAGCACCCACTGCAGTAGTTTGTGTTTGACACTGATCAAGCATAATCATCAGGCGATCAGGGCTTGTGCGAGTGTGTCTGTGTATGAAGAGCACACACTGAAACACACACAAAGAGCATCTCCCCCTCTGTCTTCCCAGTGCAAGTCGAGCTAACCACTCCAGGGAGCTGGAGACTCAATTAATGACATACATACAGCACTTGCAAGATGTCATGAAGAAAGAAACACAACTGCACATATGCACATTAAAGGCCGCTCCATACACTTTATCTGTGTGAGTGTGTGTGAGTGCGTGTGTGTGAGTGTGTGTAGCTCTTGTATGCATACAGTACAGTATGTAGGCTAAGGGCGGCCTCTGGGAAATACTGTATGTTCTTCTACATTATCCGCCTTGGAGCCTTAACATATCTAATGCTCTGTAACACACTGTAACCTGTTCTGAACTTAACTCTGTTTCTTTACATTAAATTCAGAACAAACTCCACTGCAGCTTCTCAAACAGAGACAAATGGTGTCACTTTTGAGTAAATACCCAACAAGGATTTGACTTAACTGTGAATTGTTTAAGACAGAACTTAACAGGAAACATAGGTGTCATTTGCGTTCAACCTCACATTACATAAGCAAGACATGTAGCAGTGGTCACAGTAAATATGTTGGATTAATTTTGTCTGCTGACTTTTACAGTAAAGACACATTTTATTTGTAACGTTGGAAATTGGATTAATCAGATTTTGTTGTTTTGCTTCATGGGATTTAACGTCCCCACTCATTAAAGCTGTTGGGTAGAAACGCAGATGAGCTGCTGGTTTTACACTCAAGTACCCCAAAGGTAGAAAAAAATAGTTAGCATAGCTAATGAATAAGATGTACTGTGCTTTGTACGACTGTTCGTACTCTTCCCCAGCAGGCGCACGTTTCTGGTGCAGAAGCTAGAGGACGATGCTTCTAACTCTTATGTGTTCAAAAATACTAAGCAATTCTTCATCAGTCAATCAATGAGTTCTTCTTTCAGTAGCTGTAAAATATGGCATCCAGCTCAAGTCTCGCTTTTTTGTTTTTGTTTTGTTTTTTGTTTGTTTAGTCTCTGCTAATTTCCTCTAATTTTTATGCAAATTTAAGGATTTATGAACTTTCTGTTTCCGTTTGGTCAGAGAAGGTGTCCCTTTTTTATGTCTTTTTGGAAGTGAACTCATCATTTCACACCTCTGTACTCTCCCACTCACCTCCTCACTCTGTCTTCCCGGCTTAGCCATGGTCGGCTGCAGTTGAGGGGTTGCCACTTGGAAGAAGACGGTGGCTGCTCACAGATCCGGGGTCGGAGGTCATTCCTGTTCTCCTGGCAAAAGGTGAGAGGACCAGAGCACGGGTCAGTGGTGCTGAAATCTCATTTAAGAGTTTGACCCCCGAGGGCCGGCTCGAGCCGGTCCGGCGCTCGGAGATGTCGTCACTGAGGATGATGTATAGGCATGGGTTGAGAGTGGAGTCCTGTCCCAACACACACATCCACACACACACACACACAGGTCAACAGGGGGGGCGTACAGAGCTCAGGAACATGTCTGCATCGTAACACTTTTTTCATCAGATAAAATGAAACTTTAAATTAGCCTTTTGTGAAAACTGAGACACTGTAACAGCAAATAATAACAGTAGCAGAAAGAAAACAAGGAAATAGATAAAAATAAATGCAGGGTCAAAATCATACACAGCAGATGATTTCAACATGAAACAGGTTAAGTAGAAATGTAGGGTCACAGTATGAAAAGGTGCAGCACAGCAACAGCACAGCTTATCATCAGCTCAGTGGGGAAGAGGAAAATAAACTATTTATATACAAATTGTTGCATAATGTCTGTGATACACAGTAATAAACTGAGTGTTATATGAATTATGGATTACATAAATTCAATCCATAGCATGTACGATACTTGCAATTACACTTACATTTTAAATATGCTCACTGTGTCACTTTTGTTATGTTTTAATCTGTTCTTAGTTCAGTGTCAGGCTTTGGTAAGGAAGTGTGTGTAGTTAGAGCGATGATTTTTAAACAAGTAACTCTTACATTTCTCTTTATTTCTTATAAAGAGATTTGTTATTTCTTTCTCTGTCTCTCTAGACTCCTGTCATACAGGCAGGGTCATGCATTGCAGGAACAAAATGGTCTTGCACACACAATTTGCGTCCCTGGCATTGTTGCGAGTAGCACTAATGTTGCAGGAAACAGAATGGATCAAAGACAGTGAAACGAACCCCTCATTGATCTTCACAGTGAGAACATCCTGAAGTTGGTTGGGAGACTCAGAGGAGTCATGAAAAGCTGCATGCACAACAAGCAGTAGAGCTCAGGTAAATGTTGGGTTAATTTGGTTTATTCAGTTGCGAGTTCATTTACGAAAGTAACAGAAACTCTTTTAACCTTTGAGAAGAGTGTCATAACCTTTAAAGTATCAACTAGAACAGATGTAGCAGTTGACAAAATCAGATTTTAATGAATTTTTACAAATATTCAACTTAAAATTCCAATGTTGGGTTAGGCAAAGGAGGTGAAGTGATCCGGATCTGAACTCAGAGGAGCAGGAAATACTATAGACCAGAATCCAATTCAGCCACAACAAAGACTGGAATTTGAGTATTAAAAGGCTGCAACGACTGCAGATTTTGTGGCCAATATTCATGAACCACTTGAGCCAGCAAGCTGTACATAAGCAACAGGGTCACACCCTATCTGTGGAGGCTGTCACAAGTTATTCTTGGCAATGCAGGAAACGTAACTGAAGCAATTAGACAAGACAGTTTGAAGGAAAGCGGGTTCACTGGAAATGAAAGTTAAACCACTTCATCACAGAATAACTCCTGGAACGCATTGGAATCACAGATTGATGATATCTGGGAGGGTAACAGTATCCAGGCAAAGGGTTTTTCTTTTAACTGCCAGCTGTTGGAGTTTTGCGGTGCAGCTGTTATTAAATAAATGTCCTATTTTAAACTAGGTATCAAGATGGCGAGGAGATCAAACGTAGGAGGCCCTTTGGAAACCTTCCTTAATTAAAATAGGAGAGCTGAAGTTCTGATATTTTGTGAAGCTGAAATCCCGATGCTGTATCTGTTTCAAGCGAGGCGAAGGCTCTGATGGGCCTGACAGCTTCCTTACGTCCAGGCGCCGGACGGGAGCACGTGCAGCCTGAACGCAGCCACATGTGGAGCTGATTATGAGGGGCCGAGTGTTTACGGTGGACCCAGATGTGGGGTGTTTAACATGGCACGGGCCGAGCGGTGAGTTTTGACAGCTCACGGTTCAGATCGACCTACACGCCGGTTGTCGGGCTGCTGAGATGAAATGTCAAACACACAGATAAGGGCCAATAAATGTGATTACAACAATTCAGTTTCTCAGATGCCCAGCAAATCTGTCCAGCATCGGTCAACACCTTTCCTGTGTTTGGGAGGAAAGATCCAAGGCTGCAGGGCTTCCTGAAAACCACCCACTGAAAAATTAAAAAAAAGGATGGATGAATAAATATATGACTAATATTGTGAAAATCAAGGAGAGGAGGGAGAGGTGACAACTCATACAACACTGATTAGCTTGTCATGTACTGGTTTATGAATGGAAGAACAGAAGAATGAGTCCGTAAGCAAACCAGTTCTGTTATTGAATGAAAGAGTGAATGAATAGGTTGGTAAGAAATATTTTAGAAAAGAAGGAAAGATAGAACAGAATAATCAGATTGGGAATTCAGTGATTAGCTTAGCAAAAAGCTATTGGTCATAATAAATGATTTTCAGTCTTAATTTGGATTTCTACAAAACATTTTTAGCATATATCAATTCAGATAAATCCTTATTTTAACAGACATTATGAACATGTATATATTTAGTACAGGTGACCTCAGGAGGTATCACAGCATCCACCTGCCTTGTTGTACGCTCTGCAGAAGAGTCCTCCATGTGTTTATCAAGGTAAGTTAAAAATAAAAAGCAGATAAGCTGGAGTATCTGCAGGCTTGAGGCTAATCACACATTTCAGAATATGCTGCTGTCAATTTAATATTCCTGGCCTGTGGGGGAGTGAGAGATCAGGAGACTGGGGTATAAATAGGCCATTCGCCATCAGTTCATCTCAGCCGACTCCTTGACAGGATCAGAGTGACTGAAGACTGACTCTGGTGTCACTCGAAATCAGGACAGTTGTCGCTGAGGGACCTTCAAGTCGGCAGGGAGCTGCGGCGTGTCTCCCAGAAAGAACAGACGGGGAGGACGAGGTTTACGTCTGTTTTCTCTAAAGAGAAGGGGGTCAGAGGGATTGAACCGTGAGGTCTGGAGGTGAACAGAGAAACGTGGAAAACCAAAGGTTCGCAGCACATGGATGGGATGCAAATAGAGTTGGCAGCAGTTTCACTGATGCTGCTGGGGGCCGTGCATACCTGAGCAGATGTAACTGTCATGGCTCGAATGTACATGAATGTGTCTGCAGGGTGAGAATAAACACATCAGCCTACAAAAAAGAAAATCCTTAAAGGAAAAGCTTGAGGTGTATTTAGCCACTAGGCTAACAACTAGCTTCCTTTATATTCATTTTTACCGTAACACTTAGGGAGAGACGTGTTCAAAGTGTTGGCCTGAAGGATTATTTGTAGGATGAGTTAGAGATACAAAGTTACAGCTGGAGGATTATTATCCTGCTCAGGTGCTTCAAAGCAAACACTGCTGAAGTCATTTAGGGATAAAGCTGCCGATAAAAGATGTTATGTTGTGTAAAACCTTTTAAATTTGTCAATTAACATGCAGAGAAACTTCCAGCAGTCAGTGTTTCCTGCCCTGACAGTGAAGGTGGAAAAGCCTCTAAAACTGCATTAAGATCACTGAGGGACAGTAAAACTCTGCAGCGAAATCTGCACTATTGAAATTCATTTAACAGCTTCTTGAGTCAGGCTTCAATGCAGGCTTTAAAGACTGACCTCTGAAGGTTTAAGAATAAAAAGAAATCAATACCTTAACATGCTGGCAATTAATGTGCTGTGTGTTAGTAACAGAAATTTATATAATAAAGATAAGCACAAGCAATTATTGGACACAATCTCTGATATACAACCATAAAAATATGCCTCCTAAAAAATACAATGTAATGCTGAACAGCTGAACTTCTACAAGCTGACTGACTTGTTTAATACCTCTCTATTATAATCTTTTTCATTTACAACTATGAGGGAGATGTACTCCAAGGTTTTTATTCAAAAACACGGAATATGGTATTTTGTGGGTTTTTTGTAGTAACTGTTAAAAAGCAAAGTAGTCTTAAAGGCCACAGTTGGTTTTCCCTTGCAGCTATCCAGCTACCTGTCAAGGTAATGTCTGACTAAAACACCACAATCACAGCATCAGCTGCTAGAAGTTGTTTTTTCTTGCTTGGCAGAGCGCTGAAATGGAGGAGGTTAGACTAGCAGGTGCACCTGCTATCCACCAAATTACTGAGGCGATGTGAAACAACTTAACTGGTAATTTAGGACAACAACAGCCATTTTTACTGCTGTTGAATCAATCAGCCAAACTGTTGTACCGGTAGCAAAGTGACTAAGGATATTGAGAGCAGAAATATCACAAACAACATGAATGTTTCTAATCTGAAGGCAGACTTCAGCGGATGTTAGATTTCCTTTCTTATTTTCCTTTAGCCTGCCTTATAAAATTCTTAGTGCTTTCTCCATTATGCCATTCTCCTGGAATCCCTGGGAAATTCAACGCACCCTTTATAATTACTGCACCAACTGCCGGCTGACAAGACTCATTTGCCTTTGCTGGCAGAGGTTGTCTCTTTCCTTAAGTACCTCTGTTGTGCTGATGCCCTCCCCCCTTGTCACTACAAATTCCCATCTTTACCTACGCAGCCGGTGGCGCCTTCAAATATGGATACACTGCCTGCTTAAAGAGAGCCCTGTCAAGATAAACAAGGATAGGGATGCTCAGAGGGGCTACGTTTCCTCGCAGATTTCAAGTGTTTGAATTAATGTCGTATGAGTGAGCAGAGCTGGAAAATACCAGGTTTGCTTCACAGGTAGAAATGTTAGTTTTAGAAATAACTCACAGCAGAACACAGAGGTGGGCTTCAGACACTGAGGAGAAAATTCTTCCTCATAAGATCTGATATTCTGATGAGCTCTCTGCTGAAAACATTTGAATCCACGTTTTCAGCGGAGCTCCCTGAAAGAAGCTTATACATGCTGGATGAGATTTAGGTAAGTCTACATCTGTCGCAATCATTACACCATATTTCATATGTTAAAGGTACGATCCCTGATCCAGCTGACCACAAAAGGGTTTTTCAATAAAACAGAAAATCTGATTAGGAGAAAACTTTTTACAGAAACCCTAACAATTTAAAAAGATTCTGAAGTTGTTTTAGGTTTGCTAATATATTTAATATCCATAAACACAGAACAGAAACAAACCTATATTACTATTTATGACCAGCTGACAAAAATACAAATCCCACAGTTGCACATGTGGATTTATATACTCAAAAAAAATAAGAAGTTTGGCTCAATATGGCCAGTTTATTTGATCCCCAGGGTTCAGTGACATGCCAAAGAGGCTGAAGGGAAGCAGACCTTTGGCTTCTGCACCACCAAGAGACATACTGCTGGAATTGTGACCTAAAACCTAAGTATTAAGGCAGTACGGTTCAATTGCTTTGCAATCTGTTTGTGCTGTCTGCGTGTCTTGTATGTTCTGGCCACCTGGGATGGACACTCAGCTGATAGCTCATACATTAAGTATGACAACGCTGGCTGCCAACAAGACGCATGGTAACAGAGGGAAAAACTAAGCTTTTTTTTTTTTTTTTGCTCTGTTCGTTTTCTGTTTGTGAATTTGAAATAAGGTCAACTGTTGAGGAACATAATTCATTAGATTAGCAATATTGCAAGCAGCTATAAGCAAGAATTTACAGGGTTCAGGTTTATTCACAACCAGACAGCAGGTTTGAGAAAATATTCAATTTTTATTTTATTTACATGCAGACTGATCAAGCAAATAAGAAAATGGCTTGTAATTTAACTGAAAACTTAAGTTGTAAAAGGCTGATTTTAAAAAAAACTAACCAGGACTTCAGGTTCGATCTCAAAATATAAATCTCATACAAAAAGGGAGGCTAAAATTATGCTAATTTGCTGCAAAACTGAGCGAAAAAGTAAAATTTCAATTACTAGGGAACATGTCATGTTTTAGAGCTGCACACTTTTTTGAGTTATTGAACGTTATGTCAAGAAAAGCTCTTCTGCATTTATTTTAATTGAATATGATCTTTTTTAATTCCAAGGTGACACATATTAGAGGTTTTTGATTGAGTGTCTGTTTCATACATCCTGATGTTACATTGCTCTAACAGGCTGTTGTTCCTTTTGTTTCCTCCATGTTCCCCTTTTCACATGACAGATGGCTCAAACAGACAGGTAGCTGGTATGAATATACCGTCAGAATATGTTATTTCTTTGTGAGGGCCTCCGTTCCCCCAGCATCACGAAAAAGAGATGTCTTCCCGTCCGAATGTCTCCTCTGTTAACGTCGGCTCCGTCTGTCTCGGCAAAGTGAGCACATGGTTCATGCATAAATCAGCAGCACGGTGATTCCAGGTTGTCCCATGATGCACTGCCTCCGGTGATCTGGCTACCGGAGCTGTGCCATTATGCTGGCGCACTGAGCCAGTCACTGCTAAACAAATATGAAACTGCGCCACTTTGTGTCACAAATTTTTACATTCAACAGAGGTCACGTGAAAGCAAGAGAACCTTTTTCGTCCATCTGTGAGCTAAAACGTTAAAAAGGTGGGCGAGCCTCATGGGAAGAGAGCAAAGAGAGAAAGAGAGAGAGAGAGTGAGGATGTAAGCCATTACAGCTGTGCAGATCACACAGCTATCTAAGATGCATGATCCCTGTGGCCATTTCAAATATGCACACTCTTACCTGTGTATCCCAAACGCAAAATCACAAGATGTGACTTCAATCTATAAAAGATGATGCTTTTGACAAGAGCCAGGGGAAAAAAATGGAGCTGTCACACGATGAAGTGGTAGCCAAGGTCATGCATTCATGCATCCACCTTGCAAACATCTCCTCAGTTACTGCACACAGTGTTTTACAAAGACACGTTACAAAACAGGAATCTAAACCTGTGATGTCCCTAAACTAACTACTCGACAGGTCAGGCTACGAAACTCTGTAACAGCTGCAGCTTTCTTTCATAACATTATGTTCGTAAATGAATCAAAGCTGCAGCACATACTGGCAGCACTGAGTGGGTTTTCTACACTGATCACATCTGTACTGGTAAATCAGAAACTGGGTCAACTTTGAACTGGAGTCTGCGGTCGCCGTAAGGCAAACAAACACTAATATAAAGAAGAATATATGAATATGTTTCAGGAGAATAATTTGTTTAGTTTCTTTAGACCTTATTTTGACTTACCCTATATCAGTCTGACATTAAATAAATATAAATATACAATATGAATTCAGATCATAAATAATTTAATGTTAGCATAAAGCTGCTCTGGAAAACATATTTACATATTTGCAAAAATGCACCGTCTCACACACTTAAACCACAAAGTGTGTCTGACCAGATTCTGCAGCCACAATGTACACTTTGAGAAAATCATTGCAGAGGAACAGAAGAATGAATTCTAAATGCTTACATCTTCTCTTTCCTAATAATTATGAAATTATTTCTTTTAGCATTATGCAATAAGGTCAAATCACATGGGCTTACTAGACACCACAAATTTTGCAAATCTAATCCAGGAAGCAGAACATCTGCTGTTAAATCATACAACATAAAGACAAAAATAAAAAGTGCCAGCACATATCTGACTCATGTCTACAGCAACATTCATTACTAATGAAACATACGTAATTGTGACCATGCATCTTCATTTTCAGGACAAATTAATAACATAATCAAAGACATAATACATTTGAAATATTTCTTTTAGATCTGGGCACTGAAAAAGTAGCTGTTTGTTAGATACTGATTGAAGTGTTTCAAGTATTACAGTCTACTTCCTTCTTGAATATTTTAGGTTCAGTTAAAGATCTTAAGCTTGTAAGTGTTTGCTTTGCAGACCTTGTACTTTCTGTTATTTAGGATCACTACATTCATAAACATTTGCGATGCCTCCTGTTGAGTTTTTGTAGGTTTTCAAACACACAGGCTCTGTTGGTGCAGCTGCTAACTGTCAATAACTGCCTGTCTTCATGCTGTATATCAATGAAGTGTGTGCAACAAAGTGCAATACAAGGTACTACAAGGAAACGCTGAGATACTGAAGTGAAGGTGAGACTCTTGTTGACTTTAAAAACTCTCTGTTGACACTGAAGTGCTGCAGGAGCACAGACTTGCTGTAAGTAAGAGATTTCCTGAACAAAAAATTATATTCATGCATCAGAGCCAAAGATGTCAGCATACTGGCTTTTACCCTCTACTTCTACCATAATATTTGGTGTATCAGTGCAGGACTTTTGAGGCAGTGCAGGAGGTAATAAATCATTTAAAATACTTTACAAAACAGAGCCTAGCGTCCGCCAAGGAAAAAGAAATAGAAACTTTAAGGTGTTTCACTCTTTATTGTAACTGATTCTGGCTAATTTATGTGCCACCCAAAGCAGGTCGGCCAGGTTCAGATTGAGGCATCCAGAGCGGCAGACAAGGCCTTTGCTCCTGTGTGCTTCCCCGCTGGGAAATCCAGAAGCTGATGAATGTAGAATTGGTTCCAAGCATGTCTCGTGATTATAGAGACCTGAACCTGTTCTCTAATAAGCATTCTGCATCACGCCCCGGTCGGCATAAACCTCCGTTCGCTGCGTCTCCACTACATCAGCTGTTAATTGGTTTATTTTCTCCAGCAGATGAAACTTCTTTCACGGAGCACAAGGCGATGAGTACAAGGAGAATCAGAGGGGAAGGGGCAGGGAGGGGGGAGTGGGAAAAGTCACTTTTGATGATATTACATTTTAATTATTTCTGTAAATACAGGAGGCTGGGGCTCCTGGGCGAACCTGTCAGTCGATTTTTCATTTCACGTGCGGTTGTAAGGTGTCTAGGTCCAGCCAGCCGTCTAGCTGAGCAGCTGACGTCCCACCGGCAGCCGTGAGGGAATAACACTCCCCTCCAACACACACACACACACGCACACACCCCCACACACATATATCCACACACCACTTTTCTTTCATCTTGTTAATGGACATTCCTCCACAAACGTCGGCGAGTCTACCTGACTGCAATCCTTTAAAGTTTAATTCACTCTACATTTAGCCCTGGTCATAAATACCATATTAGGTAGAAGCAGCATGTTTTATGTGCTCCCTATGGTCGTG
>JAUZTA010000020.1:1496266-1510054 GCA_034780835.1 Ctenochaetus striatus | reverse complement strand
CGACTAAAAGCTCAGTGAGCAGAGCCAAAGAACAACTCAGAGCTGTGGTCTAAATGTAGCTTGAAACTCATATAAGTCAGTCAAAACCAAAGTATCGGCAATGTCGGTGGATCAGCAGGCTCGACACTGCAGCTAATTTGAACAAGCAAACACAAGGGAGGGTAAATACCGACCATATACCTGTGTTAGCTTTTGAGCTAAAGTTGATTTTAATAGCTTTTGCTTTTATTTTTGTGAAAAACATTGCAGCAAACAATATTTTCTTTTTCTTGACTGGTCTGCAAAAAGTCCTGACTTCAACTCCATCAAACACCTCTGAGATTATCAACCAAAGTCAGCATCCAACCCCATGAACACTCCTGTGTCTAAATGAGTGCAAATCCCTGCAGCTAGATTCTGGAGTAAAAGCTGATATAGCAGCACACAAATGCCCAAGATTTTCAAGTAAGATATTCAACAATCACAATAACGCTTGACAGTCCACATACTCTTGTCCATGATGTGTATATACAGACATCTGATTTCCTATAAAACCAGAAAATCTGATCATGAAAACTATTTTAGGGAATTGTTACATTATTTAACCAAAACCACAATATTTCTTAACTTAAACCAAGTGTTTTAGAAGCCTTCCACCCCAACCTGCCTTTTATGAAAAACCTTGCTCTACTTACTATACGTCAAGTGTACAGCTGGAAACGGAACCAGGCCAACTACATGTTCTCGATGTTATTTGCCAGACTAATCTAGTGTGTTTCTGATGTCATGTAACAAGAAATGGCGGAAATCTGGCTCTGCCTATTCACTTTAAAGAGATTATTGAAACATATATTCCAATCTGCCGCTGAATTCAGTCATTATTCAAATGACTAAATGCAATGTCAATAAAACCAGCTTAATATATAAGGTGGAACAACCTCTCACTAGAATGAAATCTCCTCCCCGAACATGTTTAGAGAGACAAATTTCCCACAGAGCGCACCATACAAGCATTACAATCACTAAGTGCATATTTGGTCATTGAATCTATGGGTCATCATGATCACATAATGTGCCCCAGTGGCACAAACACATTAATTTCCAACAAAAACTCTTTTCATACTTCGACAGGAAACCTCACATTCGCACAACGTTTAACCATGACCGGCTAAAATCTGATTAATGCGTAAACCAATTACAGCTTCCCCCAATTAGAGGACATTACCAGGTTAAGAGCTCTAATGTATCTTCCTCACATTTGTTCATGAAGTATCTGTGGATGTTTCGAGCAGATTTACTGATACTTTGCTGTGCAGGAGCTCAAGGAGCAGCCGTGACACCCCCCACCCCACCACTCGCCCCCTCCCTCATGAGATGTAAAGGAAACACGCTAGTGTGATTCTCTGCCCGACATCATGATCTAAGTTTCTAATTAAGAAACAGGGAGCAGCGCGTCAAGCTCAGACACATCACTCAGCTCCTCAGCCATAATGTTGCCCTGTAATGCCCTGTGTGGTCTCAATTACACTTTCCATGATGTAGAATAACAGCATTACAGCAAAGCAAGACATGCATTCATATACTTGTAATTAAATAAAATCCAAATCAAGATCAGACCCGAGTGATCTTGAGCTACATTCATTTAGACGGATGGGCGACAGCACTGACCTCTTGGTTAATTCTTAAAGAGACAGAGTCCAAAGGTCGCCATCATTGGAGATGGATATTTCAAGCACTAACGGGAAGTTTTTAATATAAGGACCTATTTTAGGAGACAAGATTACTTAGTTCACATGTCACTTAAAAAGCAGTTAAATTGTTACTTTTGATCCTTTTCTATATCCAAGTTAAAATCTTAAAACTCAAGCCTCAACCACAAAATGACAGCTGAAAATGTGAATCTTTGTAGAGTTGTATGTACAGTTGACAGTCTGTTGAATCAGTAAAATATTTTTCATATTTTCTAAATTTTCCGTTACTGCCAATTTAATCATTTTATACACTGAAGTTTACACAAAACTCTCCTTGTTAAATCATGAAAATGATGACAAAGATTGCAATTCAGTTAGATAAAAAAGGTACTAAAAGACAAACATAACAACTTCAAGTGATAAATGAAGAGCATTGAGTTAATGAACATTAAACTCTAGCTGTGAGATAACAGTACATACGGTCTGAACTTTTGGACATAATTTGCATCAGACATTGGAAAGAGGCAACTTTGTTGAAACACGTATAACTGATGCTTTTAATGTCTCATTTTATAAATTACTATCCAGGGGACTCCCATAATTCTCTGCGCATTATCGAAGATAAACTCTTCAATGGAATTTTCAAAACCAAGGCTCAGGGAACAGCAGCTTTTCCCACTTCTCTACCATGTGACATGGTATTGCAGCAGAGACTTCAGAGTTAATGTGACAGAAAAAGAGGAATGATCTTCAATCTGCCCAAATAACAAAATCTGTAACATGTCCTAACAAATATAATGTCCAATAAAATGGATAATTATTTTTTACAAAAAAAAACTGGGACACCATGATGAGAATTTGTAAGATTTTGTGACCAAACACCACTTTAGAAGAGGCAACATTCAAAATAAAACACAAAACACATTCACCATCAAAACAACACAGAAAACTGCACAAATTGTCCTTGGTGTTGTTCATCAGTCACAGAGAGAGCCGCCCGTTCATGTGTCACCCGATCCATTTCATTTGTAAATCATTTGTTGATGCTCTCCCAGCAGCCAACAAGCAGAGGTCAGGCAGATGAAGCGCCCCCTCCCAGCCTCCAAAACAATCTACCTGCATGGGCCCCCAGCCCCTCGGTCCCTGCCCTGGATTGAGGTTGGGTTGGTGGTGGTGGTGGTGGTAGGAGGGGGTGGTGTTGTCATTTGCCCCAGCATGGTGTGCTGATGCTAATGGCCTCGCACAGGAGTCCAGACTAGATTGGGTATTTCAGTCTTAATTCGGCCATTAACATTTCGTTAATGCACTGTCCTACTGCTCGCCTGCACCACGGCCTGCCCGCTGCTGCCTGCTGATGGATGCTGCAGGCTGCAAAACACAACACTCACTCAAGGTAGATGGGAGTTTCTTCATGTATGTGTCAGTGAGGATGCATTTCTCTGAGCCATGTCACTTTCACTGGTTTACTATGAATAGTTACTGTCATCATATCACATACATACATGACATGGACATATTTGAAGCTTCACTCAGCAGAATGAGTGATAATAGAATAAATACTATTATTAAGTGACAACAAGAGCATTTTTTCATTTCTTATGTGACTTAAGAAGAAAGGAACAACCATATAGTGTTAGCCTGCTGAAGATAAGGCTTATTTCTAATATAAAAAGTTTTTTTTAATTTTTCAAGCGTTTTCAAGAAATATATTTGAATTCAAGTACACTGCTAACCTTGAAAACATAATCAAGAGAGAAGAAAAGAACATGAGGCTCAAAACTGTAAAGCCGACAGTTTATTTAGCAGAAAAACAACAAAAGTAACCAAACATCTGTTGTCATGGTGTTGTGGCTTTAACCTTTGACCTACATATTATTGCTTACTTTCTTGCTGATCCAGGAATTAGAGCGTATTCTCCACTTGCTCTGTTAACGTATGAAATGCATACATAGACGGTGCGGGAGTATTTGTGTATGTAAATCATTCTCACTCCATTATGCTCAAGGCAGTATCAGTTGCTAAGGTATTCGCCTGATAATGAACACAGCATGTCTGCGAGTGTGTGTTTGTGAGTGTGTGCATGCCTGTGCTCCATCCAACAAGTTTAACACAATATTCTAATTAGACATCTATGTTTATTTAATGCGTCCTGAGTAAATTAGTTGTATAAAATTATGACTAATTAAGTGCTGCATTAATAACTGAAGCGCAATGGCAGCCTTGCTGCTGCTGTACAAAGACGTGCACATAGGTAATCATCATATCTATGTCACTCATTAAGCTCTTTGATCATCAGGACATGACATATGATAATATGAGCTCTCATCTTCATGCTGAGGCTGGTGCATATTTCAGATTATATTTGGAAACATATGAAAACAGTTAAAGTATCTTCACCTACACCAGTGCAGTGATAGTTGAGCTTGTATGATTTTTATTAGACATTTAACAATTAAGATGAGTTAAACTTCAAATGTTCCTGCAAGTTAATTTGCTTTGGCAGTCCAACAGCAGATCAAATGCTATGTAACATGTCCCAACAACCTATTATATAGTGAAAAATCAAATAATAACTCAACTCCATACATGACTTCAAAATACATATACATAAACAGCTGCTATTCACACACAGCCTCTACATACACACTTCTAATAGAGGTGCACAACCCTTGCAGCAAGTCTCTACAATACATGACACGTTATTGCACAAACCTTATGATCAACATCAACTTCACATGTCAGTGGTAGGAATATCTGTTTATAACTGTTTATAACCGTGGTCAGTCTGCTCTTGGAAACCCCAAACTTCTACCAGATGCTACAAACTGGAGCCCTGGGTGCAGAATTTCAGTAGGATTGACACTATTTTCTGAGCCTGTCTTATAATTGACTTTTCATAAATTATTTGGAGGTACAAGCAATCCGTAATTGCAATGGTACCTTCATGGTACCATACCAGGCTGGGATACCATTTTGTGTAATAATCCTCATTACAGCATGTTAAAATAGTGACACGAGAGCATAAATTAAGTTACTTTTGTTTTAAGACAAACAATTTTTTTCAAAACGTTTCTCCTAAGTGTACATTAGCAGGCACGAGAGTTTGATTCACAAGGAAATGATCATTTTACAGACTGTATGCCATTTTTTCTCTCTCTTGATCTTTCTATTATGTTTGTTTAATTCACAATCAATACTCAATATTATTCCTAAGTTTGCATTTTGTGGACACACAATCACAGAGCGGAATGGAGAGAACAGTTATTGTCGCAGCTGACAGTCCTAACACTGCAGGGATCTTTTTCAAGAGGTGTTCTACCACCAAAAAATAAAAAAAATTACTGAAAATTATGTGAAAGTTGTCAAACACAAGACTTCTGCAACCAGCATGTAAAATCTGTGACTCAATGACAAAAAGACAGAGTACTGGCACAGCCCGCAAACACGCTTGATATTTCTGGATCAATGAAGCTGTAGGTAGGCTGTTCATCTGTCATTACTTAATAGTGAGTGAGGACAAAAAAACCCAAAGTGTTACACGAGTGATGAATATCCGACTTTATCGGATATGTGTGTGATATATGAGATTGGTTGATAATCGACACTTAGTTCTGCCATATGGCTGGACCCGCCTGCCAAGGTACAAGGACTCAAAACATGGAGGTAAGCTCTGGAGGACGGCAGCTTGCTTCCAAACGAACAGAAGAGAACATGGCTGTGATTTAAAATAATGACCTGAGCTGCTCCTGAATCCTTTTCAAGGACATGAAAGCTGGTTTGTTCCAAAATGAAATTTAACATGTTTTAGGAAAAAAAAAAAAAACACTCCACACATGTTGTAAAATGGATGATAGCTAAGAATGATTACAGATTACTGTTTGTGTATAAAAACAGCACTTGAAAATTTATTTCTGTATATTGTATACACTGTTACAGACAGTTTCCTTTATTAGGATAATGTAGGATGACAGTTTATAAATTCTACATTAAGCTTTGAAATTAATTAGCAAGAAAAAGCTACAACAAAGCTCCAAGTGGATTTTTTTTTCCTTTAAGACAGAAAATATATAGAAATCATCTGCATCAGATGACACACAGCACATCTTAATAATACTGTCTAAAACCTAAAAGATCCAGCATGTAGGGTTTAGTGACATCTAGTGGTAAGGTTGCAGATTGCAACCAACATAAAGAGGGTTATAATGTCCATTCAAAAACCCAAGAAAAGCTTCAAATGTCATAAAATAAAGTGGTACAGTGTCTATGAAACTGAGTGTAGGAAAACAGTAAAGGGTTGACTCTACATTCAGAGTTTGTTTGTCCATTCTGGGCTACCGTAGAAACTAGAGACTCAGTGAAGAGGACAGTCTCCCACAGTCTAAAGGGGCTCATTTTAAGGTGACAAAAGCACAATAATTCTGATATTAAGGTGATTTTACCCTGATGAAACATTGCTGTAAATATTTAATTCCATTTGCATCAAAGATCCTTTTAAATCTAACACACCAAACTTTTAAATGTGTCCTTTAAAGAGAACCACAACTTAAATTTAAACACTATTTAAGCATGGGGGAGTCTCACTCTACTATACTGCAATGAGTTGAGCAGTAATAAAAGTGTGATAATAATCTCATCAGTGCCATTTAAAAATCACAGCCCTTTACCATCAAACACAGCCAATGTCCATCCAAGGCTTTTTTTGGACATCTTTAGTTGTTTAGACAGTCCCAAATGAGACTGACATGCCAAAACAAACAACAATGAAATAAATAAACACAGGCACCAGTAGCAACAGCAAGAGGAGATTGGTTTTGTTAAAGGCCTCTGACAGCACGTCTCTTGGACATTAGGTTGAAGGTAAACAAAACAACTGGCATGCCGCTGCCAAGCTCAGGCCCCAAGGCAGCCCTGTATGCCGACGGCGGCGAGAGGGAATCTCAAGCAGTCTGGGACTAGTTCTTTTTCCATGTGACTCAGGAGCTGGGTAATTTCAAAAATTTGTTTATCTTTTTGCTTCTATTTTATTTCCTGTCTCATGATGTTCTCAAGATGTCGCCGCGAGCAGCGCTCAGGGCTGCAGCTCTGAATTCAAGGAGGATTCATCTTTGTTGGTTTATTATTCAAATAATTACCACTGTCTGACGAGGACCAATAAACAGTCGATCAGAGAGAGCAAAGGCTTCCAGTATAAACATATATGCCAGAATCTCGTCATCCTAAACTTGGGGGGGCTTTTGATAGGCCCGATGGATTTCAGATGGACAGGAAGTGTAGGCTTTGAAAGCTCTGTAATTCCAGGTGGCCAGGGAGTGTTTTGGCAGGCCGACCTGCGCGAGGCCCGCAGATCGCCAAGAAAGAGGACCTGGAGTAGGTGGAATGTTAATCATAGAGAGAGGAGAACATGTGTGACAAAGGGAAAGGATGGAAAACACATGTCCCATTTCACACTTATTTACCTTTGACTGCCAAACCCCTGCCAGATTAAAGGAAGAAGAGGCGGGGGGAGAGGCAACAGCAAAGGTGGAACCCTTTAAAGTTTACCTCTTTGATGAAGACGCCAACTCTTTGATAGCATTTTAAACATTCCTGCGAGGAAAGAGGAAATAGGAAACCTTGGCGGGATTGAAACTTATGCTCCATTGACAAAGGGCTGTGTGTAAAGACAAGGGGAGGGGACGCTGATGAGCTGCTCTGCAGGACAGAAAGACATTGTGCTGAACACGCACTTAAAAAATTACAGCTCCAAGGGGCCTCAAGTTAGATACCAAGATAAAGAATCACAGAAGAACATTTCTGTACTCTCGCGCTGGAGTCATAGATTATAAATTTTGTGCTTTCATGTTTAATTTGATCAAAACAAGTTCACCAAGTTCACCAGTATTTGAGACATCTTGTTGCATAAACAGAATAATATATCAGGGATTTTTTGTAAAATATACAAATTATTCCCACATTTCAATTTTAGAAGTACTGCCACATGTTAACCACATGCTATAAATGTATATCTGAATATATAATTAAAAAGGTCATGATGTGAGAAAAAGTACATTATAGTGACAAGTACAGCAAAACGTATCTGGAGCCTTAACATTTAAACAGGTCCAATTAATGTTAAAATATATTATATATATACTTTGCTGGTTTTGAGTTGGATGTGCCCTGTTTGTGTTTTATAAGCTTAAAACATAAAACCTAAATTAATTTTAATCAATGCGTTATAATAAGCACAGTGTTCTTAGGCAGCTTCATCTTGTCTTCTAAGTTGTTTGAAGCACGTCTTCTGTTGTATTTTTAATGGTGTGCTGTAAGGCCAGTTTCCCCTGAAGGGACAATAAAGCAAAGTGAAGCAAAGTATGGTATGAATGCATCGTGTGTAAGCTCAAAAAGCTGAGACAAAATACTCTATTGCTTCTATAAAAATGTCCAGTATTTTAACTCTGATATACTTAGGAGTAAATGTGTCATGACTGTAAGCCTGAGCTGCAGCACCAGGTAGAGAAAATGCATCTGTGCTTTATGTTTTGTGTGTAATACCCTCCTTCTTGCTCGAATTTTTTCAATTCAATGTTATAATGACAATTGAATAAATTCAGTAAGTCACAAAATTAAACCTACTGAAATACTTAAATTCAGAAAAGAAGAGTTATGTTCTAAAAGACTGGTCAAATGTTTTTAATAACCTGACAAAAGTAGGAAACGTGATATCAAAGTGAGATATAGACACGTTTAAGGTGCGGAGCTTCCACTCGTACTCTGCTGGTAAGACTTTCCACTCACGAACCCCATCCAGTGGAGACTGAGCAGAGAAGATGATATGAGTTTTTCCTTTTTTCTCTGACATGCCATCTTAAACTGGAGGCCATAAGCGTGCTTTGAACAGACTGTTAAAAAGCGAGAGTGTGATTGGAGTTGAAAAGTTTGTAGCTGTAATGGTGGCTGTTTGAGATAAGTGTAACTTATTTCATTTGTCGGTGGTGTCACATGCTCTCGCTGCTTTGAAGTGGCAAATTAATGACAAGTGAGAACAGTAGCCATTCTGCAGAGAGAATGACCCCTTTTCTAATGGCTGTGTGGCACAGTGAGAGAGTCATCTGTTGGCCCCATCTAATTATGTGAATCGAGCAGTTTGAAAAGTGTCTTAAGGCTGTTTAGGAATAAAAGGGACATTTAAATGCAGAGCACTTTGAAAATTACAGATCCTTCAAAATACTTTCCATGGACACATCGCTTCTTGCCACAGAGTCCTATTTTTTCTTCATCTCGTTAATTCTGTGCTTTGAGAGCACAGCCGGTATTCAAGGGGGAAGAATTTGGAGATAGCCTCCCACTCCCACCCCCCCAACTCTTTCCCAGTTTCTATCATAAACAGGATTCTGCTAAACTTTTCCCCTAGCTTCCATGAAGAACCCTATTCAGGCTGGAAACAATACACCTCTTGTTCCAGATGCACAACTTTACTTGGATATTCAGATGCTACTGTCAGCCGTAAATCTCACACTGTCCTCAGGCTCCGTTTGTAAGAACCCCATGGAAATTCCCTTCGGATTTGTAATTCATTATTAAAGTTGAAAGCAACTGTGTTTTTAAGGCCAGAACTGATAATTATAAATGTGACCTGAAACTCCCAAAAATATCAAGTATTTTTAAATTTAACTTTCCTTCCAAGAAATAGAGGTTTTGTAAATAAAGTTCCACACGAGGAGTCAGTAAATCCTTTGTTTTTAAGTACTTTCATGCATATTTTTAAGTCACTGTATAGGTTTTAAGATGGTTATAGTCAACTGTATCAACTACATTAAGGAAAATAGCAGCATACATCTCATTTTCTGATTTCAGCATACTGGAGAGTGTTAGATTTTATGACTTTGTTTTCTGAGTTATTTCAGAGGTTAACCTGAACATCTTGTATTCAAAGCCTCACTCTTTTTCCTCTGCTTTGGTTTTCCTAATTATTATTTGATTGCTCATTAGGCGCTGTGTTCACCGTGCATGCATCTGTTCATGAAACCTGATTTCTCATATGTGAGAGAAACAACCGTCTCCCTTTAATTACACCGCCTCGCCAACATTTGTTAACGCTCCTTGGAGGATGCACGTGGACGTCGACAAATAAAATACAGGGGCAGTTTACAGGATGATGTGTCTCGACGTACAGTAAACTTAATACCAGAATACTTTGTAGTAAGAAACATTCTTTTCATTAAACTATCCCCGACCCTCTCATTTCTAGCAGCTGTCCCCGCGGATACACACCCTGCTTCCCTTCTCTTACGGGGTATGATGTGTGGATGAAGGCTCTTTCCCGTGCCATAATGACTGTACACCAAGATTTTCAAGGGCCCGCTCATGACAATCCCATTTTCTGTGTAATTTCATGGTTGTCTTCTTGAATGAAGATATTGGCTGCTCTGAAGCACGAGGTCAGAGTCTCCCTGCTCCGTTTTCTGGATTGTTCCGGAGTATGTTTCCCTTCACTTGATGAAAAGTAATTCATCATTTACACCGCTGAATTCTGCCACTTTTTTCCTTTTTTTCCCCCCTCCCCTCGCCGTGCTACCATCTCTCTTTTCAGTAACAACTTTCTTCACCTTCCTTCTCCTCGCCTTCGTTCTCAGAGTCCCCCGTGGTACCTATGGTGGTGTTGAGAGATAGATAGGTTCAATACGACGGCAGGTCAGCCATCCCCGAGTACAGGTTAGCCCTCCCAGGCCTCTGCGCTGCCCTCTACCCGTGATAGAGTTTGTCACCTCGCTACCTCTGGAAGTCAAATCCTGTCAACTCAGGCATCCTTCAGTATCCCCGAAGTGGCTTTGGCACCCAGCGGGGCATGTGAGCTTAAAATTGATTTTTCTCCCCCCTTCTGTGTTTTTTTTCTCCTCCTCGAGATCTGCCAGGTTCCCTTAAGGGAAGCGGTTGACAGCCAGTGGAGGGCCTCAGCCAATCACGAGGCAGCAGCGGTGTAAAAGACACCTAGGGAAACTTTCCCTGCACCTCCTAGAGCTGGAGGGGGGCAAAGGTTTCTGACATGTTGAGGAGGAGGTGGTGGAGAATTGGGGAGGGGGGATGCTGTTGCTAAGAGAGCGGTAGGGGGGGTTTTCCTTCAATTCCACTTCTCCTCCTGCGTGGCCTCCTGACTGTTCTTCCAGGGTGAAATTAATTGACACACGAGGCCCCGAATTCACTTTTAATTGTTTTCACTTCATCACAGGCCCATCCTGTCCAAAGAAAGTATGAACACGTTCCCTCAAAGCTTTCTCACGTTGTTCTCCTTTTGCAAAAATTTTTTTTCATAAAAAAAGGAGGTTTGGAATCTTTCATCATTGTATCCTTTAGTGAGCAATGAAATAACTGAAGACTCTTCTGCATGTCTCTACCTGAACTCGTGTAATCGTGTGCATGTGTGCGCCTACGTTTATTAGCAGTGTTAAAGCAAATAACATTTCAGGCTCACGTGACTTCCCTTTTTTATGCCAGCTGGTAACATCTGCAGGGTGTCCAGAGTCCAATCAGGGAGTCTTTAATACTGAGAAGAGAGGAAACCCTTGAGACTTAAGAGAGACAGACCTGATCATCCCGTCTCATCAAGGCTCTGGCTCTCCTGTGACCCTTCCACACTGAATAAAACCTCCCCGCACAGCTCCTCAGAAACTAATTCCTGGGTACTTAAGAAAATACAATGAGGTCAGATTGGTATCTTCAGTAAATTACACCGACGGCTCAGGCACCTCTGTCTGAATTAGCAATTCAGGAAATGGAAGCTCCTTCACAGCAGCAGAAGATTATGTGAAGGTCCATATGTTGAGGCCATGATATCACTTCTCCGATCATTGTAAAATGGGACCTTTAGTCAGTTCAATGCCTTTTTATCAGGTACAATCAGAGGTCTGGACCATGTGCAGGAAGCAAGATTATCCCTGTTGTTTTCTTTGCGCTGCAGGAGTTAAATCAGGCAGCGACTACAAAAGCCGTCAAGGAGTATTAAGTTGTTTTTACCTAAAAATGTTAAATAAACGTGACCTTTTGGCTAAAAAAGTGTGAAGAAAAACGCTCTGATAAATCTTCAATAGAGAGGAGAGTCACATCTTTAATTATAATTCATTACCATAATGACAAGGGTTATTATTCTGTTTTTTATATTGAATTTACCTGTTTATTTTTAGTTTTTTAAATTAAAAACAGAAAACTAACTAGTTCACTAATACTACATGCATGCTAATCTGTAGTCATTTTTTTGTCTTTAAATTATATTTCATTGTGTTTTTCTGTAACTCCAGAAAATCAAAAAATCATCTGACAACTAAAATCCTGAAATTTCCTTCAATAATCTTTGTTCGTCTCTGATAAGATGACAGTTTTAAGACTATTTTACCTTCCATGACATACTAAAAAACACAGGGCGGCCTGTGTGTTTGCTCCAAGTCTTCCCTCCTTGCAAAGAAAATATGGCTCATGCCCTCAGCAGACAAACAAACTGACACACACACAATCACACACAGTTTGCCTCACGTTCTGCACATCTTCGCCTCGGAGCCACTCGAGCACCCAGGTGGCACAGAGGAGACGAGGCAGGGCATCAGGAGAAGGGGAATAGCCGCAGATCTGTGCGTGTTTGCCATGGCTGAACGAGCTGAGTGTGGCTGTGCTTTAACAGAAAGAAAAAATACATGCACAGATGGATTTTCAGGGTGGGGGAGGGCTGCAAAAAGGGGCAGAATCGCATACCCTTCAGACATGTTAAAGATAGTTGGCAGAGGGATGTGGGACAGCTTCGTGCCACGCCTGCTTCACCCAGGTGTCTTTCAGGTGATACATGGTGACATTTGTTTCTGCAAAGGTTTCATATTTTTTTTTGTTTATTAGCCTTTGATCATTTCTGTCTTTTATGGGCTTTTTTGAGAAAAACTGTTTTTGCATTTTAAGGCAATTTAATTTTCTCTAAGCACCCTCAAAACTCCCCACATGGCGAGTCCATGAGTCACAGGGATGTAAAACATAAAGTAAGAGCCACTTGCAAAGCATTAAAAAATCCGCATTACTAAAAAAGAAAATGGACACAAATCTGAATAAATAATGCTCTTTATCCATGGGACAAAAAAATTCTACCTGTGTAATTAACCTATAACTTGTTTCACTGTTGTGTTTAAGCTCCTTTTTGGTAAAAAAAAAATCTCATATTTCTCTTAAAATATGAGAGATAGGACTTTGAAAAATAGATGTCTTCTTAAAATTCTGGTATTGCAGATAACCTGAGTTCACAGAGGTACAGAAAATATTCTCTGCACTTGATCATTTGCACTTAAGGGTTTGGTTTTGAATACATTAGGTCTGTGTAAGAGGGAGACTGTTGCTTTGACCTGTTTGACTCTTTTAATAAACATCAGTTAATCCAGCAACTCCTCCAGATTTCACCACCATTCTCCAATTTTTGGACCCTCCACACCGTGTGTTTACATGAATTTGGGTTCCCTGGCATCATTTCTGCATCCTGCAAACATGAGTGCCTTCCCTTTTACCATTTTTTTTTCACATTTGTTCCAGACGTGTAGGCTCTACCTGTTTAGAGCAGGAAAATGCAGGTAAATTATCTTCCCCTGCATGATTTAAGCAGCCCCTCTCTGCTGCAGAGACTTTCACAGTGTCTCAGTACCCATTAGCCCCTGCCACCCAGCCAGCCACTTCCACATTACTACCTCATTTCATACATTAAAAGCTTTACCTTCAGGAGTGTGAAAGCTGTCGGGTTATCTGTCCTCCCCTTCGCTCTCCTGCTCTCTCACCTCAGCCTCATGTCTGCTTTTAAATACTGTGAATAGGCTCGTGGTCCACACTCGTCGGTTTTTGGCCCCTCAAATGAGATTTCCACAAGAGTCATACTCTGATAAAAATGATCCTTCACCCTGGAGTTTGCTGTAAATGTAGCTTGCAGGTGCAGCACCTTCCTTATCCTGTTAGTGCTAAAGTGATGCCAAAGTGTCGCCATCAGTGCCAGTTTAGAAATGATTTACTAAATGTGAGCCAAAGCCAAGACTACCAATTTAATTTGATCTCAGTTCAGAAATTAAATTTGCGAGCACTGATTTACTGTATTAAATAAAGATACAAACATTAAGTCAAACAG
>JAUZTA010000020.1:1461541-1474417 GCA_034780835.1 Ctenochaetus striatus | reverse complement strand
GTCATATGATTACAATTACAGGAACTATATTTGCTTGTCAGGAGCAAAGGTCTAGGGAGAAGATCTGCGTGGATGGATGAGTCAACAAATTGTGTCTTTGAAGGGGAAGAACTTATTTTTAACCCTAACCATTCCTTTAAGAGGGTGCATTTTATGCCTTAACTTAAATTACAGAGACAGCCTCCAAAAGGCACTGACAAGCTGCTGTCCTTTGTAAAGACATCAGATCAAAAAAAGCTCATAAATAAATTCCAAAACTACATATTTCAACTGTATTTTGTTCAGTTCGCAGGACTTGTTGGTGCTGAGGTATGGTGTTGTACTGGAACATTTTGAAAGGCTGAAAAATCTCCAACAATACAGATCCCTATATGGACTCATTCTACATTGCATGTGCTCATTTGCAGTGTTGCATGAAGCAGAGCAGCTCTGGCTCGTCCAGTCAGAGGGAGCTGGCGTGATGCATGCTAGGGGACAGGGAGGATCAAACAAACAGAAGAGAAGAGGGAGAAGCAAAGTTTTCAACACAAAACCCCTCAAAATAAAGAAAGAGAGACAAGCCCTGACACTGGCTTCACACTGTACCCGTCCAATTTGCTTTGTTCCCAGTTACCTGCCCCTGCCATCAGAAGGAGAGCCACTGGGGGCCATATTGGGGCCATCTTCGCTCCCATGGCCCCTTTTCTCGCCACAGCCTTTAAAGTCCTGCACTGCGATGTGCATGGCCTTGATGTTTGCCTTGTACCCTACATGCAAAGCTATCATTATCCATGCCTCTTGACAATCGCAGGCCCCGTCTTTGTTACATCTGCAGCTCTTTGCCTTGGGCTATGACATGACTGTACGGTTGATCTCTTCTCTTTTACATATCGCTCCCTGTGTCTCTCTTTCTTTCTGTTTTTCTGCACTCAGACTGTGTACCATGTTTGAATCTAACTCTGATCTGACGACTTGGAACATCTTTTACCTCTCAGCCTGTGTGACACCTCTGTTGCTTTGATGTGTTCGGCAGTTTGTAGACAACTCGAACTACAGTCGGGGAAAAATGCGTATTGATGTTCGACACACGGTAGCGCTCAGGTTTGCTTTGTGCAGTGGTGTTTTTCACACCATTTTTCAGAGGCACATCAGACAGTAGAAATGTAAAACACAAGAATTCAGTGAAACAGAAAAAGTTTTTCATTATCTGTACAGTCAAATAAAAGAACCCAGCGTTCCAGGAATTTAGAAATGTTACCACTGGTAGAGTCCGAATCTGTGTTTCACTTCACAAAGAAAAGATATCATAGGCAAAGTCAGATTCCTGCCTTCGTACTCTGATCATTCCTTTTTAGTTTAATATGGGTCACCAGCTCAGAGGAAACAAGGGGAAACACAGAGACAAATACATTAAAATGAGGAACTGTCAGACATTGTTTTTAGCTAAACTTAACAAACCTCCCCACGTCAAGGGACATTTTAATTTCTGAGCACAGGTGTTGAGGTTGAAAACACACATTAGAACCAAAAAAAACAACAAAATGAGCTGAATATGACCTCAAAACTACATCTTCTAAATGAAAACTACAATAATTTATTGCATCGTTTGTTGGGTTTCTGTGTTGTCCCCAATTCATGCATCCAATTTCCACTATAGACTGAAAATCAGCAGCTCTTTAGAAGATAACACTTATGGTCAGTGCTTCAATATTTCTATTTCAGCAATAATGTTTCAGATAATAGGCTGCAGAACAAAGACTGTCACAGAGCTCAATTCTGATACAGAGTGACTCCCTTTTCTATAACTATTTTCACTGCAATGGCTTCAAATTATGACAATCAGTGCAACATAGATAAAACACGGAGACATGTGTCAAACAATATTGCTGTATTTTCACTTATGCTTTACGTTTGAATTAAATTAAATTTGACCTAACTGATAAAACAGGTAATAAAGTATTTGTGTTTTTGGACAAGAGTACTAGAATAGCTTGATCTTCAGCATGAACAGCAAAGAAGAGTGGCCCACAAGCTCAAAAATACTGTTTGATTGAGGGTTTGTTTGATTGATTGGCATTGCAGCAATTAGCAGTTAGCAAAGATGTAAGTTTGCTGATTATCACTTCAGAGAATTGTTGTTTTCTCTAATATGGAAGTCACAGGGTGCTCTATGTACTACAAAGTCAAGTCCAATCAATAATAGACATCTCCAAAATCTAAATGTACCCCAGTGTGAAGTCATTTACATTTGTATTTCAGTCCAAACTCAAGAGCTTTTAATTAGTTTAGCCCACAGTCTGCCAAAGCCTGCTTGACCTTCGCTCTCCTCCTCTGCTTGACGCCTGGTTTGTATCTCTGCTGCTCAAAATTCCTCAAAACACACACGGTTACTTACAGTCATCCAGTCTGACCATAGATTTTAAAATTACTTTCAAGCATTGTTGCTTTAAATGATCTCTCCTGATGCCTTTACAGTTTTTTACACTTGTGCACCCAAAGATAACCTCCACCTCCCATCACCTCCCACCCTCCAGGATCACAGCAAAACACCACTTGGGAAGTCAACAGCTTTCCTCTGCTCGACCACAGGAGGTAGCAGCTGGCGGCGTTTCACAAGCCCACCACTGATCTTCAGACATAGGACCTGCAGCTCGCCAGAGTCTGCAGTGCTGTCAAAAACCAGAGCGCAACTCAAAGGCCTCATCACTGCTCTGTTCTCACCAAGAGCAGTCGAGACAAAATAAAAATGATTTTTGCAAAAGTGCGACATCTCAAAATCTCTTCAAAAATATCAGTGTTCTAATGAAACTTCACCTATGTGTTTTTACAATCAGTACACCAATTAAGAGAATCTGCAAATTTTAGTTATTTTTTAGAAATTTAACCAATCTTACATCAAGATTTATTTTTAGCAGAGTTATTAAAAATCAAAACCATTCAACAAGGCCAAACACTTTTCCACATTTCAAGAAAGAGAATTACTGTACATGACAGTTTGGTCTGAAACAAAAAGTTGCAAACAGAGGTTACAAAACTACTTTGACAACAAAGTTTGGGATGAACAAGTGTAGGAAAAAGCGAACAACTTTTTTTTTGAGCAGAGTCACTATGGTGCTTTATTTGCAAAGGTTTAAACTGAAAACAGTTGCCTTTTGCACCTGGAAACAATGTTGATGATGTTATAAAAGTGAACCATGACAATAAATTTGTGGACCATACAAACAAATACAAATGTAAAATCATTGTATACATATTATTTATATGTATAAAATAATATTTATATTTATATTTTATACAAGTATTTGACATTACCTGCTCTCACTGATCAACTAGTTGATGGTCTCAATCATTTACAGAAAGCTATTTTCAATAACCAGTGCATTCTTTTTCCAAACAACTAAGTCCAAAATAAATGTTCATATGTTTGATATTTTCTGATAACTTAAAGTCAACTCTGCCTCTGAAAGGTGGCCTTGTTGTGGAAAGACGGCCTCAGAGTAAAGAAGATTTTTCCGTTAACAGCAGCAGGCGACAGACATGAAACAGAACATGCAGTTTCACATGGAGATGAGACGGAGTTTTTGGCAGACTGCAGATCCAAAGCTGCAGAGAGGAAAAGACAGAGAAAAGGGAACACACTGGCATGCAAAGTGCGTTGATTAACTTGCATTGTGTTTCAGTATTGCTTTGGTAACTCTGTGCGTTGCATTCAAATGAAGTCTAAGACGGAGAGGGAGAGTCGACGCCTGAGAGCCTCTAATTCAACCTCACAGCTCTGAAACTCTCTCTCTCTTCCTCTATGTCCAATGTCTATTTCAAGACCCCCAACCCGGGAAATTAATAATGAATGCATCCTGTCCGATTTAATTCGGCACTAATTAGGTCAGGAAAGTTTGGGAGCGAAAGGTACAGTCCAGGCCACGTGGTCGGTCTCTCAGCGGGCGGCCACTTTCATGTAGCGAGAAAAAGTTGAGCGTGGAACAGAGGGATGGCAGGGGCAAGGCCAGTGCCAACGGCGCCAGCACAGGCACGAAGGGCCAGGGCTGGAGACAAAGATAATAAAACCAAGAAGTGGCGGCTTCAGAAAGCCACTGAAAAAAAGTCACCAGGGAGATATCAACCATGGGCCTTCGCCGAATGGAAAAAAAAAAAGAAGAGAGCTGTCAGTCTGTTTGTTTGGACTGCGACCGCTGAGAAATAATTATTCCCTTTTAATTACAATTTGGAGAAAAGAAACGCGGCGCTCAGGCTTAGGAGGCCTCCTCTGCCTCCAGTCGGGGAAGCTGGTGTGGGGCGAACAGCGCTGCCCAGACCGCAGAGCGAAGCGCCGGAGGACCCGTGCAGCAATGTTATCACCTTTCACACGCCGCAGAGCCAAAGAATAAACGACTTTGATCCGACTGCGAGTGCACTTTGGCCAACTTGGGTGGCACTGTGCGGTTTAAGCAGAAACTCTCTGGCAGGAAGAGTTCAGAGCAGTGGGAAGAGGAGGAGGTGGAGAGGGGGGACAGATGAAGGTGACAGCTATAGAGGTTAACCTCGATTTGAAGTCCCAGTGGGGTTGGAAAATCCCGCAAGGCAAGATATCGCTCTGATCTTTCACATCTAGCTCACAGATATTGTACCAGACAGTGCCAATAATATCTCTTCAGGATAGACAGACAGATCTAAAATGTACTTCAAAGGTCCCCCAATATTCACTTTTTGACTGTATTCATATATTTTCCCTCACAGTTCGAACAATGTGCTCCACTTTTGATGTGTTTTAGGTAATAAAATAAGTCTTGAATAAATTTGAATAACAAGTTCCCCTTACGTATGAAGATTGGCAGACAGCAGCAGCTCCCCTGATTCAAATGATGCCAACCTGCTTAGTGGAGGCGATCCAGATGGAGTATCAGTTCAAGTACTGAAAATCTGCCTGATTGGAAGGGCTCAGATGTTTATTGGAGAGGGGCAACTAAGCATCAGGTCCAGCTGTGAAGAACTACCTGAAAATAACCTCAAAACCTGTCTGTGAATATTATTTTTCTTTGGAAATCTGAATTAGTATTTCTAAGGTAGAATTCTGTTCCCTCTAAAAAAGATGCCAATGAATAATTAACAGTCAAAAAATGTTGCATTTGCTTACAGATTAATTTTACAGAGGAGAAAAGAGGACTGATAGCGAGCTTCATCACCTGGTGCAACAGCATTTACCTGAAGCTCAAAATTGGAAAAATCAGTTAGCTCTTGGTGGACTACACTGATACAAATATGTCCACAAAAACATGAATGAAGTACAAACAAGCAGCGTCATTCAGTACCTGAGGAAATGTAAAATATGGTAACAATCTCCCTATCTGGTCCAGAGTAATAACGTTTAATAATACCAGGAGAAGAGCTTTTGCAGAACATTTTGATGTCACCATGAAATTGACCATTGACTTCATGGATATAAAATCTAATCACTTCATAATTTTATCCTATTAGACACTTGGGCGAAGTTTTGTCAAAAGTAGTGAGTAAATTCCTGAATTAAAGCCAATAATATGTTTTGTGGCATTACAGCAAACTTTGACCTTTGACGACTGAATTCTAATTGATCTCCCTTGAGTTCATGCTTGTTCCAGATGTGTTGCAATTCCCTCCAGGCTATTCTGAGATAACATGTTAACAAGAATCTGTTGGACGGACAACCAGAAAACATAATATCTCTGTGCAGAGGCATAAAAAAATACTAGAATCTAAAGGGGTGAAAGACTCTGTTAATTAGTGATGAAGTGCAGGTAAAAGAATAACAGATAACAAGAGTAAAGTAGGTAAAGGAAGAGTCAGGAATGGGTATTTATGTCCCTCTGCTTTGATATCCTGCCAGCAGAAAAGGAAGCGGATGCGATTTCCCACTCAGCAGCAGAGTATCAGTCCGTGCCTGGGAAACCTCTCCCTTCACCACCAGCCAAACAACGCTTCTGTTTACTGCTGCACTAAAATAGACGGAAACTGAGGAGGTAAGCAATACATACAGTAAAGAGAAGATAAAATCCAAATTGACGTGACAAGCGCAGTTTTTTTTTATCCCAGAAAATGAGCTGCATTTGTTAGTCCTTTTTCCTGTAAAAATGTTTTCAGCATCTAGAAAAAAAACTAAATATTCCTTGATACACAAAAGTATTGATATCATCTGTGCTTTCCTCCAAAGTCAAAGAAGCCTTTGTGATTAAATTTAAACAAGAACCAACAGGATACGGACCTCTTTGGAGCAGCAATTTTGAATGAATGAATCCAGTTTCAATCAAATGTATAGTAAGAAATAAGCAGGAAATGGTTGTTGCACGAAACAAAGTCGACAGTTCGACCTTTTTTCTTTTACTTTCTGAGTTATTCAGGCCCGAACCTGCTCACGGGATTTTAATACTACTAGACCTTTCCCCATCCTTTGGGAGCAGAAAAGTAGAAAGATATAATCCTTTTCCCTGTAGAAAATGCCTGCAGGAGAGAAGACTAGCACCGAATCAAATTATTCTCATAAGATGGTATGACCTTAGCTACACTTTATTCAAGGCTTCTTACCTCCACAATTTAACTGGTGTTCTTTTTTTCCCTTGACAACTTCTTGCCATGCATGAATCACAGGTTAAATGCATTCCTTTCAACGGCTGCACAATCCGGCGACGGAAATATAATTATGTTTTACAAGTTGAGTCTTATCTGCAGCCTCCTTCATTTCCCTGCCGACTCTCAGCGTTTTTTTGAGGGCTTTTCAGAAGTACTTTACGGTGCGTCAGGTTGCTGTTCCTCCGTGTAAATGCACTATTGTATCACCCAAAAGGTCTCCACTCTCCATATCAAGGAGGGAAAAAATACGGTGTAAATAACCTCTGTGGTTCACTTCACTTCTTTGTGAGTGGGACATGCACACTGTGAACAAACTACTGTATAATAGAATCTAAGTGGTTTTCTCGCTTTGCCACAAAACTGCTCCTGAGTTCAAATCCCAAAAAATAATCAGCTCTCTGATAAAAACACAGAAAACTGGAGCTAAACTGAAGTTCCCTGCAATGTGAACTTAGTAGAAGTTTGGTCTCATCCAACATGTAAGGCATGAGAGGGTTGGCATCAGAATCAAGACACAAATAAGTTTTAGATAGCCTATAAATCCAACTAACTGCAACTGGATGGAGCTCTGTAAAAATTCTGAACAATTAATCAGTTCATTAACATAAATTAAATCACTGAACTTGATTTCAAGTCACATTTCAAGCAAAATATGCCATATGCTCTTTCTTATTTTTGGAACGGACAATGTCATTAGTTGTTTTTATGACCTTTTAAAAGTCTACATGATCATTAAATCAGTTGTTTAAAATGAAATTCTTGATAGTTTGATCTGCTCTTGCACCCCTGACTGGATCCAAAGGCAAAAAAGTGAATCATAAAAGATACAAACTGTCTGATTTTATCTTTGAAGTCTTCTGAATCACACCAACTTGCTGAAACTAGAGGAGACTCTGTTTAATTTGGCCCAAACGGTCATGACTGACAAACTAAAATCTGCCCATGTAAGAGCAACTGGATTACATGTCCACAAGCTACAAGTCTGTGAGTCAGTGGATTTTTTGGGTTTCACTGCTTGTTCAGTGGCCAGCAGCACAAAGCTGTAGATGTAAACTAAAACCACCAGGTATAAAGACCAACGCAATGTGAATGTGAAAGAGAAAAAAGACCTTCTCTTAATAAAGATTTAAAAAATAGATGACATAAGTTTGAGAAAGAAAAAAGAAAAAAAACAAGAAAGACTGTTTTCCACGTGTGTTCTAGAGACACAAACATAAATATTCACAGCTTAAATAAAAAAAAAACTTGTTTCACTGCATCATTGCATGCAGTAAAATGTTGAGACTGCTAACAAAAAGGTAGAAAAATAAGAATAATTTGTATTAATTCATGATTAACTGCAGCAAAGGAGCTCTAAGAGACAAAGGATGTGATGATTTGGCTATAATTATAACAATTATTCTCCAAGTGCTTTCTTGTCTCTGTGTGGTGAAAGACGTCAGAGGACAGGTGTCTTCAGGTAGAGAAACCCCAACTGTGAGCCTCCGCTAAGCTTTATCAGCCCGTCTTTGTCTAATCAGCTTCTATTGTTCATACTGTTGTATTCCTCATTAGCTGCCATTGTTAACAAGCACGTTTAATTATGATAGTTACAAGACCATTGGCAGAGCTAAAAACAAAATAATAATATAAACCTCCTCCAACCCAGCTTATTAAAATGGAAAGGAAGAGAGGAGGGCAGGAAAGACAGAAGTGAAGAAAAAAAATAAGACAGAAAGAATAAAAGAAAATTATGACACAAACAAACAAACAGGATTACCAACTGAAAAAGGCTGCCATTAAAGCAGTGAAAAAAAAAAGAAAAAGAGGGAAGAAACAAAGATAGACTGACAAAAATAGTCCATGTGAAACAAAACAAACAGTCTTTGTGTGGTAAAATACCTGCCGGCTGCTGCCACGTCCTCCGTTAGTTACCGCTGATCCCCGGAGAGGGGCTCTCCTGGGTT
The DNA here is from genome assembly GCA_034780835.1 of Ctenochaetus striatus. NCBI lineage: Eukaryota > Metazoa > Chordata > Actinopteri > Acanthuriformes > Acanthuridae > Ctenochaetus > Ctenochaetus striatus. The sequence goes on along the minus strand of JAUZTA010000020.1, from coordinate 1,465,895 downwards.
TCCTAAAACATGACAGCAAAGGAAGGAAACAAAACACGGCGTCAGGAGTCTCAAAGCACAAAACAAATTAGAACCCAACAGTTACATAACTTGTTCAAAAGGCTCACAAAAAAGGTGAGGAGACTTTCGACTGTGTGTGTATTAGTATCCTGGTCTCATTGATGATGCACACTACACACATTTGGTATTTATTTTGCATGTTCTCTCCCCTAATTTTATATGTATGAATATCTATTTTCTACCTAGGATGTACATGTAATATGCGTGTTTAATTTCATCCCCTGTTATTTCACAAAGTTTTACTATGTCTAATTTGCTTCACTGTCACTGTCTGTTATAATCTGGGTTGGGTGCTTGCCTCCCATTAAATGTTGCTACTACTCAAGTGAGGCCAAACTCATATTGCCTGTTTGTTTTCTGAGGAATTTGCATTTTCCTGATTCCTCAACAGAAGCAGCATCATGTCAGAGTCTGCGATGGTCTCTGGTATGACCACAGATTCATGTCCAGGATCATTACTGGTAAGGAAAGTTGTGTGTAGAGTTGCTACCCAGAGATCAAACTCCTGTCTTCACAGTGGAGAAGGCCCCGGGTCTCTAAGACCAAAGAGGGCACATCACGATATGAGAACAACAACACAACATGCTGGCAGTTTTCTTGGACATTTGCAGGTGTGTGAACTTTACTGCGCAGCTTTCACATGCAACAGAAACAATCTTGGAAGTTTTTGATCGTTGAAACCAGCAGATACATAAACAAAAGGTGTTAGATTAACTAATATAAAAAACAAAGCTGTGTTTAAACCAGACATACTATCAGTTAAATTGCAAGTAATTGGATTATAAATCCATTTGTTTGATTTGTGCCTCCTGCACTCACCTTAAATTCACCTCAACCAATGAGCTTCTTCCCTCAACTGAAATTTTATCTCTAAACCTGCAGGTCCAATAGATGAGCATGTTCCTTGTTCCTGCAGGGAGGGAGCGGAGCTCAATGTTTGTTGGGGGAGGGGGTGCAGGGAGTAGGTGTGAATTATGCAAATAAATGCTCTGACACAAACTTGGACAGGGATTCAGTGAAGGAGGAATTGGCTCAAGAAGGAATCGTTCATATGGTGGTGGCAGTGGTGGTGGTTGCAGCCCCCCCCCAACCACCTCCCCACTCTTTGCTCTTTACCTTGAGGCAGGAGCTTATGTTATTTGCCGTTCTTTTTAAAAGAAGTGTCAGGATTAACATAAGCACCTCCGCCATTGTGCTCCCACTCAAAATAATTTTATCTTACTGCGCTCTTCAGGGAGACAATCATCGTTTTATCAGGTAAGCGAATACCTCCCTCAGCCCCCCTGATGCCGTATGAAATGTGCTTTTGAGGACCGCCGCCGCCCCTCTGTTTGCCAGTTTATATTTAGCAACACCACTTCATTTTCCCATCTCCAGAAAGGAGGGTGGATGACACAGAAAGGGCCTCGGGTGGGTGGTGGAGGGGCAGGGACGGTGTTTTCCACATAAATACCAGCTGGTAGAAAAGGTAGAAGTGAGGATGAAAGGCAACTCCTTCCAGATTCTCTTCATTGCAGTGAAAATTAAAATGCTCATGTGTACCTACAAGACAGAGCCCTTGCATCAGGAATACCAATGTTCAGCCTGTCGTCCTTTTTTTTTACCTTTTGCTGCCCTTTTCCCATCACCAACATGTCTTGTTTCCTCTTATAAAGAAGTTTTAAACGCTCCCTCTTGGTTTACCCTCTTTGCCCAGTGGAAATTGCCCATTAAGGAGATTTTTTTTCCTCTTTCTTTTGGCAGCTGTGGTCGACAGGAAACAGAACAGGAAATGATATAATGGTTGCAGACTGGAGTACTTCTCCCATGCCCAGCTCCTGCTTGTATGACCTCTGCGATGGAGAACAGGGAGGAGGAGGAGCTGGCATGCCTGGCATCACTGTAAACTCTTAGTATCACGGGGTTAAATACTTTTTAGTCATTTCTTTGGCTGAGGCAGGACGTTCTGTATCAGTGACTATGCATGTAATGCTCCTGCCAGTACAACTACACCGAGTGCAGGAATGAGTGTTTGTGTATTTAAACGAATGACTGTGCATAATTAGTTTGCTGACAATAAGCTTACTGCCGTTTGTGCTGATGTTGTTTTACCTGCATCGACTAAGTCAATACAAATTAATCCTCCTAAGTTTACATTAGCAGCACAAGTTGTCTGAATAATTGATACTTTTCCGTTAAGGTTTTATATGAAAACAGCACATATAGCTTCTAAATTCCAACATTTTATAATGTAAGATGTGATGTTAAAGTTAACAAGGGTTTTGTTTGCATCATATTAAAAACAAGGTAGTTTATTGAGGTACATATTTTTTAACTATGTTTGCAGCCTTTAACAGTAGAAGCTTTTTCTTAGTGATGTGTTACATCTCACACTGTACAGTATATTCTAAAAGTGTGTTTGTGTGTCTTTGCATGAGGGGACTTTTTCCCCCCTGCCTGGACAAAAAATATCCTGTAGGAAACACAGGAAGTGGCACTACTTTTTGTCCTTCAAAGCAAAGAACAGCAGTCTTCTGTTGTGTTGTACAGTCAGATACTTAATATTTATAAAGGGTTTTATAGACTTGTTTGTGTTGTTGCTCTTAAACTTCCATATTTGGCGATTATCATTAAAACCGTGTGACAGTGTGGGCTTCAGTAAACCACCCTCATCCTCTAATGTCTCCATCTTATTAGACAATTTACCATAACAGGTTCATTTGTGTTTAAGATGTCATTAGTTGAATGGGTATAAGTCCTTTTTTTGTGTTTTGTGTCAAATTAGAACATCTCGCTCTGTCCCAACACTTCAGAGAAGTAAATGAGAGCTAAAGGCAAATTCATATCAGAATAAGGCAAAAATAATCAAATGTTGCTATACTTTTGGAAGTTAGCAGCTCTTGTTACCATAATTCAAAGTATTGGTCCATCAAGAGTGTTGAATTCACCTTCCCTATTTTTTCCAATTATTTTATTAATGAGATGAAAATTATTTAATAATAATAATCATTTAGCATTTTTTACACAAACAAAAACTTACAAAACATCTCAGCTCAAAACGACTATTTCTATGTAAAGATAAAAAAAATCCAAATGACTCGAAAAAGTATGTCTTTTTAAAAAACAGACTGTTTTAAAATTTGTCCTATTTTTGTCACAAAAACATGTTAGCATGACTTTTCTCCTCACATTTGAGTAAAACATGATAAATATTGTGCGCCTTCTCTTCTGTGTTTGGATGTGAGCGATGGACGCAGAGATATTTTCGATGAGCTCCTCAGCTAATTAGGCGCACAGTTTGCCATCTCATCCAAATTTCTCTTGACTGGGGCAATGAGAGAGAAACCTCTGAGCCAAAGTATAATATGAAAGTTTTGCCCCCCTCCATCTGCTAAATTTGCGCACAGAGGCTTAATTGGGGCCAAATCTTGTCAAAGCATCTTCAGGAGAATATCCACTATTAGTTTGGAGCATGTTAACAGGAGATCACCATAAAGATCCAAACTTTTAACAAACTAATGCAAAGTTTCTGTTTTTGAAAAAATTCAAAGCTTTAATAATAATACCTCTTAGTGTAATATAGTAAAGTCCAACAGCACCACAAACTACATCCTCCACAATGACCATAAAATTTGATGAACACCTCTAAAACAGTTTCAACAAAAAACCTTTGGCTGTTGTTGATACTGCCGTATTTATATTGTATCTAATAAACTGAATATATATTAGAGAGAGAGGCCTTTGTTTTTTAATAAATTAAACTCAACATTTTCCCAATGTTTACCAGTTGTCTTCATCAATTTAGGATAATGTACATTCCAACAGTACTATCACACAGCAATTTAGTCACTCTATGGTCCTCTCAATGAAATCAAAAAAATTCTGCATGGAAATGTCAAATTAAAGGCAAATCCAGGAATTCGATTTCCTGGAGAATAGAGAATATTCCTGGCCATTCCAGGCAGGCTTTAAATGTGAAACGTCTGCAGGAAGTGTTGGGTATTATTGACAGGAAATTACCAAAAAACATAATTGCAAATTAAAAATGATTAAAAAGAAAACATTAAAGAGAAAAAGAGCAGATGGTGAGTTGGTCATGGCATTACGGCTGCTGCTTTAGGTCAAATTTTTATTAAAAACTGATGATAAAAATGTCTACAAAGCTATTTTTTAAAGCCTTGATAAAACAGGATGAACTTTCAGAAAACTACATATAACATTTTTGATTTCATCTCTCCAATGTTCTCTTGACTTACAGAGGTGGAGCAGTGATGTAATCACATATTAAATGTCATTTTAAATCCTGTGATTTCTA
>JAUZTA010000020.1:1429505-1440646 GCA_034780835.1 Ctenochaetus striatus | reverse complement strand
AAAATTTTCATAGCTGATACTTTAATGATTTAAGATTTTAAAAAAAGGCTTCAGTTTTTCTTATTTTCCACGAGATAAAAAAAATTCTTTTTTTAACCTTGTGGGGAAAAAAAACACTTGCACTATCCAGACCATATTCTATTTAAATTGCTGCCTTGAGGTGGAAAGACTTTCACTAATCAACATGTTAGGGATAAAAATTGCATGTTTACCTTAATCTACTACACTAACTTGTCATTTTAAGTAAGATTCTTAAAAAAATATGAAAATATCATGCAAGATAGGAGGAGGCATTTCCTGTAGTATCCAGTAATGCAAATTTTACAGTTTGTTATGCATTGAATAATAATCTTAGCTCAATTTGACTGAGCAGTTTTTTCATCGTGTAGTTGGTGATGAAGCTATTTTTTGGTATTTTTATTTGACATAAAATTATTTATCAAATAATAAGCTTAGCTTATGCACTTATTTGTACTATGCTGCATCCATAAATTTGCTTTGAGCACATATTATAGAACTAATACTGCTTTTATCACTCATCTAGAATTGTGATAATGTAAACAACTTGGCAAAAATGTTCAAGTTTAAAGTCTTATGCATATCAGTAAAAATGCTTAAATAGCAGAAAAATTAGATATTAATGAGAAAAAAAAATCTGCTGTACCTGAAAACCCAAGTTTTCTGCTCTCTAGCAGAGTTATTATTGTTATCAATGATTTAATTTTTCTTGAGAATATCATATGTTATTTTTTGAAATGTCTGGGACTTGATATGTTGGCTCAAACCATCAACCCATTTTGAGCCACAGGCCCCATTAATCCTCGGTATATGATGAATCGCGATCCAAAAAAAGGACATCCGTCAGCAGAGAGAGGGGCCTCCTCTCAAGGGTCTTATCCTAAGTCAGCCCAACACGAGAGGCATGGAATTATAAAGCGCTGATTACCATTGTGAATTATCTTTTTCATAGCAGAGATGCACGAGCCGCTTTGAAATGCACAGTAAGAAAAATCCCCAATAAGAAAAAGTCTCCAAACATGGATAATACCATTTAAGGAATCGTCTCATTGGTCTTGCAGAAGTCCGAGCTTTATCTTAGCACATAACAAGCCGAGCGTTCATAAATTGCAGCTTCAATTGGATAATTGGATCACTTGCTGGAAGATTAATTGCAACTGCATGTTATTACACTTTATACTTCATGTGGGATGTACTGCCTCACTAACCGTCACCAATAGAAGAGTGCTATTCTGTTTATTCATAGCAACTTTAGATGTTTATTCTTAGAGTGAAATTGTCCAATATGGAGACATATGCGTGGATAAAGTTGCACAAGTTGTTTTTGCAGTTACAGAAAAAGTCTCATGTAGAACTTTGTGTTTTTTCTGTTTTATATAGATACAAATGTTGACATTTGTTTAAGTGTTTAGTTTGTGTTTTTACAGGAATCCATGTCTGAAAGGTTAAATTGGCCAAAGCATAACTCCATTAAGTCAATGTCCTTGAGAAGATGAAGACACGTTACTGTAAGGCAAAGAGAGAGAAAATAGGATTTAGGATGTCTGGGCCAAAATTTATACTTCCTTGTTCTGCGATAAAGTGCTCTATAATCTGGAAATGGAGTTTTCTTTAAAATATTATGTTTGAAGGCAGAGGATAGAGGGGGGAGGAAAAGCAGAGCTCAAAGCAGGCCTCATAATCTAATAAATTGATTTGCAATATCCTCTGAAACTGTGAACTGATAAATGTAGCTTCTCATGTCGCCCCGCCTCGTCTCCAGCTCTCTGCTTAATGTGCTTCGGCGCATTGAAAAGACAAAAGGACGGCCCCAGTAGTTTTGAAAACTATTCCAGTCGCCTTAATGTAAGCGCTCATCTGGGCCTCGCCAGTGGTCACCCAAGGATTAGGGGCTGCTGTATTTCTCAGCTCGCTTTCTCTCTTCTCTCTCTGTTACCCTCCCTTTTTTTCTTTTTTTTTCACCAGTTATAGTCTTTGACCAAAAGCTCAGAGTCACCCGGGACAAGGCATTAAACATCGCCAGCAAATGGAAAAAAAAAAGAAACAGATTATCCTTGGATATGAACTCCCATGTTCTTGGGATTGCTGGACAGCTGTAGCCAAAACGAACAATAAGCGGCTGACTTGGGGTCTGCAGTCGGTATCATCTGCACTGCCAGATTGCAGTAGAATAGAAAATACGATGCGGTGACTTCACAGGGCCGTCACAACACCAAATAGCCCCACCATGTACAAAATAGAACTAATCTGAGGGCCCCGAGGAGACCTCGACTCAAATTTAACTGCTGCGTTTCTAGTTGGGAAAGATTTACCACCCATGATTCCACTGGGCGGGTATGAAGATGCCACCCTACTCTACCCCCTCACCAAAACATTACAGCTCACAAAAGAGGAGAGAAAAATAACAAAATGTGATTTGCACTCAAATCCTCTCAAGTCCTCAGAGTGTGGCATGAAACGTCTCTTTGGAGGAGCTGAATGGATCTCCCAGAGGTATTGTGTCTTCTAATGGCTTATTTATCAAGGCCGTCAGCTGCAAGCGTTATCATATGTTTTGTTTGCTTGCAAGGTGTACCTGAGACTCATGCAGGCCTGCAAGGGATTACTGGAAATCTGGACTGGCGTCAAAACCAGCAAGAAAAAGCGACTAAGACGAGGAGAAAGACAGCAGCTTCGGGTTTGGCACTCCTGCTTGGACCACACAGATCACCGGGGACACTCACATGAAAACATTCTCCTCTCCGTGTATTTAATAAATGCCACTTGACATTGGGAGAGGCTTTAGCAGCGTACCCCTACTTTGGAGGAATGAGGACTTGCTCTGGATTTAGGCAGTTGGCGGGGCCTATCTCCACACTGGCAGGAAGCATCAGGGATTTCATGGCTGTTTGCCCGCCCTGGTGCTTCTCCTCTGCCTCACGCCCCACTTGGGCAGACTGTATTTTTCTTCTGTAGCCTGAGTTGCCTTCATTCACAAAGACATTTACATATTTCCATGCATGCATACATGTGACCTCAGCATGAGGAAAAAAAAACAGATACAGACAAAACTTTTCTTAACTGCATTCTAAAGGCTCTAATATAAAAAAAATCCAAAGATGAAGAGAATGTTTTTTATCCGCCTGATAAAATGGGGTGCAAAATAAGTTAAAAAACAGGGAGACAAATTACCAGAATTTTATTTAAAGCTCTGGTTCTTTAATAAAGAAAATAATTAGATTACTCAATGAAACTGGTTGAGGCCTTCAAGATGGAGCTACTGACTGCAGAGCAGGAGGTCACAGCAAAAACAACAAGCAAGAAGCTAACAAGCTAAACATAAACATACAAACACATAACAGTTTAAGATTTTCTGAGGAGAGGAGCTGATGAAAGCTCATCAAGACAGCTCCAACAGTACACTTCCTGTCTTACAGAGTTGAATTTGCAAAGTTGCATAATTGAGCCTTAAAACCAGATACTGTGTTTTCCAGGGAACAGAACGTTATGTACATTCCTCTCTTATCCAACAGCAGAGATTTAAACAGCAGTGTGTGTGCATGTGCACCACTTCCAGGCGGCTGTAGATGTGCAGGATAGGGGCCGAATTAGTGTGGGGGCGGGGTTAAGAGGTACGTTAATGTGGCTGCAGGGTCCCAACATCTGCATTGCCTCAGAGCATCCAGCCTGCTCGACCAGCCAGCAGCTGTGGCCGCCTCTGCATGGCCTTTGGGCAGTTCTGCATGTTTTTTTTTTGTTTTTTGTTATTTTTTTTGCTGTTGTTGTTCTTGAAGCTCCATGTTTCTCCTTCTTAGTATAACTTTGAGTGTTCCCGAGTGTGCTCGACTGTGTGTTTTTCTCGGTGAAAGGAATAAATAACCAGGACTATGTGATTACGTCTCAGCGAGCCGCAGACTGGATGGAAAATCCAAAATAGTCACAAACCTGCGTTCTCACACAAAGTACAGCTGGGGTGTGTCAAAGCACACAGCACCACTAATGTAATGTTTGACTGCCAAACAATACCGAGCCTACACACACACACACACACACGCGCACACACACACGCACATACTCTTACACTTAGGGAATATTGAGTCTCATCTCTCCAAGGAAGGATGATATCACCCACCCTGCTTTTTCACCTTTTCACACACAATTACTAAACTGCAAAAGACTCTCTTCCCCTCTCTGTCTCTGAGCTGAAATAGTAAAGCCTATAATTACAGCAATCAGCAGTGTTGACTTCACAACACCCCAACACAAACTACACTCCTGCTCACACACTGTGGATTCACACCCTGAGCCGGGTCACCTCGGCGCAGAAGATAGGGACTGTCATGATGGATGGGCGTACGCTTTCCAGGCCGCTGGTCATCATCAGCTTGGCGCTGAGGAACCCCCATTTCCTGCTTCAAACTGACCCCTATCTGCCCCCATCAGCCTTGGGACGGGTCCAGGCATCCAGCCACATGGGGGGAGGACGGGTAGGAGGCCGGATCACAGCTCACACAGCAGAGTGCAGCAGATTAATGTGGGTAAACACTCCAGGAATTGTCACTTTTCCTGAGGTTACTTAAGCGCAAAGTAAATAAGAACAGTCACAATAATAATACAATTTTATTGGTGGAGCAGTTTTCACAGCAGAGATAAAGTGCTTAGACAAGCCTAATAATAAATAAGCCAGACACAAATTAATAACTGGGCTACAGGAGGAAAAAGGATGGCCTCACACACAGCTCAGGGTAGGTAAACACTACAGGATGTCTTTGCATTTATTTGACATAAGCAAACAAAGCCAGTGTTTAAAACATTTATGAGGAGGCTCCCAAACAAAAAGCCCACAAGGTGTCTGGAGCTGCAGCTGAATATTCATGATACTGAAAGACTGCAGTGAGAAAAATCACACACACTCCGACTATTTTTCAGAAAATCAGTGGAAAAAGTTATGGCCGGAAACCACAGTGGTATTACTTTAGATAACAGCTTGATTAAACTACAGAAACATATATGTGATAAGTGTTAAAAGATTGAAATGTAACTTGAAGTTTTTAAATATTTCTGTTGGATCAGTTATCCTTATTATTTCACGGCCGATATTTTCCCCCCGAGGTCTCAAAACCACAACACCGGTGTGGCATTTATTACTAATACTCCTGTTATTACAACAGTGTGAACACTGTGCAGGTCTCCTCTTATTTGTCTGGTTTTGAGGGCAGACTAGAAAAATACCATGTGAGAAAAATTATGATATTCATTTCAATTAGGACAATGCTTCCTCGCTGTAATCTATCATAGTCACCGTTCGTTTCCTCTGTAAAATGAAACATGAGCTCTTAACTTCATGTTGTATAATCTTGTGCGGCCTCCAGATGAACCCTGCCTGAAGATAGTAAAAAAAAAAATGGATGTGAACAAAAAAAAGAGGGGGATTTTTCAAACAAGAGGAGAAAAAAGCTCAATTGTCACATTTGTCTCATAATCTCTGGAAGAAGGATCTGACAGCTACTCAGAAGATCTACGTAGTGAAAAAAAAAAATCTGACCGCTATTATTTTTTACTGGGAACTACACTCTTCCATCCTCCCATCCTTCCATCCAGCCTTCTCCTCAGTCCTCAGTGCGAGACATGTAATTTGTGTACATGGCCTCTGGTGTTGTTTTAGGCCACGCTCCAAAGCCACTCTAAAAAGGTATGTGGCTTTGGCGGGGAGAATAAACAGCCACCTCATTTCATTCTCCCACGTCTCGGACGGTCGTCTCTGCTCCTCTCGACCCTGCCAGCTCCCCGATTCCAAAGAAAAGCACACATAAAACACAGCACTTTGGGGAAATCAAGAGGCAGGAGAGGGAGGGAAGGGCTGAATGGCTAAAAAAGGTTACAGCACGGATCCCAGAGTAGCTTAAACAGACCACAACACTGGAAAAATGCAGATACATGCCTGGCCAGACATTTGTTTTCTAAAATATCTCAGATATAAACTTTTTTTTCTGCCTTTATTTGTAGTTTTCATTTATAGAGATTCTAAGTGTCTTAACTATGTAAACTACTAAACAATTCGGAGCAGAGTATAATCAGAGAGTGATGCTACAAAATAAGTCCTTCCCATTCCCACGAGATCCTGTAGATTCACCCTGTTTGCTGGTATTATTTTCTCAAGTCGAGCATGGACTCAGATCATGATTTACAGAGTGCAATCAAGTAATCAAAATACACAACCCTCATCCAAAAGAAACCTTTTTCTCTCTTATCTCAATGGCTGCTGTTAGTCCAAAGCATCACAGAGCAACTGTATTGGTAAAGATTACCATGTTGCTGCACACAGCTACTATATCTGTTTTTTTCAAGTCCATATTTTAAGAGACGCTTTTGCAGTTTTGAGGGTTTAGAAATGCCGTCTAATGATCACTGAGGTGGATCTGTAACGTAAAGAACACCACAAATTATTAAATCACGGGAATACTGCAGCAGAACTTCAGGAGTCAATTGCTTTTTTGGGGAGCTGTTGAGGAAGTCTTTATTATTCTACTTGTCATTTATGAAGTGTGTTTCTGTCAGGCTGAATTCATTGTGCTGTTACAATGCACACAAAAATTAGTGGAGAGAAATATGAGTTTTGGAGAATCCACAACACTGGCAGTAACTCAAAATAAAATCGGAGCTACCCTTTTGATTTATTATCAATAAAACTATCAAAAAATCATGTTTAAAATGACCTGTAATGGCAATAAGCTGACCAGCTGATCTTGTTCTGGCATACCATCCTGTGCTGTTTTCTCTCTGAAGGTGATCCACCTAGACAGCAATAGATTAACTCTTCAAAAGATTATCTCTTGTTTGGACAGTGCAGAGGAGACAAATGACTGTGACTGTGCATCTGACTAAGTGCAGACTTCAACAAAACTGCAGCTATACCTCTGTTGGCGCCTGCAAAGCCATGAGTGAAGGCCTGACAAATCGGCACTGACAGGTCCACCTCTACCTGGCCCCTTTCCACTCCCATCAATGTTGTCAGTGTCTCAGACCTGATGGGTAACGGCCTGCGGCGCTGCAGCGAAGTCTGAGGTTTAACAGCAAAAATGCCAAACACGATCGACACAAACACACAAAGCCCTTCTCCTGTCATGAAGAGGATGCAGGGGTTGCAAGGGGAGGTTGCCCGTGTCTCACCTGGTTAAGAGATGCTCAAGACAGTTGGCAGGCTCGTTGGTGAGACGTTTGTAAGCACAGCGGCAAGTGGAGGAGGTGATATGGCCTCCAGGTTGACGCTGACCACAGAGGACAAAGATGAGACTGACAAGGATGGGCCTTTTTACCTCAAACAGGAGGTTTTCTAGAACTAGGCCAGCTGTAATGGAAGTAATGAATATGACTGTAAAACTGACATATTTTAGCTCTACTGATATTTCGAATGCTGTAGTATGAATGTTACACCTTTACCACAGCTACAGAAAAAAAAATTCATTTCATTTTCTTGGCACTAGATTTTTCTCTTAAAAACAATATCTGTAAAATAATTCCTTATTCCTTAGGCCCTGAAGAGCAACTAAATCTAATAAACATGTATTCACATGGGTTTCAAAAGAGTTTTGTTGCTACATAATAAAATAAAACACCTATAAATTTCTCACACAGTCCTATAAAATCCTACTGCTCTTCTTAGTCAACAGCCATTTTCTCTGTTGTTTTTTCCTCTGGTCCCTGATGTATCGTTGACTATACATCATGTGACAGTGAGTCTATTTGTGTCACAGCAGGTTGGGGAAAATGTCAGAAATGAACATGTCTTCAGCTCCTCCACACATCTGCTAAACAAGAGGCAGGAAGCTCCTCTCTCCCCTGTGCTGATGACAAGCTTCATGCAAACAGATTGAACTAAAACACTGAAACAAGTAACATTTTCTCATCAAGATGTTTGAGCTTAAAGTCGGTTTGTCATCAGCTAAGGAAAGGTGCATGTCATTAATAAACTGCTTTGCTTACTGGACCCCTTGACTTTTTTAAAGCAAGTAAACCTGTTAAAACAAGATGTTGGACCACCTTCCCACTGCAAGAAGACAAGCTTGTCTTCCTGTATTGTTTTCTGGTACATCACATTTACCTTCACAAGCACTCCAGTAAAAAGGAAACAAAAGAAACCGGAAAGCAGTCCACTGACAATTTTACAGTGCTTTCTTTTTTACATCTAGTCCTTCGGTCTCTCTTTTTAAACTAAACATCCACTGAACAGAGACAAATGGAATATTTTGCTGTATGCTACAGTGTCATTCACAGTGCCAGGAAACTGTTTCATCTTCCCCTCGAATCAGGAGAAGCCCTCCACCTCACTGTTTGTTACACATTGCTTCCAGACTGTGAGAAGCAATAAATAATGTTAAAATTCAATACATGTAATAGCATCACTGACAATCAGAGGTGGAGCTGGTAAATGACTACTACAGAGTCATTTGACCTAGGAGTGACTTGCCACCTTTCCCCGTGAAAACAAAAGGCAGCTGTTGGTGTGTGTTTATGTTTTTCTGTCCATTTTAACTGTACAGAAGCTGTTGTGTATCTAATGTAGATGTAAAAAGCTTAAGGTTTATTTCCCTTGGGGCCAAAACAAAATATCCTAAGAACCATTAGTACCTACTATATCTCAATTATTAACTATTAACTGTAACAAATATGCAGGAATTTGCCCAGATAATAATATGTGACTTTATTCCCATCTTGTAACTTGTGTGTCCTCCCTTGAAGCTGCCAGCCTCACCGTGCTGTTCAAACATCAGAAACCACACTCAAACACATTTTCCCCTACGTTCGTTATCCAGCAGCGGCAGGAGGAAACAAGGTGTGCAGCCTAATATGAAGATGCAAAGCAATCATGCAACAGCATATGGAAGGAGACGGAAACATTAAAAGCCTTTTATAAACCCCTAACAGATTCAACTCATTGTTCTCCAGATGCCAGTTAACAGAGCCAATTGAGATTTTAAGCAATTCTGAACAACACGAGGTATTTAACACCAGCTTTCCACACACACACCGCTTCACTTATTGTTTTTCCTTTGATGGAATTTTCTTCAAAGCACGCCTCTTAACGTTGGCGGATCATCCGGCTCGGCCCACTCATTTTCAGATCTCTCATTTTTTTCAGCTCAACTCCTCATTTGCGTGCCGAGGTGCTTTACCTTTAGGAAAAGAAATATCAGGGTTTATTAACAGCAAGATAAAAAAAAAAAACCAGGAGGATCTCTGAGACTCTCACACAGAGTATTTCTCTCCCCGGGAGACTAAACAGAACAAGAAATAACATGAGCGGTATGTATTAATGTATGCCCTTTGATGTCTGGCTTGCAGAGTCCTGTAGCACCATTAACAATTTAACTGAAACATCACGTTTGTCAAAACTAAATTGTGCATCTAAGGCTGGAGGTTGAGAGAAGACGAACGTGTCTTCTGCAGAGTTGGAGGAGCAAAAAGCCCCAATTAGAATTGTTTTTTGAACTGGAGCAGAAAAACCAAAGTGTGTGAGTGTGTGTGTGTTGACGTATGTGTGAAAGAGAGAGAGAGTGTGTGAATGCCTGTGTGCTCAGGAAGGCCTCGCATCATACATTAGCTTAGCTCCCTCTAGTGTTTAATTAGAGCACTGATGCACTTTCAGAAATGCAACTATACAAACAGAAACTACACATAAAGTATGAATATTGATGTTTAATTTCTCTGCCGCACACAACATTTTGAGTTTTTATTATAAAATCAAGACAAATGTGGATGCTTTATGGGTTAGGAATGAGTCTTAATAATTTAACTGTTAATAATTTAAAATACGCTGAGACAACTAACAGGATCTTTATATAACAGAATGAAAGAATGAGTCTTATTTTCTGCAACAGCAAGTTTTTTTTCTTAAAATACTGTTTGCTATCACTTTAAAGCACCTTAATTTAATCAAAGAAATGTGTGAATTTTGACTGAAAGTGTCCAGTTCATGGCTTTTTCAATCATTTATCAATGAAAGTATTTGTCTCCAGCAATGTGTTGTATTATTTATTTTCTTTGAATTTAAATTTAGTTTTGCATTGGCGTAAAACTTTGTTGGTTTAACAATGAGAAGTGCTCATAAAATATGAAACCTATCATCCAAAGCTTAGAGTCAGAAATTCAGGTTCAGCTTCAAATAAAAATATCTACTGGACAATTAATGACTGATTTACAGAGCTATTTTTAGATTTAAGCTTTAAAAAAGAAGCCTTTAAGTAGCATTTTCACTGTTACATCAGATCAAATATCATCAAACTAAAAGCAGAAACTGTGACGGACAAGTCAGTCTACGCTGCACCACACATCTAAAAGGACAATGCCAGCATATAGCCTTTCATTATTTAAAGCTTAAATTAACTCATATTTAGGAATCAAAGAAAAAGTGCCTAGTGGATCAGTATGTCAAAAGGTCCAGCCATGAAGCACATTACTGACAAATATCTTCTTTAACACAACATCAAACTGCATTATAACTAAAACAGAAATAGATGCTAATAGTTAAATGTCTGCTCCATAAAAAATCTTTTTAGGAGACAATATACCATCACAACATCATGCCACTCCCAGTTTTAACCCAGGATATGAAAATGTCCTCTAGTCTTTATCTTTACTTTCAAAAAGTGTCAAAATGTACAAATATCTGCCCTCAGACATGCCTGTAAACACTAAACAAATCTGTTCAGCCCTCTGCAGACAAAACCCAAAACGTAATCATTAACCAATCACGCTCAAAGGCAAAGTAGCACTTGAATGGGAACACAGGCCGTGTTCAGCGGGTAATATCTGGCAATTAATCACTTGATTAATATGCCCTTAAACATACAAAGTGACAGTGACAAATTCTGTTCGCACGTTTGCGATCCCGAAAACGATAATTGTCCAATGAGAGTCTCATTTGTCAAACACACAGAGTGAGAAAGAGCTTCCATTTCAGTCCATATCATGACACTGCTGTTTTTATACCTACAACTTTATTTTCCGTTTTTTTAAAGCTGCTTGAGAAGAATTTTAACTTTAAATATCAAGTCTCAAGTTGACACTAAATATACATACATATATATATATATATATATATATATATATATATATAAACACACAAAATAGTGTAATTAACATAG
>JAUZTA010000020.1:1402667-1428495 GCA_034780835.1 Ctenochaetus striatus | reverse complement strand
CAAGCCACCTCCAGTTTTTGCTTAAATCTTTCTCGATGGGCAACGCTTTCTTACACACTGCTGAGACAGTTACCGAATTAATCAATTAGTTAGTTGGCCAAGAGAATTCATTGTAAACATTATTTTCATTTGATTAATTTATCTCTTCCATTGCCAAGTAAAAATTCATTATGTTTGTAATTTCAATTTCTCAGTTTCTCTGAGTTGAAAGAGATGCCAGGTTAATTAATAAATGAAATTAATATTTAGTAGCTGCATTCCTCGTTGCTCAAGACTCCTTAGGATTAGATTTTCCTTCTGCACAAAAAACAGGCAGAATCTGCACTACAAACAAGCCTGTCGTTGGTGTGAAGTGCACCCGTCACCCAGCATATGACAGCATATTGCCACTGCGCTGTGCACAAGGCTTCAGTGTGATGCGTGCAGATGAAGGGCTGCGGCTGAGGGCTCGGCCAGGCGGCACGGCGGCCCAGAGAGGAGCACTGGGAGCTGGGGGTTGCAGCAGCCGAGCTCCCCTGGTACTTCCCTAATGAGCTCCACTACCGCTTCCAACATGAGCCCTCGCTCCTCCACAACATCACACACTCGCAGACAGAGCAAGCAAGAGAGCAGTGGCACATATAAACACACTCCTCACAGCTGCAGCACAGAGCAAAGACATTACACACTCAGAAAATAGCAATATGCATGTTTATACATACAGACACAGTCCATGACTAACAAGTATACACACAGTTGTATGTACATGGGTGCAAAAAAAGTCCCTCCTCTCTCATTGATACACAGATACACACACACACACACACACACACACACACACATCTCACAGCTGTTGCACAGACCACTCAAATAGAGAAAGAGAGGGAGAGATTATTTATTAGGGTAAGAGAGAGAGACAGCAAGAGATAGCAAGAGAGAGATGCAATATGCATGCATGAACACTCATAAAGGTGTCAGACCAACATACACACTCTTGCTGTAGCACGGCCTGTGATGGTCTGTAACACTGTGATGGATAAAGTTGTCCACCAATGTATAGAAACTTGAACTCCTGCACATGGAAACAACACAAATCAAACAAAAATATGGGCTGAGAGTTTCTTTACAAATGCAGATTTATAATTCAAGTTATCAATTATTTTTGAAAATGACATTTTAGTTGTCAGTTTGGGAGTTTTAAGGGGTCTGATCCAAACTTGTTTTGTAGAAAAAAGCAACACCAACCTCATAAGCATAAATTAATCTTTAAATAAGAGATTTGATCTAAATGGACCCGATGACAGTCATACCTGGTTCAAACTAATCCAAAAATAAACTATGTCCGACACAGTAGAGAAACCACGAGGTTGAAAAAAGAACGACCTGCATGCTTTTTTCTGCACTTCACAGTTTATACTTTCTGAATTACAGATAGCAAGCAAAACATATGGACCCAAACTGGAGTCTACCGATCTCCAGCCCCAAGTTAAAGGTACCAGGAATAGAGAAAACTTTGAACATCTCTAATCTGCAGCGACAGTTACTGGTGCTGCATTTAATAACAACCTATAATAAATTTAACTTCCACATTTTTTTCCAAATTACATACCAAACAGTATTAACATCAATTTGTGACATAAAATGGTTCACAGCATCCTAAATATGCTAAAAATAAAGTGTTGTTCCATACCTGGACTATAGATTCAGATGGGGAGGGGGGGTGAACAAAAAAAAAAAAGATTTTAATTAAAAAAACTGTGATGGCAATCAGGCTTGCTACATCTAAATGACACCCTCTCCTGTGTATGTGGCTCACCCCACACAGGGCATCTCTAACCATCTCGATGGACTTCTTATCCACGACAGCGGTGAATAAGACTTCCAACAATTACTAACACTTACACAGAGATGCCCGATAATGTCTTCCCGAGAAGCAAACAAATTGAATTCGTTTTTATTCCAGTCAAAGAAATCAACTTCCAGTAATTACCACACAAGGCAAAAAAAAAACAGAAAGAAGGAAAGAAAAGGAAGAAATTTGCAAACTATATCATTTTTTTGCCGACCATTTCAACTAATGATATTGTAATAAGATGCCTCGCGATGGAGAGGGAATGGAAAACATAATTACATGCATTAGTTTATCTAAGCGCTTGTACCGTCGCAGATCCATCAGTTTTTCAGAGCTCATCTGGAAGCCCATGCATCACTGTCAGGAGCCGTTTGATGGGGGGAAAACGTGTTCATTTGTTAGCTTCGTTTAAAAGATGGCGCCTCAGATTCACTTAGGCCCAGACGGAGCAGAGCGGTTATGACAGCGCCATTACAAAAACACACACACACAAAAGAGAAAAGGTCTGAGACCGAGCACTCTGCGCCTTGGCAACTTCATCAGCTTTTGCATTAAGGTGATTACAGTCAATGAGAAGAGCCTGAGCGGTGCGGTGTATGTTAATGATGAGATGATGATACGGTACGAGCCGCTCTACCTGGACTGGTGCTGGCTGCTGAGGATGCATGCAGCTCTGTGGTGACAGCAGAGCTGTTACAGAGGCCTACATACCTGATCTATATCTCATATCTATATCTATTTCTGTACATGTACTTAACTTTGCTTAACATTTGTCTTAATCTCCCAGTAAATCCATCTTTGCCTCTACATGTTGCTGTTTTTTATTCTTATGAAAGTACTCTTATCATTTTAGACACTTTTTAGCACTAATGTCTTTGACTACATTGCTGCTGCTGGTTGTCTGGTCTCATGTTCCTCTTATCAGTTAGTTTAACAGCTGCCCTCAAACCAAATTTCCTTTGGCTGTCAAGATACCAACACTGCAAACTTACCAGCTATTAACAGTCTGATTAAATTGTGATGATATTGGCCAATGAAGGTTATCATTTTATATTCTGACTCTTCTTGATTACGATACAAAACTGAAGCTTTCTTGTCATCAGGGTTATTGTTAATTAGCATTTAAACCAGTACAAGTTTTTCACCAAAATCAAAAATAAAAACTCAAGAAAGTAAATCTGCCGACATCTTTTACAAAATGTACTTTACCCGGTTCCCCTTTTTTCTCATTTAATAAATATGTTATTGGATTGTGTTTATAAAAGTCTCCTGACATGCAAAAATAAAATTAAATTCAAGGTTTTACAGTTTATGATGCACAGAAACTGAAGACCCTTTTAAGATTTATTTCTGTTATTATAAATGCATTTTTGGATAATCTAACATAGAACAGAGATCAGTAAAAGTGAGACTGACTTGGTTATATCAGATATTCCATAACAGGCTGATATTAGCCTCTCTTTATTAGTCCAAGTACAGTAGCTTAAGTCCCTGTGGAGCTCTGAATAGAGCAAAGTACTCACACTGTAAAGGTTATGGGCTGAATTCCCAAAGGGGCCACTGATACAAAAAAAATGAATGAAAGCACTCTTTGTACCATATATGAAAGGCTGAAAACCCTGCATGTATTGAAGCCACAGCTTGCAGTCAGATTTGAAAAGCCTTTATCAGCCAAACAATTGTTTCTGTTTAATGACACGTTTTTTTCCATCTCACTCTTAAACTTAAAACCCCTAGTTTTAAGACATTTGAAGTAAATCTGTTGCATGGTTCACAACCAGGAATTAAATATAAACTTAAAATAATAATCTGAAAGAATTTTAAAGACAACTGTCTCTAAAACTGTGTAAATTAGTTGCATGGTTCACACCCATGAATTATTAAACTTAGATAGGAATGTGAAAAATTTTTAAGACAAACTATCTGTTACACCATTAATACCAATTGATAAACACACAGTGACTAAGAGCATGGTTCACTAATGAATGTCTGTGCTTTTGCATTATCATGAAAAGAAATCAGGACATTCCCAGGAAAAATCACTGACAGCACACAGTGAGTGTTGTCCATCACTTGTCCATCAACTTTTTTAGTGGTTGGTCCACCAAGGAAGTTGAACAGAGCTAATGCAACAGATTTTACAACTTTCCTATGTGTGTAAAGCTGGATACTGTTTTTTCTGGTCCTTTCTAAATGATGATATTCCAAATACATAAATAGAATATTGACGACAACAAGTCAATGACACTACAAAAACACACAGAAATCAATAGACGTAACACTGAAACACTGTTAAGATCTACAAATGAAACTGAAATACTAAACAACTGCAATCAGGGCTTGACATTAACTTTTTACTCACCAGATGCTTTGGCTGGTGGTTTTCCAGAATTTTACCCTTTTTTCCCCAGTCTCTTTTCACGTAGTTCTGCCAAATTCAACATCATTCATCATCAGCCTGCATGAGTTGCATAATTAACCTGTAAGACCTGTATTTTAATGATTTTCTTTGTCATTTGTGATTTAAAGAGATCAGATTTCCACACAGTCAAAGTAAATTCTCCTGATTTTTCATGGTTATAATACTGTGAAAATCTATGAGTGGAAATCACATGAGAGGTTCATAGGATAAGGCATACACTAATGTCACGTTCTGACTTCATTTTTCCCATGTCTCACCATTAGTGCTGCCAAAACAAACAAAACAGAAATCTTTAAAAATATCACTTTAACTGTTAGATACATTTAAACCAGACAAACTTCTGTCCACTTCAAACTAATTTCCCCTCTGAGACTTTCCAGTTGTTTGTAGTGTTTAGTGATGTTACCAACATGAAAAAGTCTCAGAAGACAAAAAATGACACTGTTGGTGTTATCTTTAAGGAAACAGGCTCCCTCTTTTTCTCCTGTCACTTTATGCTGAGAGCTTTAATAATGTTTGGATTCAAGCCGCCATCAACACTTTGTATTCTTCTCTGACCTCTTGGGTTGTACCAAAAATTGACAAAATTGGCTTTTTGGTCATTAAAAAAATCTAATGATCAGTTATTAAGGACAAAAAGTACTCTTAGCCTAAAACAGAAACATTTCTTTGCTGTGGTTTGACATCCAAATTACAGCAAATTGCAACACTGAAACCATGGCATTTTCTGTATTAGTTTGGCAAGAAAATGATCAAATTTATGTGATTCATTCATACCCAAGTTCCCGTCTCAAGAAAAACTTAACTTGAATTACAGGCTACATAATGATACTTCCCTCCAATAGGAGATGCAGGTCACTTGTTTGGGCAATTTAAAGGGCATTTTACTGAAGTTATCAATCCTACCTACACAATTAGCTTGGTTTCTGTGAGCAAAATGCACTTAATTATTAATTGAATAACCCTGAAAAAGCGGATGTTGTGTAATTGATGATACAATTAACAAGTCAAGGTTTTTCAGTAAGTTGTCCTTTAAAAAGTCTTTAACAGAGGAGAAAAAGAAACACAGACTGAGGCTACAGGACACCATTACATTCCTCAGTCACCGTCCCTCAACTCTTAATGGACATTAAACACAGAGCTGAAGAAATACACAAGCACAATTGAGTTAGCGGGCACTTACAGGGGAGAAGCCTTGCCCCATACATTTGCGTAAGAACACATAACTGTCACAAAATTACACGTCATTATTGAGCAGATTGTATAGATTCCACTTATTGTTACTTAATGGCCTCTTTTTTTAAAAAAATGCAGTTAGGCCGGTGTTTAAGATAATGCCGAGGAGGAGTCCAGGGTGTCATCTCACCCACCCTCCCGTCCTCCTTCTGCTCCCTACTTTGAGTGAAACCAAGAATCTGCTTATTCAGTTACATTTCAAACTTCAATTTCCGTTTGCAATCAGCTCGTTAGGGCTGACGGCTTGAAAAGCAGCCATTAATGAAACACACACACACTGCAGCTCCATGTCCAAGAAAGGCCTGTTTCTACTGCAGCCAGGACAAGATCTGAGAGACTCAGAAATAGAGGGAGGTCGCCCCCTGCTGGCCTTTAGAAGGACAGCATCAAAAACAAAAGCGGATCTCAATCATCTTGAGCTTGTTCTCTTACTGTAACCAAGAGGCTTTTAGGAGTACTTGTATTTTTCCCAGTTATTTTGATGTTAGTGATATATATTTATTTACTACATCTGAAGTCATGACCTCTAAATACAACAGAATCTGTATCAGAGAAAGCAGAGCCATTAGCAACAGGCAGTCAATCAAGAAGATAATACTAATTTATTTTTATGTTTTGAGCCATTTCTTTTTTCACATATTTCCAGGACTCCACTCTGTAAAATATAATTTTTTTTCTGTGTATTGGTAAAAATGTTATTTTATTAATACCTTCACAAACTTTTGCTTCATTTTTTTTTATCACAGTAGATGTAAAAGTTCTAACATGAAGTTGAAAGATTGCTCAAAGTGAGTAAAACGTCCTATTATGTCAGCTGCAACAACTGTAACAATTTTACATGACAGGAGCAGACAAAGAAAAGGAAAGGCATTGATGCAGTATGGTCAGTTTCTAACCTGCACATAAAATTAACCCTTTATTATATACTGTGTTGCTCCCTCTTCTAAGCAAATTTTACACATATTAATTTCACTAACTTGTCTCCTCTTTGTTCTCTAAATTATGATAAGTAAATTTGACTACCAGTTCAACACATTTGCACATTTATGGTATGGATAATGAAAAAAGTCACATTTTGTTCATGTTCAACGCCCATGCCTGTATTACTTTTTCATTTAAAAGTGATAATTGTTAGATTTTTGGGTGGATGATTGGTATCTTTGTACTTGACAATTCTCATGTAAAAACCAACTACTGCTCAGAGCAACCCCCAGGTTTTCCTTTTCATTCAGACAAAAAGCCCTAGATGAAGCATTAAGGCCACTGAGGGACAGTAAAACACAGATTAATGAAAATCCTTCAAGGTAAGAACCTATTTTAATTAGTTTGATGGCAACTCTGGGACACATTGTTCCCGGCATCTAATTCTTTTTTTTTCTTTTTGTATGTATCTGCAAAGTACCTGGTGATAAACCTCTTTTTGTTAAGACCACATAAGGCAGTTCTAAACATATCACACAGGTGATTTTAAAAGCCTATCAACTTCAGACTATCAGCATAATAAGTGTGTATATTAACTTATGTTTATCATTTAATTTAAATCCAGAGATTTAAGCTTCCAGACATATTCACATAGCATACATTAAGGACTTGAGTAACCATATGTGATCGTCCTTTCATCTACTTAATTTTCTACCAGAGCAGGTGTAACATGTTATTCCTAAAAAAGAAGCTTTCTAATTTCGAAATGGAAATATCTCAGTATTAATTTTTTGGCAGCTTCTCTTGCATGATTCATGAAAGGCCGGTAGAGGGCTAATTGTTCAAATTAATTTGCATAAACGACTAAGCAAGAGATAACAGAATTACATCTGCACTTCCCTGGCACGGGTTCAGCAGTGACGGGCCTCGACAGGCAGCTGCATCAAGACAGCATCCTTGCCAGAAATTAAAAGCCACAAAACATTAATTAATAGACTTTTTGTTACGTTAATCTGCACCAAAAGGTTTAAGGGGAGCAGGATGGGGGGGGGACTGGTGTTCGGGAACACAACACAGAAGTAGGCGGTGTGCTTAATTAGAATAAATTAGTTTGATGAAACATTTTGGAAAAAAGGTTCTTAAATAAAAATAAAAATCAAGGAGGGGGAGGCACCGGGGCTGGAGTTTTTGATAACTTCATTAATCACTGCGGTAATGGAGCCGTTACAGTCGGAGCACATTTGGCCTCCTGTCTGAAAGCAGTCGAGCCGGACGGAGGCGGTCTGTCCATACAAGCATCCACCGCCGCCTGGCAGACGAACAACCAGGCCAAGCCGCAGGACTTCTGGGAGTGCAAAGGCAGAGCCAAAAGGATGTTGGACCATCAATCTCCTGGGCTTCAGCTCCTCCTCCTCCTGTTCACCCCAAATTGAAGGAGCAGCCCATACTTTGCACTTGTCAATTTGGAGCTTTATCTACATGCTAGAGGCTAATGAGCCATCGCAAACTCTTGATGGCCAGGATGTAAATGATCTTAACTAGCTCTCTGTCTGCTGTCAGGAGTTATAGGGCCACAATGGGGAGGAAAAGGGAGGGACTCAATGTGCTGGATCCTCCAACACTCTCATTTGAGTTACTCTCCTCCGATAAAAAGGCCTTTTTTTCATGGGTTACATGGAACCTGGCTTAGAGCAAACAACTCTGCTGGGGTCACAGAAATAATCAATAACCAAAAATTATTTATAGCAACAGAGAGGGGGAGATGTGTGTATTCAGGCGATTTTGTGGGCTGCTCAAAACAAGACAAACTTATGTGTTTCATCACCAAGCACCTTCAACTAGAGACTCCAACAACTTCAAACTGATAAAAGCATAAAACAACATGTACTGCACCTTCACATCTTGGTCTTTTTCAACTGTATGTGAGGTAATCTGCAGCTTTACAAAGAGGTACAAAGAAGAAGAAGAAACAGTCGAGGCCTGATGACCACACCACCATCATACCAACATAAAGTCAGCAGAGGTTAACAGCATAACAGCATAACATACATGAACTGGGGAACAGTAAAAAAGGACCTCTGAGCATTGATTGGAGCAATGCCTCTAATGAAGGCTAAAGTTTACTGAAACTGTGTCCAACCTCGGATGAATCACCTTTTCTAATCAGCCCGAGGAGATGCAGTTTCCCCCCTGCAGCGCTAAGAGTCCTGTTTTCCCCACCATCTTATAGGCAATGTAAACACGCTGCAAGAAGGAGGCCTATTTCTCATCTGCTTCCCCCCCACCATTTCAAGGGATATTATTACCATAAATTACAGCTGTAATGCGAGGTGGGAGGTAGATAAAAAGTGGAGTCTGGGCATCCATTTAGCTCTGGTAAACTTCCCCCATTGCTGCCAGTTCATGATCACCCATCCAAACGGACTATTTTATGCCCGACTTGTCTGATGCATGAGAAGGAGAGCACACCACCATTTTTTATCCCTCTTCTTCCCTCCACTTCCATGAAAGAGAAAATCGATGGAAGGACACAGGGAGGCCATTGGTTGTGTTTGCTTTAGCGGAAAACAAGCTTGCGTCTGCACGCAGCACGACTCACCTGGGCCCTGTTCATCTCCACTGTGTGGAGTCCCCGAGGGGCCCTGAATGCACAACCCAGACTGTATCGACTACACACCTACATATCTCTTCAGACAGAGACGTGGTCTAACTGTCACAGCAGGTGTGTGTTTTTTAGTATTCTCATATGAAATCTCTGCTGCTGTGAGGAGCAATGCATCTAACAGGCTCATCATCTGTATGCACTACTGAAAACAACACAAACACCAATGTCTATGGACTGACCACATGAGAATATTAAGCAATAATACAGTATGTTAAAACTGGGACCAGTTTAGTGCCAAAACATTTATTTCAACTGTCATATGACCGCCAGTTCGATTTAAAATTGATTTTAAGATTTTAAGATCGATTTTAAGATTGGTCCCTAGCTACGCAGCAGAGATACTGACCCTATATGTGCTTGTTGATAGATTTTGATCCTCATGTTAAGCCCTTCTGGATCAAAAATTGAAAATTCATCCCCCAGTAAAGAGATCCAACAGATTAAATTTTCTGACAGTGTAACATATTGACATGGTACTAGGCTGCATCATAATGTGTCCTTTACAAACAAAAATATATAAATCTTGTCATTTAACAACCAATTTGTAGGTGAGCCCATAAAAACTGTGAATTTCTTTAAGCATTCACTAATAAATGACAATAACTGACAATTATTGGTGTTTTCCAGATGTTCTGGTTTGCATAAGCTCAATCTTCTGAAAGCGTCATCATCCTGTTGCCAAAGTAGATGAATTTTATCCAAGATGCTCACATTAAATTAGGAAATACACAGATTTATTAGGGTTATGATTTTGAATGCAGCCTTGGTAGTTCATGTTCATAAATGTAGAAAATAAAAATGGATGTGACACTCAAAACTCTGATCAACTTCTCAAAAACATTAGCGTTGCGCTCTTTGATTTCTTAATCATTTTTTCTTCCATCTCTTCCCACCATCACCATTTTTCCACCACTGACATCCAGACAGTTGGTGCTGCCATGTTGCGTACAGCCTCATTTTTCTTCTTCTTCTCTTATTCTGCTAATATATTCAGGCTCTTCTTCTTCTCCTGATACATATTCGCTCTTGATTGTGGCTGCCAATTAGCCGGCAAGGCTGTGGCAGTTCATCCATCTGACTTAAAGGTTCCTTGCCACTAATTCTGACGGTCAGGTCAAGTAGCGGAGGGGCCCATTAATTGGAATAATGAAGTCTTCAGTGAGTGATCAGCAATGACTTCAGAGCGCTATTAATCCTCTAAAGAAATCATCTCTTTATTTTTAATGTTTAGCTTTATCGTCCAGCCAGCTGCTGCAACATCTCATTTATCCAAGATGTAATAAACATCATGCAGATATGATTTCTCTCTCTCTCTCTTTTACTTCAGTGTCATTTACTTTAATTTCTTTCCTGCGTCTCTCACTATACCATTTAATTTGTTCTTATTCCTCTCTCCCCCCTTTTCATGCTTTTCCGCTCTTCTGCATTTGTTTTCATGTACATTTCTTCTCTTTCCAACTCAGTCCTCTTTTTTTCAGATTCCTTCATCCCATCCAACACTCTCCTCCTTCCTCAACCTTTCTCTCTGTTTAATGATCCCACTATGTTGCTGCATTCCTATCTCTTTTCCCATTTTTCTACATCTTTCTATCCCTACTTTTAACTTGATCCTTTGCTCCTTTTAATGCCATTGCATCTCAATCTATATCAGCCTCATCACAGGGCTACTTTCTGATCTCTGCAGTGATCTCGACTTTTGCTAAGGACAAAGTTCTGCTGCCTTTCAATATATCTATCAATTAAAACTTCCATAGTACAACATTTTTCAATGACTGACTCATTAAAACATGAGCTCTAATTTTTATCCACCTTGTAGTTGTACTTACATTCCCATCTAATCTGTATTTATTTATTTTTAATTATTTACATTTCTTAGAAAAAAATGTTTCTTTTTAATACTTTCTGCCGTATATTTACTGGGCTTTGATGCATTACATGACACCCACGGAGCTGCCTCACTGTATGAAATCTGCTCTCCCTACATCATTTTTCTCTTACTTATTTTCCTCCTTCACCCTCCTCCTCCACTCATCTTTCCCCGTTGTCCAGATCCACCCTCTACTTCTTCTGTCTCCACTGTTCTCATTTCTGCTCCCTCTTTTCTCTGCCATCCTCCCGCCTCCCTTCCATATCTCACTCCACTCATGTTCTGCCACTTCAGGTCTATATTTGCTGCTTGACTGGACAAATGGAGGATCTATCTGTGCACAATTTTCCTCCCATTCATTCTGTTGCCAGGTGGCAGACAGCTTTAATAACCACTGTGACAAATAAACTGTGGATTAATGTGACCAGGTCTGTCACATTACTGTCAGCCAGAGCCACAGCCAGCTAGGTGAGGAAAAACATGTACGAATACAACAGAAAAGGCATATTAAGACTGTTATGTGTTATAATTATTAACTTTCTGTGGAGTCATATCTGATATTTTACATACAAGAAAAGTTCTGTCCTGATGTACTATTTATGATTTATTCAACAAGTAGCAGGAGACAAAATGAAACAAAATATTACCAGAAATAAAATAAAGGATTCTCTGAGTTGAACATTATTTTCATAAAAAAAAGTGAAAATGTTACACTTATGGGTCCAAGTTTAAAATATTTATGTCAGTTTTAATCAATATAGGACAATTTAAATGTATCTTAACAATGGAGATTCATATCAACACACCTTTCGAAATCAAAAAACAAACTCAGTCAAACACAACAGACAGCTGGACTTAAAATTGGAAATATGAAAAATAAAGGTGACTTAAAAACATTTTTTTTAAAGAAACCTCACATGGCTGGTGCGCATTAACTGAAACAAGAGTGACTTTATAAAATTAAATGTAAGAATGAAGAACACAATAAATGAAATAACACAGTAATATTTGTGAGCAACAAACCAAAATATGATCACACTAAAACTTGTCACTGATGCACATATATCTCTCTAATTATTAATTTCAGTTCAAATAACTATGTTTTGTATTATTAATCTGAAAGAATTGATCATTTAGTATATTCTGAGAAGTTGTTTGAAGTTGTACAGAAGTTTCTGTACCAGAACTATTTTTTTTTTTAAATAATTTTCTGTTTTGAAATACTTGTTAATTTTTTTGTGTGTGGGGGGGGGACTCAACTGAACTTAACTGGTGTTTAATACTGTTAGCTCAGTCAGCAGTTTTACTACCACGGAGTCTGAATTCTTCAACTTGAAAGTACAGTAAAAAGAGAAGAGAATAAATATGGAGGCCCAGACAAACAAAGAACTGGAAGCCACAAACACAAAACGACTTTGTCTGTCAGGTTGAATTTTTTTGTTTAGAAAGAGGATATGACAAAACTCATGACAAATGAAAATGCTCTCTAAAGACATCAACTGAGAGATGCTCAGCTCAAGCAGATTCAGTCTAATTGTACACTAGAAGCTGCACAGCTGATGATCACATATATGAGGACTCAGCTGCGAATGATAAGGCATGACCTGACCAACACAGTTGCCAGTCAGAAGCTTGAAGTGGATACGGGAGTGGAGAAGTTGAAGAAGCAACAAGCAAATGTGCTGATGGGTTTTGCTGGTGTTCAAAGCACAACCACAAGGACTTTGTCCTTGTGGTCAGCACCAAGATATACTCTGCAACTACTGCAAAGGCCCTCAGACCGAAAAATGAAGAACTGAAACATCAGCTTGAACTCAGTGAAAATGACTTGGTAGTGAACGAGTCACAAATGAAAGCACTTCAGCCAGAAGCAAGACTACAAGGGATGCAAGAGAAATCAGAAGAAGACCAGGTCTTCTGCATGAATCTGGTGAGGCGCCAGAAGAAGTTGATCAACAAACCCATAGCTACCCTGAAGAAAACAGAGGAGCTGCTGTACAGCATCCCTACAGAGTGTCAGGATGAGAAAGACCTTATGCAGAAAGTCATCAAGCTGCTCCAGTAAATGCTGAAGGAGAAGCTGCAGAAGTGGTCTGAGAAGGAGCATAAAATGGGCTCCAGCCTGGAAATTTTGGAAACAGAATTTTGGAAAACATGTCGGAAGAGTGGAAATGCTGGCTAGCCAAAGTCTTTACATGCTCTGGTTAGGACCAAAAACCTGCTCCTAAGCGCCTTTTACCTGTTGAGATAACTTGTGCAGTGAGCTTAACTTTTTTATTGTTCATACTCTGGGTAAATACTAAAGACATTATATTGTTTTGTTTTTGTAGCAAATCAGAAGTTTCTTTTACTAAATATAACAGGAAAACAGCGGTAAAGAGACCAATCAGACAGGAAAGAGGTGTTATTGTTGTGGTTTAAAAGTAAAGTTATCTCTTAGAAAGCTTTCTTCAACAGTCTGACTTCTTCAGATTTCTATTATTTCCACATTTGTAAAATAAGTAAATAAAATAAAAATAAATAAAATAAAAAAAGATAAAATAAAACAAAATAAAATTTGACATTTAATCAACTGAAGTGGGAAGGAATACTTGCTACTTTCAGTGTGAGTTTTGCAGATTTTTTGCTCTGATTGTTGTTGTTACTAGTCGTTTTTGCAACCAGGTTATTAACTCTAGGAACTCTTAATTTCTCTCATTAAACTCTTATTTTCTCTCATTAAATGTTACCCTGGAAATGCAGTATATTTCTGTTTCTAACAAAACAAACTAAATCTGCTAGAACTTTATTTTTACCGATGAATGCAAAATGCTGTGCAACATTCCTGACCATATGTAATAATTAAATAAATCAACCTCTCATCTTCTGTACAGCAAAGACATGTGGGGCATGATGAAGCAACATACTGTCAATGTGACCCTTGAACTGTCATCATTCTAAATCTTTTCTTGAAGTAGGCGTGATGAAAAAAAATGTTTACATGCCCACGCAACATATTTCACATCATACTCAGTCTAATGGACATGTCAAGAGCAATTCTGACACATTCATCGACAGGACTGACAATTTTTAACTTTGACCACTCCCTTTTTCATGTTTCCATCAGACTGACACAGTGTTTGAAAAACTAATTGATGGATTTGTTTCTTCATTTAATTCCCATATTTATCTATTTTCAACATCATCTATTTGAAGCATCTATTCATGCACCTACAGTATCTACAAATCTACCCATCAGTCTTTTCATCTATTCATTTATCAATCCATCCTTGCAGTTATAAGCTGTACTACAGTATGTAGCCATTACTCACAATGACAGTGAAGAAGTGACTGCCAATAATCCCAACAGTGAATACACGTCAAAGACAACTCACACAGAGCTCACTGTGACACTGCTGGATTTCACACATGAAAGATGGACTTGATTCGCCCCTTTGACAGCGAGTGTAAAGCCTCCATGCTTTCATGGCGTGGCCTAAGTCAAATTGTTCATTTTACCTCTAATCGTGCCATTCATCAAAGTGCTGCTCAGCCGCGTCACTGAGTGCAGTTATGCTAACTAGATCTGAGCGAGGCCACGCAGAGGACCAGTCATCATTCAGCTTTGGAGGGGTTCAAAACAGATGTTACCAATCTAGTTTATTCAGGACCACTTTTAAAATGTCTTTTTTTGAGTTAGCAGGAATGTAATCGCAGTGTTTTGAGGGTTAAACAGGGTGGCAAGTACCAGTTACAGGTGTCTTTAACTGTGAGGTTACGCTTTAAACATTTTGTTGAGTGTTACTGATGTGTGGCTGACTGTGACCTTTGACCTGTGTATGATCATTTTAGGACAGCAGCGTCAGCACAAACATCTTCTTAAAAACTGGATTAAATTTGGTATCTATGTATAATGTTTAATGTACTTTTAGTATATTAGTATTATTTTTACATTTAATACATTTTGAGGCCTTTAAAACATACTCTAAAGAATATTTTCTGACCAGAGATTCTTCTAAGCTGTAAACTATTGTCTGAAATATGATTTTACAAAAACACTACCCCAACACTTTGTTACTCTAAAATTAAAAATGTAAGTGTTAATGAGGCACTGGTTTTATTACTTAAGTCTTAAGTCTAGCCTTAAGTATTCAGTTAAAACATCTGAAATTATTTTCATTATTTTCCATTTATTTCCATGTCCACTGGTTATATTAAATTATGCATTTTAGCTTTAAAAGGTATTAAAGCCATTTAGGTTGTACCCTCTTTGAATGACCTACTTAATCCAATTCTATATGCAGTCTTGGTTTAAACAAATGGCTTTATTAAAATGATGGACGATGTGTTCATGTTCCTCCACAAACTATGTTCAAACTGGAATTTTATGAACTTTTCTGACACAATGAGCCACCAAATGTGATCACATAATCTTAATAAAAAGCAGCTTGAAGCTTTGATCAGTTCAAGTACAACAAAACATCAAAAAAGGGACTGAAGAACCAACCTACAAAAGCTTCATTCAGCACAATTAAGATGCAAGGACTGCCGCACAACAAAACTGTAATTTTTTTTTTTTTCCAAAAAGCACTCAAGCAGCTGGGTTATGTGACTGTATCCTCCAATTTAGCTTCTGTTCAGACAGTACAAACTCACTGCAGAGCACCACAACACAAACACCAGTCAATTTACCCATTTTGCATCCAATTCTCTGGGATAATAATGAGCCGCATTGCTGCTTTTGATGGAGAGATTAATCTTGCTTTGATAGAAATATGTCAGTTTCTGCAGGCCATGATGGATGTGATTTATCATTCTGGACAAATCTGTGCCTGAACGTCCCTCCTCCTGACAGCTCTATTGTGGCAAGAATGTCCCAAAATGTCACCTGTTGTACGCCAAGTGACCTTCTAATTTTCTAATTCAATTTCGAGAACTCCCCTCCCTGCGACTCAGCCCATATCATGAACCAGTAATAACAATTACAAACCGTGACTGGCTCCAAAACCTGCAATTCCCCCACTTTAAATCAAAGCCCAAGTAGTCTTTTATTAGGCTGCCCGGTTAAATCAATCTAAATCTAAGCATAATAACTCTCTAATCAGGTGCTGGGGAGAATAATAGGTTGTCACGCTCGAGGAAAAATAGGCAATCATGGAATGTTTTCTTTAATTAGGCCGGCTAAAGTAGAAGGGCAAGGCGTGAGCGCGGGACACATTCATCATAGCCAAGGTGGGAAATTACTTCAATTACTCAGGAAGGGGAGAGTGAACAGAATTACAGAAGTCAGAGATGCAGAAGAGAGGAGACCGTGATCTGCAAGGAAGTCCAAATGACATCGGGGGCAGAGGAGGCGAGGACAGAGAAGGGAAGGAGGGAGGAGACAAGAGTGGGAGGAGAGAGGAAAAATAAGGATATAACACCAATGTTTCACAATCATGTTCATGAACATGTTTATTCCAATCAAGGAGGAGGGAAACAAATACATTAAGACTTTAATTTGAGTGTTAGTATTGTTAACTAATCATTCTTTTCACTTTATATTAATTTTTTTTAATCTGCCTAAGTTTTACTTTGTGTTTTTTTAATGTATAAACATTGCCGTTATTTATTTTGTTTTTTGTAATCCTTCATCTGGAAGAGGACAATTATATAAGCATACTACTTCTAGACTTGTGACAAAAATCTAAAGTCAAGCTCTATTTACAAGTGAAACCTTTTCATTTTTTATAAAAATTTGATGCTGTTTTACATAAGGACAAAAAAACAACATTTTAAAATCTAAGAGTAACAATATGCATATATATATATGTATCCACAATAAGCTGTACTATTTCAGCTATGTTCATTATTCTTTAGACTGATTAAATCAATTACTCAATGATTAAAACAGTGTGGCAGCAGAGGTATTACAAGTCTAAAATAATGATCAAAGGACTGAGGAGGTAGGGAAGGTGGAAGAGGGACTGGAATGATTATGTTAAAAAGAAAGCTTAAGCCTAAAAGATGGACTTGAACAAAAGAGGAGCACAATGGTAGCCAAATGCTTGCAGCACTTGCAGCCCAGGCTGTTATTAAATTCATGCTCCCTAAAGGAAGCTCCTTGTACGTTTTAGTATCTATAACCAAGTCCAGAGGCCCTGAACTCAACCTGCCTGGAAAACCATGGGCTGAATGAGTAAAAATATTTGAAGACACCCAGAAAATAAGTTAAATATCTGGACAAGAGAGAATACTAAAAGATGGAAGAAGACAAAAAAGGTAAAGGTGGGGTGAATCAATAAAAACAAGAAGAAGAGAAGGAAGAAAGTGGGTACTAGATGACTTAAAAGTACAGGGAGAAGGAAGTAAAGCATTGAGAAGTGGATATAGGAGGTAAAATGAGAGTTCAAGGATTGGAGGAAAGAAGTCAAGTGAAGTCTCTCAAATTTCTGATTCATCAGCCACCTCTCTCCACAGTTGTAAAACAACCACTTTTTCTCCAAACTGAACCCCTACCTAAGTAACCAACCACCATCCACAACAGAGCTCCCAGTGTCTGTCAGCTTTCCCAGAATGCAACAAAATAGTTACTGAGCGGGCCTGGCTTTAATTCCTTCTGAGATGACAAGATAATCATCGTCTTACTGTAACCGGATCTATTGATTTGGACGAGGCTTTGGCAGATTGAGAACCCAGTTTGTTTGGTGACTGAAGACGTGCCAGCTCGGCCAGCGGCCAGATAAACGCAGAGATGATGACTTTTGATAAGTGTGACACATGGGCCAGTCAAGTGCTCGGCTCAGATGAAGTAGCTGTTGTGTTAAAAAAAAAGTGATGAAAAAATGCTCTGAGGTGAACTGAGGCGCTTTCACTCCACCTCTATCTGTTTATTAAGTACGTTGACAAAATAACAAGGAAAGGAAATGTATCTCCCAGACTTTTAGAAGGAAGGAAGCCGCTCCAATACCATTAATCTACAAAAAGGAAGGTGTTTCTTTTTGTTTTGTCTCCTTAGAAACAAAAATACCTGAAACGCATTTTCAATCAGACTGTGTGCAAATGTCTCTACAACCTTTTTAATGTTATTTTTCCACTGATAAAAATACATGAAATAAAAAAATACAACACTCAAGGATTTTTCAACAACTCTAGAATTTTTTTGGATCACATCCCCATTTTTGTCCACGAATAACTTCAAATGTTTCCAGACACCTCTGGGCAACTTTTCACATGGTGTTTAGTTTTGTTATAAACAGGTCAGCTGACAGTTTGATTACAACCACAGTTAAGAGAGTAATAAGCAGGAAAGAGAATCATCTGTAGCACATGGCAACCAGTAATATTATCAAGAAATGTATGTCAGATATGTATTCACTGTTTTTTATCATCAACAAGCCAAAGTGACACTTTCAGAGAGCTGTTAGTGAAGAGCAGGACTGTTATGTTACTTACATATGAGTCACAAAATGGGTCATAACTTCTGTCCATTATCAGCAACACAGCCATATTCTGTGGATGAAAATATTACATCAAATTACATTCAATAATTCCATCAAAACATGTTAAAGTCGTGCAAAACTGAACTGGATGTATAAGAAAACTGATTATTATCCCTTCAACAATCAATTCTCAACCTGATCAACACCTTGCAGAAGGCTTGACTGTCATAATAAATACTGCAAGAGCTTCTCAAACAATATGATTCACTGTTATGTAACATCATGCGCTCACTTGTTTCTGCATTTAGAATATTTGAAGGAAAATGCCCCTCAATGATCACATGTATTTGGATTTTTCCTACACTTAAAATCTAAATCTCTTGACCTGATTGTCAAAGACATTTTATTCCTCTCAGGTTACATTTGTAATATGCATATTGTAAATTAATAATTAGTACACTGGTTTATAGCTTTTTCCCCTTTGCTGTAGTTTAGAAGCTGGTTTAACTGAAGGCACTTAAAACTCAAGTTTACTGCTTCTTTTTCTGAACATGCACGATGTTCTGTTCTTATAGTTTCTACAGCTTACGGCTGCCAACACACTTATTTTCTGATCAGAAACTCAACAGAAATGTCACCGACTCCCACCAGTGACCTAGAGATCAGCAGACACAGAAGTAAAATAAAATGTAAAAAAAGGATCACATTAATGCCTAAAATGTTTCAGTCTGTAAAGTTTTACAACATTTTATGATTTTTTACCATGAATCCCCATTAAATTCTCCATGACAAGACTATCCAGGGTGACTGAAGTTTGCTGGTGGATGCTTATTTTGAAACCCTCCTATTTTAGTTTATCATGCAGTTTTAACCCTAATCATGTCTCAGAACACAGCAGAGGCCCAGAGGATGAGCTCTGATAGCAGAAAATGGAGAGGCTTCTGTCAGTATTGCAGTGAGGTGGTAATCAGGCAGGAATCTGTTTCACTCAGGCCATCAATAAAAGGACTGCAGTGTGTTCACATCCTGCAACTGAGCTGGATTACCTGGTTAGGGAGATCAATCATGACTTGAAAGGTGGTCAATGGCAGAGCAGCCAGGAGTAAATAAGTGGAAAAGTTATAATGGAGCCAGCTATTGGAGAAGTTTGTGTGCCACAGAAAAAACAACCGGAGCTTAATGCAGGTTTGTTTTTCTAAAGTGCTTACTGAGCTTACAGAAGTATGAAATAAAAACCAAGCCCAAGAAATTCAAATTAATGACTTAAAAGGGGCACACAGAAGCTGTTTATCAAGCATGTCTTCTTTACCTGGGTGCTTAAAAAATCAGACTACCGCCTGCCTTATTTTTATTGAAGTCATCTGCTTGTTGGCTTTTTTCATTTATTAATTCACTGAATCACTTAAGCTCTGTCTCCTTTGTTGTCACCTGACACAAAATGCTTGAATTTCTTGACCCCTAGTTTACACAAACACCAATATCTATTGTTGTTAGTAGAAAGCTCCACAGAGTGCTCATCAGCCCACAGAGATGTGTCAGGATGTGTCACTCACGTATTTCACAGCTTTGTTTGTGTCGGCTTTCTGCAAAAGCTGCAATTTAAACCAGACACATAGCCTGACTGGCACATTTCCTCAGTCCTACACCTTGACTGTTTTGCCTTTCTAAACATCTGGCGAACACTGAGGGTGTCAAACCAACTGATCCTGTACCGCATAGCTGATTTGAATTTCACTGTGCTCTAACAAAATTATTGCAACAAGTGAATTTCTATTGGAAACAGGTTCAAAACAGTGATGGAGAATTAAGGTCATTTTCTTGGGTTTTTTTTTAATCTTTCTCTGGTCCTGCTCCTTATTTTTCCCTTCCCCTCCTCCTTTCACACCTCTTCAGCTTATCACTGTTCCTGTTTCTCTTTCCACTCTCTCTACCTTTTCATTAATTTTTTTTATCTATTATTACTCTTTAAAATCTTGCTCCTTTCACCTTTCTCTTCTTTCCTTCCCTGCCATCTCTCTCAGTCTTTCAATCTCTCCTCTGTCTCCTTTCCCTCTTCTTTTTTAATCTACCTCCCTCCTTTTCCCCACTCTCCTCTCTGCTTGACTGACCACAGAGCCCAATCATCATTGAGGGCCAGCCCATTTTTTGTTGTAAAGGCAATAAATCATTTCAGCTTTCATCCATTGCTATTGATGAATGACCAATTATTTGTCATCTAATACGCTGAAAAAGGATGACCCGGAGAGACGGATCAACCTCTTTTTTTCCCCTTCCTCCGCTGACTGATGTGACATAGGACAGCAGTGATGGATTGTATCCTTAAACTGTTATTACATGTATAATGTGGCACTCAGATCCAACATCTCAGTCTGGGTTTCCCCTCTTAAACAAACAGATATTATATTAGTTACATTACAGAAAAACAAATAGAAGATGATTATTTGCTGCCTTGAAATAGAAAATTAAAGTAAACCAGACAAAAACTGAAGCCAGGTAAAGCCCTCCTCTATTTATATATTAGACTATATTTGTTAGATTTTTGTAGATGCAGGAACTGAGAGTTTTTCACTTAATAATTGTGAGAGACTACAAGTTCAAGAAGAACTTGTAGTCTTTCACAATTATTAAATGTGTTATTGCAAGGAAAGAGAAGTCTTAATTTAAGTTTCTTTGCTGCATTTTTATAATATTTTTAATTTTAATATCTCTTCAAACAAGCAATAACTGCTTATGAAAGTGAATATGTCTAAATTTCACCCATTTCTATAAAATACGTTTTCTACTGTGAGCAAAAATGACTTTTTTGTCTTGACCTTGTTTAAAAAAAAAAGGTCAACTTGTTTATTTCTCAAGCTTGATTTCAGGTATTTTCTTGATGAAAACATCACATATCTAATACCAGAATTACATTTTTAAAATAAGACCTAAGATATAAAAAAAATGAATTAGGATTCAAGGAAAACAGCAATGTAATTTTTAAAAAATAACATAGAATCTAATATCTGCTGAAATCTGCTGTATTTGTATCTTACGCATGAAGTTAGGCTGGGTTAATGTATCAAAATGTTTACCTGTTCTCTCTTCTTCTGTGGTGTTGTTTTGGAGGACAGCTGCAGCACAGCGGCTGAAAAAAGAGAGAAGAAGAGGCTGATCTTTCTGAGATGCTCAATCAATTTCCTTCACATCTCATCATTCACTGGCCTTGTCATGAGTGCCAAACAACTTACTCCTAGTCAGTATGCACTTACAGAGGAGCTCAAATATCAAAGCACTGAATATAAACATTACAAAAATTAAAAATTTGCAGAATGTCATTACAAAGTCAGTCTGGCTCAGTGCATGCAAAAATATTTAAACTATAAAATGTTTAAACCATTTCAAACATTAGTGTGACATTGTACATTTTGCTTTTGACAGCAACATAATGTTTGTATGAACTTTCACCAGTTTGTTGTTAAGAATGTATCATAACTTTATTTAAAAGGCACACACTGTACTTGACCATACATTTTAAAGTATGTTGATGTTATTCTTGTGATCAACTAAGACTCAGCCCACTGACTTATTCAAGCTTCTCCAAAAGAAAGGCCAACTATACGTTTTTATATACACAGTAGAATAGAAATAAATTATATAAAAAGTATTCTATATATTTAAGGCTGAAGAGCACATTTGTAAAGGAATTTATTTTTCCATTTAACAGGTGAGAAAATTAACTAAAATAAATATATGCAAGTTACACGCAAAAATGACGAGATAATCTAACTGCAGTGTTGGACATAACAAGGTACAGTTATACCACTGCTGTACTTGAGAATAGTTCTTAGAAAGCTGAGAATTTTCTATCTTTGCTACCTCTATGATATTTGACAGGTTAACAATATAGATTCAGATCCCACGCACAAACATAATAAGCTCCTTAAATATGCATTTTTAGTAATCAAATCACTTTGAACTCGTAAATTAGTTCAAATTAGCTCACCAACGCTAGCCTAAACAATACTTACGTGGCTTGGTCTAACGTTACTTTATTCAAATGGCGTAATACTACGGATGCAAGACCTACATTACTTTACAACCACAGACTGACAGTTTGACAGCCATTACTTCCACGGTAACGTTAATATTTCTTGTTTTAGATATGAAACTTAGAGGAACTACAAACTGTTTTAAGCTACTAACATTACTTTACGCAGTTGTTGGTTTGGTTAAGTGCCCTGTTTGATTACAGGTAACCCAAATGTAAGTTAGCTAACTTTTAAAGTATCGTTATTGCAAAAGAGGTCAAAATAAACATTTCAACGGAAAACAGTCATTTTAAAACAACTCACCGAACACCGGAACGTTTCTGTTTCTATAAACAGGTTCTGTCTAATTTAGAAATGACGACGGACTTGATAAAATTAGACTTTATTTGAAATGGTTGTAGATGTTCCCGCTAACGTTTAACAGTGCCTTGATTGACAGGTCCGCACACCTGCTACACCTGCACGAGCGTCAGCAGCGCGCGTGACCAGACGCTGGGTCAACTGTGCCATTTAATAATATATATATATAATTAAATGGCATATATATATATGGGATAGAAAAATATTGAAAAAACAAAAAACATTTTTTCTTGATCAAATCATTATATTTTAAGCTTCAATTGAGCGCATACTTATTATTACTCAACAGCTTGTCATATTTAATTTGTCCACTAGGTGCTGGCATTTCATCACACATTCTTTCATTCATTTAAGAGTAGTGATTTAAAAATGGCACGCATTTTTTGTTTAAAGTTAGAAAAGTAACTGATGTAATTTTGCTGCTATCAATTTCATAATTTTTGTTACTTTAATGGCATGGTGTCTGAGCTGATGTTTGCACTCGTTTTCAATATGATATTTGTTATGGTGTAGTTTGAATATTTAGACACCAGATGTCAGTGTTTAACCAATTATGGTCTCAATCCCAATCAGGTGAAATAACTGATTTAAATTAGCTTTAATGTGTTGTCATTCTGTTTCTGTTTACATAAATTACTGGCTGTTAAAGCAGTTCTGTATTAATCTGATTTCTTTTTGTAATTTAAATCAACTATTTGTGGAAAAAATAATGTAAATTCATCATTCAATATCTCTCTGAAGTGTCAAGGTCAGCAGGCTGTCAGAGTGTTAAAATGAGCAGGGAAATATCTGAACACCTTCCGGACAAATTGAATTCATACACCATTTATGCAATTTAATAATTAGCTTTCAAATTTTATTTAGCAAAAACAAAAGAGCAAAAAAAAACTGCTGGCTGGCTGAGTTGAGTCTTCTTCTTCACAGGCCAATTTAATTTTCTGGAAATTAATGCATGAAATAATTTAATTTTCATAAACCCCACCAAAAAAATGTGTTAACATATTGCCTCACTGAAAAGATTTTCCCTTTTGTTTAAAGTAAATTAGGTATTTTGGTAGTTTGGCATTTAGTATTGGATGTGCATTTTTTGACAGTGTACCTCAATATGCAGAAATAATACATGAAAAGTGTTAATTGAAGACAACTGCGGTCCCACATGGGCTAAAAAGGAATCACTTTGACAAACTGAAGTAAAATCACTGTGAGATTTGATGTGGTTTATTCTTCATAAGGTGAGTAGAAACGGATCTTAGGCCTATGGGAATTTTCTTGGTGGATTTTTCTTTTATTCCTCACTGTCTTTAGTTATTATTGTTCACAAATGCTGCAGGAATTGCAGCTTTATTCCCACTGTTGCATTTGAAAGAGTCTCACTGAACACTGTGATGTAAATGTAGTCCTACAGAGCAGTGCTCTTATTCTCTGAAGTGTTATGAAAAAAAGTGCCTCAGTCCCATTTCATTTGTCAAGGGGCTACTTAAGAATGAAAGATGCCCCGCAACCCCTTTTTTTTTTTTTCCCAAGGACGTATGAGCTCATGCTGCCTGGCCGGCTGCCTGGACGAGTAGGAGGAAGAGGAGGTGGAGGAGGAGGAGGAGGAGGAGGAGGAGGAGGAGGAGGAGGAACCGGATGCATTCATCAGGTACATTACATCACCACGGGCCAATCCCCTGCTCACTGACATAAGCTTGTACAGCCGCGTTTGTCGCAGAGTTGAACACACGGGAATTGGCTCAGAGTGACACATGCTCACCTCAGGAACAAAGGTCACAAGGTCGAATCGTGTCCAAACCCTCCACAGTGACGTGTGGGATAAGAAGAGAGTCCTGACATGACTTCAGGACTTTGATTTTTCTTAATTTGAACTGAGATTTAAGAAAGAAATCAACATTTTAGATGAAAAAAATCGTTAAATGTGGCTTCTGTATCATGAAAACCATCAGTGACAACTGTTAACTGTGCACCATTAACAAAAAATCAAGGCAGCATGCAGAATAAACCTCTCCCTGTTGACAGTTGAAGCTTTATCGCAGAATAACAAATAGTAGATCATCCATCAAAAATATATTCTCTATTGAAACTGCATTAGTTTAACAATATTTTCAGCTGAAAGAGAAAGATGCATCTGATATAAAAAGAAAATACAGGCTTTCTCACCTGCAATATTTGAAAGAAAGTGCATATATTGACTACTATCTGATGTTTTTTATCCGTCCAAGGTTTTTAATTTCATTTGCATTTTGTGGCTGAAAAATGACTTTTGTTCTGTTCACAGTGTGTCAACAAAGAGCTTCTAGAGGCGTTCGTTTCATGAACAAACAAGCTGAGTCACCACTGTCATTGACCAAATCAGTCGCTTTTAGCATTTGAGCTCCTCTCACTGGTGACTAAAAGCACTGTTGTCAGATTAGATTACATTAAATTTCTTGTCACTGCACAAAAAAAGGGCATTTAGAGATGCAGCTGAGCAGGAAGCCCCAGCAGCCGTGCAGTTAAAACCCATTTTAAATAACAGCAGCACCCGTGGCTTGACTCTCAGCTGAAGGGAACTTTGTTACATGTCATGCTCCTAATCTACTCTTCTTGTATGTGTGGACTCTGAAAATTCAGCAAAAATGCCCAAAAAAATCTTAAAATAGAAAAATCCTTCTTCGCATCTAAACATAAGTGCAAATGAAATTTCGACGTGCAAATAAAGACAGTTTCCCAAAAGCAAAAGGTCACAGCTGGGATGTGAAGGGCAACACTTGCTGGTCAAAAGTTCACTGAAATGTAGCAAAATCCACAGAAACAGTCATGATCCAATAACTCTGCTGAAGTCTCTGTGCAGATGACATGATAAACAGCTGTATAAAAGTCTAGTTTTGATCTGAACTTGTGCCTAAACATAAACGGTTACACAATGTTAACATGTGGCAACAAAGGTCCGGTACGCCTCACTGAACCCTCCAAAGCTAAATATGTTGTTTTGAGAGTCTTATGCAATCAATCTATTCTCTTGTTTAGGTATGAGGACATGTTGCTGATAAGGGGCTGTAAACAGGAAGCATATTTCTTGCAAAAATTTAAACTATTTAAATGTCAAGTAAGACAAAAAT
>JAUZTA010000020.1:1341282-1357498 GCA_034780835.1 Ctenochaetus striatus | reverse complement strand
GCTTGTATCACTGTTTGACCCCATGAGCATCACAGTTTTTGCTAATAAGTATAAACCGGTCTAAGTTGAAGTAACAAGAACTTGTGCTCCATTTCTTCTGGCATTGTGTGAATGCAGCTCAGGCAATCATCTAGCTGTAGAGGTCATTCTCAGGCATTAAAGTCATGTTTTGCTGGTAATTTAAGGGAAATGGCTGTTTAGATTTCTGCATGTATCCACCGCTGAGACTGATAAATGTATAGAATCAAGTCTCCTGCTCTGCCTTCACATTTGGCCTCCTTTTTTGTACACTGCAGCAGTTTCACACAGACATTGATCCTCTTGCACACCAGTGTAAGGTTACATCAATATGGCGGGGATGAAGCATCTCTGGGTTTTAAACAGAAATTCTCAGCAGCACAACAGTTTTGATGATTCAGTTTCAGCTCTGCAAAATGTCAAAGTGAACTTAGCTGATCATCAGAGCAGCGTCTCTGTGTTCTGTCCCTTTGAACTGTGGAAAATTGACAGTTACCAGTTGCATTTACTGGATAAATTGGTTGGCTTCCTCGCCACCAGATTCAGCCCATTTTGTCACCAAGTATTTCCTGCAGTTGGAGTTTTCTTGAGAAGGATGCTGGATGTCTCTCAGCTCCAAGCATGGCGTTTTATCACCGACCCTGACCTCTGACCTCCCTGCAGAGAATTAGAAGAGATAAACAGATCTTTCCTTCCAGTGTGCAGTTAGAAATTAGATTACTTAGCTTTATTGTTTACATGCATAATACTGGAACTCAGCTTGAAAGATCTTCTGTTTCAGAATGACAAATATACTGCAAATAGTGATATATGAATAGATGCAAGATATAAATGCATTGACCTTGAAATTCAGGGGCTGCTACCAAGAAGTCTTTTCATTATTGATTACTATGTTTATGTGTGTTTCTCGTAGTTATTTATTTATTTGAGTATAAAACAGTGCACCTTATTTGCTTAGACAAGGTGAAAATGTTTCTTTTGGCTTCACTTGGCAAATGACTGGCTTCCAGATAGAGTAAACCATTAAAAGTGTTTTCAGTGTTTAACTACAAACTTGGAAACACAGTGAAAAGAAAAAAAATGAAGTTCAGTTATTCAAAAAAAATCTGAAACATGTAAAGACAAACTGTGCTGTAACAAACTGTCTTAATGCCTGACTTAAACTAATGTTTCCTCTCACTGGCTTAGTTGATTATTTGCTTTATTATTTGTTAGCTTAACAGCGCACTGAATTCATACTTATCTTTTGCCAGCAATACTTAACATTGTCAGAAGAGCCTTTCTTGTGTTTAAGCTCTCTAATTCTCTCTTTATTTCCATACATTTACTGTAGAACATGTGATTACATGTAAGTACTTCTTAATAGTGTAAACCAGCAGGATTTGTGGTTTAAATAAAATGAAAACAGGCTTTTTAATGCTCAATATGTAGTTATCACTACATTCAAAGCGACGGTGACTCAGCCACTCTTCTAACCATCTTGTAAGCCTCTGCTGCAGTGTTTTGGGTCTTCCTAGAGTGGCCAGAGGCTGGCTTCCAGCTCTGTCCCATTTCACTCCCCCCTACCTATTTCTAATATGTTCTCTTGCATTATGCATTAGGCTCCAAAAGCACAGGTGTATTTGTTAAGGCCAGATGTAGCCTCAATATCCCATCGGGCTCAACTAGTCAGACTGCTTTCATCCAGACCTGTGTATCATTCTGTGCTTTAACATCATGTAAAGTAGAAGTTCGTGTTCATGGAGGTAAAATGGGGAACAGAAGCAGCATGTTGCCAGATTTGGCAGGGGAAATTATGACCCTCCAGCAGTTGGAGAGTGCTGGTTGAATTTAGACCACAGCCAGGTGTTTTGTGTTCTCTGCACACAACAAGCAACATAATTAGGTTTTGAGTGTGTATTTTGGTGATGTAAGAGTCTCTGACTGCATTTACGCAATGGAAGACAAATGTTATGTGTGTATATCTGCGCATGCTGTTTGGACATCTTATTTTGAAAAAATTGCTGTTTTGATGTGTTAATATTGTGTTTTAAATGTAAAAGTCAACAATATCTTTTGAAAAAAGGACTTTAAAGCGTACGGTTGACCCCAAAATAGGCCATACCTTTTTTTTCTTGCAAGTGCAGGTCGTGGCGAACTGGTTTATTTTGGCAAACTGCAGTGAACTTCATTGAGATTATTTTGCAAGAGACAAGTGTTATTGCAAGTAGATTCAGTTGGAAATGAAAAAACAGAGGTGCAGATGACCTGTAGAAAGTTTGATAGAATCACTTTTTCTCTGCTTGTTTACATGTCGGAAAGTTTCTTTGGTCACTCCAGTGATCATGTGTGTGATCTGTTAAGCATTGCAGGTGTTCTTTTCAAAATTACACAATAATGTTTGATCAGGTTTTGACAGCCCAAGGCTTTAAAAAACACATTCACCACATAAGTAACTACCTAAACTTTTACTACAATTAAGAATCATCAAAACACCGTAATTGCTATTTAGGGGTTTTTCTTCAGCAGCAGCGATTTGTTGCAACCTGCTCCTGGTATCACTGGGCTGAGTGTTTCCAAACAGGACAATTCACTGCAAAAGCACCACAGAGGTTAAATAACTAGAGGAAATCATCTAAAAGCCAGTGCAGTGCAGTGTAGCTGATCAGCTTCTGATTCAGTAAATATTAGATACTCCAGATAGGTCAAAGCAAATGCAAGGGATTATTTTCAAATGCTGTAAGATGCTGGAATCTTTCTACAACAGCAGTGAAGGGATTAAAATAACATACATATTTAATTCAGCTTTCATGTCCTTTGAAGAAGCAGAGGTGTAGGCTTGGAAGAAGACAGAGGAAGTCAGTTTGAGATGCATTGTCTGATTACTCTGCTAAATATTATAATCATAGTTATTAATAACATGATAATCAGACTTCATTATTTTGTAGAGCGTAATTCTTCTGATGCTTTTGTATCAAACCGTCGATTGATGTAAATGCAATGAAATAATACTTAAAGAACCACCAACAAAGTATTCGTTTTCTGTTATCAGTTCTTGTATAGGCCTGTTTGTGATGTATTACTGTGCCTGATTAATTGCGTAGTTGTAGGAGGCAGGTGGGTCAGCGGGGCCGACAAGAGGCGTAGAGTCCACCCTGTAACCAAAAGGTCAAATGT
This sequence comes from Ctenochaetus striatus, assembly GCA_034780835.1. Lineage (NCBI taxonomy): Eukaryota > Metazoa > Chordata > Actinopteri > Acanthuriformes > Acanthuridae > Ctenochaetus > Ctenochaetus striatus. Next base: position 1,354,324 of record JAUZTA010000020.1, on the reverse strand, counting down.
TCAACATTTGCTACAGGCATTCATCCTGTCAACGCGTCCTTGAGGGGAACCTACCTGCTCAGCTTATTGTAAGTCATGCTGAATAAGAGCATCAGCTAAAAGCCTAAAATGTAAATGCGGGCCGAGCGCACCTCTGTAATGGGAAGTCGATGAATTGCTCCTGTAACCATTACTGACTGAAATTAAAACAAATGATAGTGCAGATGGTGAGTCCAAGCTTAAAAAGAACATCATCACCTTTAGTCTGTAGCCTGTATTTTTTGAGATACAGAGTTTGAGATTCTATGGTTTAACTTTAGGTATGTAGGTATGCTTAAATTGGTTTTTAGATAAAACTATTCAATATATATATGTTACTATACAGGTCAATTTTGTCTTAGTCTAGACCACTTGATGTGTTGGTACCCAAGAGAACGGTCCAGAACGGTCCTTTACTGTAATTAATGCATCCTGCAGATGTTGCTTTATGTGCTTGGGAGAGTTTCAGTCTAGACAGTCTGGCTGCTCAGACGGAGAGGCCCTGCTTTGATCCTTGATTAAAAACTGCAAGCTGTACATTCATCATGCTCTTGTTTCAGGCTCTCTCAAGGGTCCTCGCCTGCTTTACGCTCCCTCCTTCCTCCTCCTCCTCCTCCTCCTCCTCCTCTTCTTCTTCCTCTTCGTCTTCGTCCATCTCTTGCCAAGATTTCTCACTGTCGTGAAGGTCGCTCTACCCTCTTATCACCAAAACCACTAAAGGGTAATGGTGTCTCGGGGACTCGGCGGGCCAGGGTGAGCGCTGTTCGTTCCTGATATTGTGGGTTCATCATCCTGCCATTATTGTCGCTGTCACTGTGTGTCACCATCTAATAAACCTCAAATGTCATTTAGGATACATTGAGCAGAAGCCATGTGAGCAGCAAAAACATCGACAGGTCTTTGGTCCGACATTTATTGTCCTGTAATCAACACAAATGACCCAATTACCAAAATGAAAGAGAAATAAGATAGGAAATCAGTGCAAAAAATCCATCAGGAATGTCCGCCGACCAGAATAATAATATTGCTTTTTTGCCTTTGCCATACAAAGCTTGTTGCTCTTTCGCTTTTTAGATTTGTTTCCCAAACCACCTTCTGAATTGTGGGCAAGGTGAAGAGGGGATCTGTTCTGTCTTGAAACTCTTAATGGTTGAGGAGTTTTTCTTCCAAAGCAGTATTGACAGGAAAGAGAGTTTGGAGGTCTCAGCAGTGCCTGGTAATCACTGAGTCATCATTGGTATTGATAAACAAAGCTAACAAGTCTGCAGATATAATATGGTTATTCTCTGCCAGGGGAGTCAAATTCATAGCTTACTGCACCTGTAATACAATCTCAATTAAAAATACACAAGTGTTGGTGCTTTATTTTGGCAGCGAGGGGCCTTGTGACCAGTATGCGTCATTCATTTACACTAAATATAAAGATGAGCCAGGAGTCACTGAGGTCGTCTGATGGCTTGATGGATGAAAGGGGGGGATTTATTGACTCCCAACGTTTATTGGTTTGTCTTGTCAAATGTGAACCGGGTGAGTGCAAACACTGAACCTAATTGAATAGCAGACTACATGTTTTTGAGGGCCACGTGAGATGACTCAGAAAGGGGCGGCGCATCGGTTACACACATACCGCAGCCTGGGATCTAGTGTGGGCTAACCTTGACCACAGAGTGTGTTGCTGTACACTTTTAGACTTTCTCCTCTTTTGGTTTCTAGTGAAAGCAAAGCTGCTGATATCAAGTTTTGATTACATTGACAGTAATGGTATTTGCAGTATGAACGGTGATACTGTTTTCAAAGGTTTTATGTAAGTCTGCATTACCTTGTGATGGGTGCTTGAACCACATTCAGTAGCTTTAGAGCAGTGGATTATGGGAAATATCTCTCACTGAACTGGCGTGGTCTCACAAAAGACCAATCTCCCCATTTATATATATATATATATATATATTGGATTGTCTGCCAGTCTTTTCTCTCTTTGTCTCCCCTCCACCCCTACCTCTCCATTCCTCACGCATTGATTGCTTGTTTTATAAAAATGAATTGAAATGCCCATGCTGCAGGCTTTGGTGTTATTGCAATATCACTGCAAACTCAATACACAGTTCAGCTTGAAGCCCAAGTGGCACTTAACACACCCTTCAAATAAATCCAAACAATTCAAGCACTGAGGGGATTGAGGGGGAGATGTGGGTTGCAGAGGGGGTTTTTGCAGATACTCGTCCAGTACCCTGCAAGAGATAACGAGGAGTTTTAAATTGCTCGTCCTGTAAAGAATGTATGGTATGCAGTGGCTGGGTGCAACCCATTACGCACAAGGACACAGGGCTACGCTGGTATGTGTTCCTTGTGCAAACGGTTCAGACGACGGTGATTCATGGAGAGACCTTGTTGCTCTCCTGACCCTCTCGGCAACCAGCTCCATCAGCGCTAATTGAGGCGGAGACCAATGGGCGTTTGTCGCTGGGGCATACCAGCAGGGATTAAAGGGATTGGATTCAGTTGCTGAGTGCTGCGGTTTTTAATGCCCCCTCCTCACCACCATGTGCCCTCCTCCTGGCCGCGGAAAGAGTGCAGTCTTTGTGACCAGCTCGCCCAAGCCAACCCGCCCACCCCTGCCATGTCACGACATCATCTGATTGAGCATTAATGCAGGACTCCAGAGAGACCAAGGCTGCTCTGTAAAATTACTGTCTACTGTAAAATAGTGTCTGCTTGTTGAGCTTCTCTTTGCTCAGACTCAACTGTTGCTTCTCTATTTATTCAGCCATGGCAACACGATTGCCACTCTTGCTTGAGAAAATATAAAAATTAATATTACATAACTTTGCTACATTTTCCCTTTAAATACATAAGCTCATTCAAAAAAAAAGAGCTCATCAGTCTCTAGACTCATCAGCAATCAGATCTTTCCACCATATATCCTCTATAATGTTTTTATGATCATCATCAGATCCCTCGCCTCAGAGGAACACTCATCAAGCTAATTCATAACCAAGCACTTTGCTATGTGACTTGACAATCTGACAATAGCTCTAAAAAGGTGTGCAGTACACACTCAGGTGGTAATCTCGCCGTGGGGCAGCGGTCTCCTGTGCTGGCCCTGATGCCTAATGCCTGTGATAGTCAAACAGCTATAAAAGTTGTAAAGAAATCTTTATCCAAGCCTGCCTGCGGCTGCCCTAAAGGCAAGTGGTTGGATGCATGTCTAACCGGCAGTGCCCACATTTTTGAGTCGGGGAGAAAGGTTTGATGGCAGTGGTGCAAAAAAAAGAGGTCGGATATGGAAAAGTACTGCAATTAAAATGATTTTGTTTCTGTTTCTCAATTTAATCTCTCAGTTACTGTGCTGATCAGCAGTGATTTACTTAGGATTTCCAAACATTATTTCTTGATCCTGTTGATGTGCAAGATCAAGATGTAAGTTTTTGATCACCCTTGTTCCAAATACATTTGTTTAAACATCTGTTTGCCCCATCCTGCATGAAAATAAAGACAGACACTTGTAGATTTTGTGCTAGTTACAGTTACTTTTCTCTTAAATAAGCCCCCTGTAGAAGAACAGTACAGATTAGACCCTAAATTAAAGCCCGATCCAGCTCGATATGTTTAGGGCTGTAGCCCGAACCAGGCGTGACAGCTTACAAAATTTCATCGCCTGAACCCAGCTTGACCCTCAAGCCATGTCAAATCTTTCAATATCCCTCCCTCCATATCTCTCTGACACACACACACACACACACATACATACACACACAGTTTAAACGTAACTGCTTCTTCTGCTGCTCTGCTGCACAACATGACAGAACTAGTGCAGAATATTTGCAAGATATGTGAAAGATGTTTTTTTTTTTTTCAGAGATCACCACTCTAATGGGTGCAGCAAGGTGTTCACACTACTATGATTAGAAGTTTTCTCCTAAAGTGGTTATTCATACATGCAAAAGCTGTATTTAGTGGTGTCTTGAGTGAGTTATGTGGGGGAGGAGTGTCAAATTGCATCAGTAGCAACAACAAGCGTTACTGGCAAGCCAAGAGGGCAGCTCTGCAGACAGCACTTTGACTCTGGCTTCAGCCTAAGTTCTTTATTCAACACTGTTTAAAAATGATCACTCACATTTGTTTTTAGTGCAGGTTGCACATATTCCCACACAAACCAGCGCCCCTAACCACCATACATCACCTCAAATCTATTTCATCTCTGCCCGGACGTTGATGATAAGTTGATCCTTAGAACAAATTCCATCATAACGAACAATCCCCGCTCCTGGCAGGCACACAAAAAAAGCCTTGATGAATGGGTTGTTTACCTACTTCGGTGCACGCAGCGCTGAGTGCAGGCCTGGCCCGCCAAAATGCCACTTCATTATGAGGCTAGAGAGCAGAGTGCAGCACAGCCTGCCCCTGTGACCAGCCACAGAGAGGAAATTGGATATTAGTTCCTGTATTCCTCGGCAGTTGTCAGGCAAAAACATGCCTGATGGACAGTTCTCGAGTCTGAAATCTGACATTTAAATGCAATTAGTGACTGATAATAAACTCGCCAAGGCCATTTTTGGTTCTTCTTTAAGTTCTCTTCATCTTTGGGGCTAGCCAGTTCGTGTTGGGTTTTTTTTCGGCGCTGCGTGACCCGGAGATCACCTCACAGAGAGACCAGAAATGTGAAGACAGTACTTGCTAAGGAAAAAAGCTATCAGTGTGTTCGGAACAGCAAATTGAAAAGCTTTCTTGAACATAGTATAGGCTGAATCATAGCAGTGTTAATACAACTGGCAATGGAGACAAGCCAAGCATACATTTATTTATATAAAGGTAAGATTTGTATTGAAAACTGTGAGACTAAAATGTTGCCTTTTGCGCAGGTGTTTTTTATTTCTTTCCCTACAGCCAGTGTTGCTGTTAAAACTCAGACGAACAGTTTTTTTTTCCTTACTGCCACACAAGCTCGAGGATTCCTAAACTAATCACTTTATCTGTTTCGCCAGCTTTGGTTTTGGAGTAGGGAGAACAAAGCCCCCCGGTGTTGACTGGCTGCGAGCCAAAGGGTCCTCGTTGAAATTTCTCTAACATTTGGCAGGTGGTTGGTGGTCATTTCCCACCCAGCATGCACCTCTCTGGCAAGGCCACAGATCAGAGCAGAACTGTCTCTGCTGCGTGGCTCCTGCCTTGTAGCCCTCTCTCTTTGCTAATAAAGAGACATGTGCCGGTTCACAGGATCTGATGTAGCTCTCCCCGGTGATTTTTGTGCCCTCTTTGGAAGTCCGGCCCATACTTTAGACTGAAGTGGTGGTTGAGAGTGCATGTTATTTGAGTAAGAAAGTGAGTTTGTGCTATTACTCAGCTCTTCTCATGAAAGGAAATACTTAGAGGAGAAACTGCTTATGGTCATATTTCACAATTGAGGGGAGAATTGGAGAGAAAAAACGGAAACAGCTAATAAGTAGTAGACTTCCGAAACCCAAACTTTCTTGTGATTCTGAAGCAATCTTCAAAAAGGAAAGTTTTAGTTCTTTGATGGACATAAGAGGATAAAATGTTCTCTGAAACTGTATCTCTCATTTGATTAAATAATTTCCAACTGTTCAGTCTAAGGCCATGTTTAGACCACAGCTGCATCAATTCCTCAGTCACAAGACATACAAAGGGTGATTGATAACTTTTTGGCCCATAAGTAAAGATTTTAAGTTTATTCAGCTCTTATTACATGCACGTGCAGGTTAACTCTTTGAGCAATTGTGCAGAAAGTTGATTAGTTTTGTAGTTTTTGTGTTTCAGGTAAATAAAACCTGTATGTTAGCACTGTATAAAAAATGGTAATGGTATGCCTCATTTAAATTTAGCATCCCTTTTCTTCACCATGCTGCAAAAAGGGCACTTTCCCCTCTTGGACCTCCTTGGTTGAGCTTTTGAGACAGAGGTAGCAGATGGCTGAGATTGTCCACGTTCTCAGACAGTGCTGACTTGCATTTTTCAATTACCCAAAACAGATATACAACAAAACTTATTAACTTAAAACTTTGTACTTAATCACTCAAAGACTTAAACTGCACGTGCATGTAACAACAGCTGTAGAGCTCATTTTCTTTAAACCAAACATCCAGTGTTGTCTTTCTTGTTTTTATTGGTCTGCAGCTCCAAGTATTTTTTATTACACCACTCTTTGCACTTCTGCAAGCTCTCTGTGGATTTTTTTTTTCAAAAAAACATGCTAGTTGCTGAAATTTACAAAAAAAACAAATAGAGAAGCATAACCCTTTCAATGAAGCTGACACATTTTGCTAATCCAAACAAAACTAAATAGCATCAACCTTTGAGCTCTTTTCCTGTTCTTTCTCCCTTTAATAATCCTGTCACTGATGTGACTTCGCTTTTATGATTGAACAGTTCACCCCTTAGGGCTTGAATCAATCCGAAGATATTTTGTCCTTTACAGGCTTTGGGCGAATTGAGGCCAGCAGCAAGTTTTGTCAGCCTTCAGGTTTACCTCAGTGCATCTCGCTATCAAAGAGGAAAGTAAAAACCTCTGTATCCTGTTGTCACTGTCAGGGCCTCTCAGATTCAGGTTCTCTGAATTGCCTCTACCTTATGTGACCTCTTGGCCATTGTACAAAAGATTGAATTTTCAGAGCCTGCTGCAGATAATCAGTCATTTCCTCCTGTAGTAGCCTCTCTGTCAAGTTAACAGTATTTTTCTTTTTTTTTTGTTTGTACTATCCTCTATAAATCGCATCACTTGTTTGCAGTCTAATTGTTCTTTTTGAAAATCATGTCTAATTGCCGTATCTTATCATTTTGTGGTTGCAGGAATATCTCGCACCCTTACAGTCTATTTTTGCGTGTTTGGGGGGAACTGGGGGTTTAACCAATGTGGAAAAGAGCATCAGCTACATGCCCAAAATGTAAAATTTAAAATGTCAGAGTGAATTTTCAGAGGCAGGCAGCTAGCGAGGGGTGAAGAGCGGTTTTTCAGAAAGCCCCAGTGAATTGAGAAGTGGGTCGGGTGTTTAGACGCTGTTCAGGGGAGGCATAGCTGAAATGTCCGCAGCTAAAGTAGGTCGCGGTTAACCTTGATAAATCTCTTGTATGACTGGAAGAGAGAAAGGAGCCTCTATAAAATGCTATACGGTCATTTCTTTTCATGAGAAAAAAGGAAACTATAGGGAGAAAAATATGGATGTTGTAAGGCTTTGCATTGATGTGACTAATTGCGTTACAACCCTTAAGTTCTTTTCATAGATAGCAAATATTCATCTTGATGCTATGAAGGACAGACAAAGCTTTCCTTTTGAGGCAGGAGAGCAATTAAATGTCACACCAACTCTTTAGTTCATTGTTCTCAAAAGTGTTCTCACGGTGACTCGGGAATGCATGAACTCCACATAAAGTTTAAATAGATGTTTTTCTTTGCCCATTTAGCCCAACATGAGCTGACCTTGTGGTCTCACAATCAGCCATTATTATCAATTAACTAGACGTGTTGATTAAGACTAAAGAGCAGACTGCTGATTTTAGCCCATTATTTTCCCTCCTTCTGTTGTTGCCTAGCTTTTCATCCTTTGTTTTGCCTTGTGAATTTTTTCCTTCCTTGTATGTAATAAATTTATTATATGTTACTCCTGTTATTACTGAGAAATGACCTTGCAGTAACAGAGTGCAACTATAATCACAAAACACTGCATTTCTTACTCGATCTTTGTCTCTGACCAACCTTATTATGGCCAACAAAGTGAGCCTGTGTCGCTCATGTTTGACATTTCCATGCGTTAAATATCTTTTGGAGACAAAGAGGCTTCTCTCTTCATTGCCTGGATGTGTGCTTGTGGGTGGAAGCCCTATTGTATGTCCTTGCACAATCAGTCGTGTAGGCTCAGAACTCGGTGACATTATCCGCTTTAGTGAACTCTGAGCTGCGACTTAGTCAGAAGATTGATTTCTCTGCTTTATTTTCTTCGTATCCGCCATACTGCCGGGGCCGCTTTTGCCCACCTTTGGCACACGGCACTATAGGCAGCTGGCCTGTACTGTCACCTCATTTCAGAGATGTGATTGATTTGAGCTCCTAATGGCTGTATTTACAACAGAGCAGTGTATTTGCAGTTCACATGGCTCGTAGCTTTTTGTCACACAGTGCAATACCTGAATGGAGGCGTTATCAATGGAGCTGTTGATGTGTTTTAGCTTGCCTTGGCTGAAGAACAAACACGGCAGGCTTTTTGTCTTGCTTTTTAAATTTGAACACTGTTGTGTTAAAAATACATCAGTTTACTGTCAATTTACATAAGGTTAAGTTTGTGCAATATCCTAAATTGCTGTAAACCCTTTGACTTAGAGGGAGGAGCTCAGTTTCAGCCAATGTAGAATTAAAAACAACAGATAAATTAAGTGCTTTACTTAAGGGATGGTGTGATGTTAGTGTGATTTTTCAGGTAAAATGGCAAACATCTGCTGGTTCAAGCTTCTTAGATGTGAGGATTTGAAACTTTTGTCATATAATATTAATAGTATTAGTGTCCTGCGTACCTCCTACTTGTTGTCAGCACCACTACGTGATGATCCTGTCGACCCTGATCCTAGTATGTATAACACAACCTTCAGGCAGACTCTATAAAAATTATAAACACAGTATCTATGTGTGTATGTGTCAGTATTAGAATATGATGTTGGTCTTATTGTGTGCACTATGGATAGGATAGATGATGGAGCAAATCAGGGCTGCATTTTTACATGATCTTGTGAACTGCAGAGCACAGTATATATAGAAGTTTCAATAAAATTTTTTGCAATATCTGCCCACCCCATTTGTATTGTAATGTTAACACCTTCATTGAGACTGTCAGTAAAATAAAATCACCTGATTGCTCAGGAAGTCTCTGCTTTTTTTAGAGGCCTATTAAAATGAGAAAAAAAATGTAGATTATCTAGTTCTTTACTTTATTTCTCACAACACAAAACATACAGTGTTTCACCTGCTGTCTGTGTCCTGGGCACTTGTTATTATGGGTTGTTCCAATGGAGTTGATACTGAACCTCAGGCTTATCCTTCTGCCGCATTTATTGCAAATCATTCAGAGTAAAATGGAAATGTGTATGCCAAGCACCTTCATGCAGTGTCCATGGGGATCAGTGCTAGCATGGCTAATGCTGTTACACCAGAAGTGGCTAATGAGCTAACCTTCCGCTTTACCTCCGCATACCTCCCCATAATTATCGCCTTCAGCTCCCGCGAGGGCCAGTGAATGGAACGATGCATTCATCTCCATCCAGGAAGAATAGAAACCAGGCGCCATACAATGGACGCTTAAGCTGCTGAAGGACCAATGGAGTGGTTAAACATAGCAAGCACAGCAAGGGATTTTGCACAGCAGTTTGAGGCAAAGTCAGCACACATCATGGTGCAGCAGAGTCACACCGCAGCAGGTTATCTGAGGACGGGGTCTTACAAGGAAAAGACTGATTCCTTATCTTTTGTTGCCTTCAGGTGATCTGTGGTTGTAAGATGGTGTCATTCATCACCAGTCGCTACAAAACATCTTTGTTTTCTAAAACCCCAGATCTGAACTGGAGACACACAATACCCGGAAGGCATAACGGGATGGGATGAGACGGGATAAGATCTACTCTTGAGTACTTGAATTTTAAACAATACGTAGTTATGTGTGTATACTGTATACAGTTCATTTACATTTCCTCAGTTTGATTTGTGCCATCAAAAGCAGCAAACTGAACCGACAAGCTTTGCTTTTACACTCCTGTTTGCCTTAATTGAGTTGCAGTCAGTGCAGTCAAGTATGTGTTTTATTTGAATAAAAAAAATTTACAATTACAAGAGATTTGTTTGCAACAGATGTATTTTCAAAGAGTCTGGAGGAGGGATTGAAATTAAGACCATATAAACCGCATGTCAAATGATGCCATCTCCCCTGCAGTGTTGTTTATGCTAATTTGAACGTTTGGGCAGACACTCGTTTTTTCCAAAGACAGATATTAAACACCCTGGTGTGACTATTTACTTTTGTTTATCTTTTCTTCAATGTCGAAATGCTGTTTTGTCAGTCCTTTTTTCTATTTAAAAACAAACGCAGGATATGTTTCTGCATTTTCAACATACTGACACCTGAATAGGCTCTGCTTATTCACAAGGACAACTTTTTTTTTTTTTTTTACTCCTGTCTTATTTTGCTTTGACATTTGCTCTCAATCACACAGGCAGCACCTCTCCGTTGCACCTGTTGCTGTGAAATAGTTTGGGGCTTCATGGGAAATGGATTTAACAAGAGAAAATGCCGTCAGTGCAGCTAAGAGGCGGAGTGACCTCGCCTGCTAGTGAAGCAGTCATTCTCCTTTCCTCCATCTGCAGCTGTTAATGCCGTTGAAAAGAGACCTGCGGCGCTTCCAGGGCCCGGGTTGGCATGAACTGGCTCTACTTAAGCAGCCATTTTATTGAAAAATACATGATCTTCCTAAAGGTAACCTCCATTATGCAAGCTAAACCGTAATTTCTTAAAACTGCTGTGACTGGAGACATGGTCAGAGCAGGGAGGATATTTAGCCTCTGCGACGTTCTTTAAATGGTAGAGGAGAGTGGATAATATTGATATAGATTAGAGCATAATTCTTTATTTGACTCGCAATGTTCTGTTAAATAACAGAGCACTTTTGAGCCATTAAAAACAGCAATAAATAAAAGCTGATAGGACTAAGAGTACAAATTCCTTGTTGGCTGAAAGAATTTTTAAAAAAGTCAAGTAAATAAAACAGTGAGGCCTATAAGAAAATAAGTAACAAAGCCTTTTCTGGTGAAAAAAAGCTGCCAGCAGCCTAGATACTTCTGCCCAAGAGAGTTTGTTCAAGTTTTTTCATCTGATAGCCCTGAATTAAATGCACAGTGCATTCCAAACCTCAGTTATCACACATTACAACCTAAAGTACAACACTTATCTTCTGCAAAAAAAAAAAAACACATCTTAACTATTCAGACTCCCAATAAGAATATAATGGACACACATTACAGACCTGAAAACACGGTTAACTTAAAGAAAAAGGCTTTATGAGTGTTACATATTCACTTGACACGAAACAGAGGCGTTGAATTAGTAGTGCTGAGAACAGTGCGTGACTTTGCAAGCGTTTTTCACTTTTATCAGAAACCTGAGGAAGTTGGTAACCATTTGATACACACGCACATCTGTTTTTCACACAAACAGTTTGAGTCATATTTTCACAGTGGAGAGGAATAAGCTAGTTGTTCTGCATTATTTTCTTCAGAAATGTCTTAGTCAAAAGGAAAACACCTTGATCAATAATAAGATAGTAAAGGAGCTTTGAAGTGTGCTTTCTTTTGTTTAAGAACTGAAATTCCTGAAACAACTATCATCATGTATCCGGATGGCTGAGGGTCAACATGACATCTTTGAACAGTAAAAACCTACATATTGCACCTTGAGGAGAAGGAATAGAATGATTCATAACATGCAATCCTGGTTTCCTGTGTGTCTGAGCTACTTGGTTTGCAGCACCAGGAAACAAGCAAACGGAGGCTGACTATCCTCAGTCTTGTCAGCAGTCTAAACTGGACCGACTCCCTGACAGGTGATGAGAGGCGGCAGCAGCAACATTAAACTGACAAGCTGTCATGCAGTATTTTCCCCTGGATATCGGTTTGCCAAAAGCTGCTGCCTGCGTTCATCCGCAGGACATCAGATTCTCCTTTATTTTGGCGGGGGAGGGAAGTCGATTGGCACAGTTCAGCTGTGTTTGTGAACAGGAGTTTGGTTTCTCTGCTTTGCTTCATAACCTCATTTTCTCAGTCTTGCTTGGCCAGTTTTTATTGTTCATCTTAGAAAAACTCTCATTTTTCATTGCATATTGACTCAAAAGCACTTGGGAGCTCAGACAAAAAAGTACCACAGAAGTAAATTTTATTACTACTAAATGCTTCGTGACTTCAACCTATCTCATACTTTAAAGCTGTAAAGGCATGACCTTCCACCAGTTACAAAACTAAATAAATTATATTCTTTGTCAATGACAGTGAAGGAAAAAAACTTTCCTTGATCTTCCAGCTTCAGGGGCTTGTAAATTCCGGAATTCGAAAGCGTCTTATGCAAATTTTAGAGGGTTCACTTGCCAAAATATTTTATAGAATAAATGTCATTTTTTAACCTTTTTCTCCCCCAGGTAAAGGCAACAACGCATGGATGAAGTGTCACAATAACACCTCATAAAATCAAATAAAAACTGAAGAATGCCCTCCCTGTCCTTCTCAGGTGCCATCCTAGGACGCTCGGAGACACAGGAGTGTGCATACTACAACTCCAGCTGGGAGAAGGAGCGCACCAACCGCAGCGGCATCGAGCCCTGCTATGGCGAGAAAGACAAGCGGCGGCACTGCTTTGCCACGTGGAAGAACGTCTCCGGAACGGTGGAGATCGTCAAGCAAGGCTGCTGGCTGGACGACGTCAACTGCTACGACAGGTAGGAAAGGAGTGACTGAAAAAAAAATGTAGTTTTCTTACGTATGTATTGTTAGTTTAACTAGGCTTCCAGGCAGCCTTTAAAAGCTCCTCAAGGATCAGATATTTCAGTGACCTACAAAATGCAGTTTTTACATGATGAAAACATATCAAATCTTATTTTCATGGGAAGATTGTGTGTCATTTCAGTGCACTGTACGTTGAAAACTTTAAGGCCAGTTGAATAAACTAAACTCTGGTCTAGAATCTATTATTTGTAATTTAAATGTATAGTATGAAACATTTTCTACATTAAAATGTCTAAAGAGGCGGAGAAAACTTCCACTGCTTGGAATTGAATTTTTTATGTTCAAAAGGCAGTCATAAAAAAATGTACCCCTATGTACCATTGTATTCATCCACTCCTCAAGCAAAAGGAAATGAAAATTTTTGAATGATTTGAATTATGGCTGCACGATATGGCCTAAAACCAATATCTGATATTTTTAGGCTATATCGCGATACACGATATATATCTCGATTTTTTGATTTCTCCTGTAAATCACTATATAAAT
>JAUZTA010000020.1:1288862-1303674 GCA_034780835.1 Ctenochaetus striatus | reverse complement strand
GTTTCTCTTCTTGTTCAGACTGGATGGGTGGAGTCACGTGACTACACACGCTGTACCTCGTCTTAAAGGGGAATGAATATAGCCTACCAGCACACACAGTCAAAACAGACAAAAAAGACTTTCATTTTCTTTTTTATTAAAACACCGAATTTACCGACATGAGCAAAATGACGTTGGTTATCGTAGTAAATTTCGGTAATGGTAAATTTTCGGTTTATCGCCCAGGCCTAATATCAAGCTGGACTTAAAACAACAAAAATTTAAATGTGACATCCTAAAGGATAAATTAATATATGATTATGCAAAAATGTGTTGAAGATTGTACTCAGGATTGCTATATATCTATTTTAATTAGCCGGGTTTGTCAGTTTATACATGCTTTTCAGTTGGATAATAGAAATAGTCATCATAAATGAAAACACTAGTATCAGTAATTGAAGAGACTTTTGTAAAATATATTCCTTTGGTTCACAGAGCAAATTACATTATAGAATTTCACTCATGCAAAAAAAATAGATTGCTTTGACCATTAGTTTATGTGCATTCCTCCTCTGTTCTGCCCACATAGGAACCATGGGAATACCACTACATGACCACGTCTGGGAACCAATATGTTGAACGTACTCTACTTGTCCAACTGAGGTGCTGCATCCTGGGCGAGAAAAGACAAATAATAAAAGACCTTCCTGTTAAAGCACAGCACACACTAACTCCTGACTTAACTGTTTTAGCCAGCATCTTCTCGAGTCGGATGGCTCTGAACACCAAGATGCAGTAATGGAAGTCCACATATTAATCATCACCGTAGCCATGAAGCAGCTCAAAGGGTAGGGTCTGCCGTGAGCTCGCCTCACCCTACCCGACCACCCACCCACCCACCTACCACCCCATCAGCTCCCCCTGAGAGCAGAGTCCCCAGTTGAAGTAAACTGCGCAGCTGTACCCATCTCTACAACCCTCCCACCACCTCCTCCACCACGGCTTTGGAAGACGAACATGACGTGCATTGCGAAGACACTGGTTGATGTCTGATATATATACCTCTGAGGTGTCGAGCGTAAAACCAGTGGAGCAATGAATGGCGGAAAGGACTGTGAGGCAGGAGATGAGAGGCAGGCCGTCCCTGTCCAGGTCCCCATTGGCTGGCAGCGCAAGGCGGAGCACAGCGGTGGGGTCGTATATATAAGGTGAGAAAAATTCATAATTCATTCATCTTTTAGCTGTAAAGATCTACTTTGCTAGGCTGCAGGCCACATGTTCACTTGGATGATAAAAGAACACCAAAATCTGGTAGATTTTGAATGTTACTGGCATGTTCTACAAGCTTTCTTTAAGAAACTATTTTTTAAAGTTGCTTTGATTACAAATTCCTCTTAACTCTTGCAATGGGGACTTCGGCTAATGGTCTGGATCCTTTACCAGCTATCGTGTCATGTAGACTGCAAGTTCGTGTCCTCCCCAGCACATGAACACTAGCACGTGTGTTTACCAGCCACAATGAACTAAAGCAGTTGCCTGGTGTCAAGTTTATTTTGGGTGTTGGAAAGAATCCTGTCTACTTCTGTGACCGTGGCCTGATACTGTCTGTGCACACTTGTATTTTCTCATGTTCTTTCACTTTTGAAGCGTGCATTTGCTTCAGGGATGTGCAACTGTAGATCCTCATAGAAGATATTTTCATGGCAGCTTTGAGCGATGATTCAGCGGCTGCTTGTTTTGTCTGACTTATCTGTGTATATGTCTGACAGGATCATCCAAACGGGACATACTGTTCTTATTTCATTAGTGGCATGTTTGAAATGTTTCACTGGAGAATTTTTATCAGACTTTTCCCCAAACTTCTTCAGGAAGATTTCTCATGGGTTAAAAGTGCCTCCATGCATCTGTGACCTCCTGTTCTCATTCCTAATGTTTACTGTTACTCCTTCAATACTTCTGGATTTATAGTCATGAATTGGGTGGATGAGGAAATCAAGATTTTTCCAGTAATAAAAAATAGCACAGTGACATTGATATTTATATTATTGCTTATCCTACCAAAAAATAATAATAATAAAAAGAATGACTGCAGAAGATCAGAAATATCAATATATATTTTCTAGCTATATAGTGATATGTCCAAGACACTACATATTAAAAATTGCATTAGTGCATATTGTATGCACTAATGTATTGATGATAATCCGCACAATACTGTCCAGATGGCTCCTCCTGTCTTGTGCGCTTTATTACATTTTTGTTTTTAATTTATGTGAATGCAAGAATTCCACTGTAGCAATGGGAAGTGGGAGGTTTTTTGTTCGATTAATGGTTGCAAGCCTGTAAAAACGGCGTCAAAACCCGCTTAAAGGAGCTGCTAAACTACCTGAAAAAACATTTGAGTGTCTATTAGTGCAACATTTCAGTGAGCACTGGTTTCTGTTCTTCTTTTGAGTCAGGCTTGGGAGAACTGAACCTTTGTAATATTTTGGCACAAAAACTTTGTGTTAAATACATTTTATCATTGATTTTCAGAAGCACTAGTCCAAAATATTGACCAAAAACCCATTTCAAACAATGCAAATGAGAGCTGCAGCATAAAAAATAAAAGGAGTATTTCTGCTGTGGAGCTACACCAGTGGAAGTCTCTCCTCTAACATTGTTTTCTGTGTGTAGTCCCAGTGGCTCGTTGCTGTCCAGCTTGGAGCAGGTGAAGACCTACCTGCTGACAGATGGAACCTGCAAATGCGGCCTGGAGTGCCCACTCATCCTCCACAAGGTAATTTTGTGTCCTGATTCATTTAAAACACCGTAGTTGGGCAGATACTGAACAGCTGCCTTTTAACTAGTCCCTGAAGGATGTGAGTACTAATCTTGAAAATGAAACTAAAGTGCTGTTGTCCAAAAACCTCAGCTACACACTGGGTAAAAACAATCACTCTACTAGTCCTTGCATTAACAGGTGCTGTTCTGTGCCAGAAATATCAGTCCTGGTCATTCTCGTACTTCTTCTTGTACATGCTGTAGTCATTAGCTGTTTTCTGTAAGGTAGAAAGTGAAGACAAAAGAAAAGAAATAAACCATCGGTCATTTGAAAACACAACAGCAGATGACATCAGACAGGATTTAGGTTCAGTCTGAGGAATCAAGTGTCTGATCCCGTCCCTGCCATTTGAAGACACAGGTTGAATTGATGTGGCACACTCTGGATTTATTGTTCCTTTAGTACATATTCTCATAGTTTGTCTTGCAGGAGAAGTAAAAGTCATTGAAGACATTGCATGCTTGGTTGTGCAGGGTTTTTTGACCACTGTATTGTAATACAGAATACTTGAATTTCCATCAATGCCATATGTTTGATTAAAGGATTTAAGCTCAATGTGAATGCAAATGGGAAAACATCTCATTTGACATTCCATAAGCCTCATGCAATTTTAAGGCCGATTAATTTTTACATTTCATTTCCTTTTGCAAGCATTAAATGCTGTTTGACTATTTGTTCCATTTGGTAATTGCTTGTAAAAACTTAGAGGCGTCATGAGCAGATGTGAAGATTATTGATGAGAAACTTTTCCACTTACTACAAATTTGCACTTGCTGCAAGTCACTGAGAATGAGTGTTAACTAAATGCCTTCTTCAGACAACATGATAATTTAACTTTGAGGGGACAATCAGCTCTTGACACGTCCTGGCCTCAAGATAGGATATTTTTGTTTGTTTGACATTCATTACCACAAAAAGGGACAGGAGGAGGAATGAGGAGGAAATATACATGTCTGTGAAGAGGAAACGGAGTTGCACTGGTTAGACCAAGGTGAAAATAGTTTCTTACAGGCTATGGTTGAAGTGATGCTTTTTGTTTTTGTTGAGATGGTCTTTTGAGTATCAGAAAGTCACCACTGTCAGCTTGAAAGGTGGCTATAAAAGTTTGTGGCTTTGTCCTTCACGGAGCCAGTGGCCGTGGTCAGCTTGAATTAATGTCAGTTACAATGAATTCCAATTGTGACCAGCTTTCACAGTGAAAAATTCTATAAAAATGTCCGGAGAAAACTCTCAAACCACTCCTGCAGCATAATCCACTTCTCCACTCCCATTCCATGTGCTCAGCAAGTATGAAATGAACTCAGGCTGACCACTTCCGCTGAACTCTGTGAAGGACTGAACTACAAATGTTAGGGTGTTGTGAGGCGTCCTCTGTATCACATTACATGGGGTAATCTGACCGATTATCATTCTGGAAGCTAAATTTGTCCCCAGCAAACCGTGTCTGTTGGATCAGGCAGCTATCAGGCTGATATTGTCTCATCTGGGAAAATGTTGACTTGTCTGCTCTGTGTATGTTATTATAAAGCAGATGTAAACCCACCACGCCTGAAACATTCTTCCTCCATTTTCCACATTCCTCCTAATTTTTCTTAACAGAAAAAAATTGTTGGCTTAATAATGTTGTTAGTTCAACCTTGCTGCTTGCTACCTATATGTGAGTGTGACTACTACCTTAATTAAGATTATAGCTTTTGATGCTCTAAGGAATGAAGTTTGCTATCCTAAGGTGCATAACATCACCTCTGTCTCACATCCGTCCGCTAGTTTCAACTGAATGTAGTTTGATCTTTCAGATGGATAATCTAAGTGAGTATCTTCTGAAATTTAATTTGTCACTGGGTCCATGTAGTAACATCATTTATGTTCACAAAGTGGTGAACCTCACACCATTGTTGCTTGTGAATGACTCAGCCTCTCTAGGATGCCCCTTTTATACCCAATAAAAATTATATCACCTGCTGCCACTGAACCTGTTTACATGTGGAATGCTCCATGTTTTGAAGCACAACTTTTCTCTCTCTTGTTCCTTTTTTCACTAACAGGTATAAATTAGGTTTAAAAATCTCAACAGGCACTCACTAGATGGGTTTCCTAGCTAATTACACATGCATTATTTCATTCTTGTGTGAGCATCACCTGTTTGATCAAAAGCAAAAGGGTTTGCATTGGTAGCTGTGAATATATTTTTGTTCATATCACCTGTCTTTTTCCTCAGGTGTTTAACTTTGACCCTGGTGCAGCTGTCAAGCAGAGGACGGCAGAGGATGTGAAAGCAGATGAAGACGTCACCAAACTCTGCATTCACAAGAGGAAGCTTCTGGCTGTGGCCACGTTGCACAAGAGCATGGAGACCCACCCACCTCTGACACTGACTAGTCCTGGGGGAGGTATGAGTTCATTTAAATCCAGTTGTACAACTCATCTGAACATCTGAACAGAATCAATGTTCTGACTGTTGATTGAAAGCCAGTTTGCTAGGAAACCTCTTGAATGTTGGTCAAATAATGCCAAATGACAATATGCAGGTTCAATGTAACAAGTAGTTTTGTGTAAAAATTTTTTAATAATTTTTTAAAATTTTTATGAATTTTTGCTCAGTCAGTTAGGTTAAATACTAGTTTTAACTAGTTTGTGGTTTTTATGGTAAGCTAGTCACTGTAGTTAGCAAATAACAGTGACTTTCCTGCCTGGCTTAATATTTTGTCAAAATTCTTGGTATTGATTTAACTCAAATGTGCCTGTTTGTCCTAAAGGTACGTCATCTGTGGTCACTGCGCATTCCACGACTCAACGAGCAATAAGGACTAAACCCCATGATGGCCTGCCCAATGCTGTAGACCCAGACTGCAAGAATCCTTTTAAGATGATGATGGCAGCTGGACAACAGCAGCAGAGGCTGTTTCCACCCCAGGAGATGGGTGGAGCCCAGCAGCCAGAGCTCTACCCTGGGTACCCCAGGCCACAGAGGCTGGCCAGTGGGGAGCCGGGCCCCAAATCCCCTTACCGGGTTGGGTATGGAGGCATGCTGAGTCCACCTCCCTCCAGCGCTAAGCTGTATGGAGATGGCTCACAGTCTCCCAGTGCAGACACTCTAGGCAGCCCTGAGGGCTTTCCAAGGACCAATCCATGTGGGTTTCCTGGAGCCAGTAGTCCTGGCTCAGCCTCCATCCATGGGAACACTAGGACACCTCTTTCCCCACCCAGTGTTATGCTTCATGGCTCCCCTGTGGGCCAGCCATCCTGCGCCATGACAGGGAGGACTAGCACACCTCTCTCTCCGACGGCCACTGCCAAAAGCCCTGTCATGAACATGAACATGCCAAGGGGGAACTTCCCCCCTGGTATGGATATGCCCCGTGCAGCGTTTCACCATAAAACACAGCCCCCTGTGCATCCCGTACCGCCTCCTCCATCCATCCCACCATCCTGTGCCCTTCAGAAAAGGCAGTTGACCTCTGAAAAAGACCCCTTAGGCATCCTGGATCCCATCCCCAACAAGCCAGTCAGCCAGCCCCCCACCAATGCCCCAAACCCCTCCAACTTCCAGCCTAACATCCACTCTCAGGTACCAATGATGAATGTAAACATACCCCCTCCCGCCATTGTTCCCTTGCCAAGCAACTTACCTTTACCCACAGTGAAGCCTGGGCCTGTGGGGCATGGTGGCCATGTTCAAAGGACTCAACAGGGTGGTCCGGCCTCCTCTATGTCCCCCTCCCCTGTCACTTCCCCTGTCCACATGGCCGGGCCTGCCCATGGGAGAATGGAAGCCTCCCCTCATCGCTCACGCTCATCCTCCACGTCCTCTGACCATGGGAACTTTGCAATGCCCTCGGGGCACCAGGCTCCGTGTGGCACCATGAAGGTCCCTCCTCGTTCCCCCAGGTCGGCTATGGGATCTCCCAGACCGGCCATGCCCTCCAGCCCCTCCACGAACAAATCTGACTCACTCCACCAGTACAAAGACTCCCAGTTGCTGCCCGGGATGGGAAACTCGATTGGCACCCAGCAGCACAGCAACCCCATGTATTCACCCACCTCTTCCTCATCATCATCCTCTTCTCTGGCAACCCCCAGCGCTTCCCAGAAGGGCCACCCAGGACTCCTGGGGATGCCCCTCAATCAGATCCTCAACCAACAGAATGCCGCTTCCTTCCCCGCCAGCAGTCTCTTGTCAGCCGCAGCCAAAGCACAGCTAGCAAATCAAAACAAACTCAGCACTGCTGGCAACAGCACTGCTGGCATGGCTGGTGGTGGTGTTGGTATGGCAGGCATCGGGGCAGGTGGAGGAGGTAATGGAGGAGGTGGTGGGCACTCTGGCTCCATGAGTGGCCCTCGAGGCATGGAAGGACACAGCACTTTAAACCCAATGCTCCCGCCAAACTCCACCATGCTGCTCAACACTCCTGAGGGTCAGAGTGGTCGGGCAGCTCTTAGAGACAAGCTCATGGCCCAGCAGAGGGACCCCATGCGCAAACGGAGGCAGTCGTCAGGCGGCGCCGCCATTAACCATGACAACAGTAACAACTTGGTCTACAACATGCTTAACAAACGGGGCATGGGAGGACCCCACATGCCGGGGCCCAGTGCAACTGAGCAGCTGCGAAAAGTGGGCCGACTTGGAAACCTTCCCCCAAACACCTCCATGGCCCAGCTTCTTCAGTCCATGAGCTGCCAGAGCTCTCACAACCTGGCTGGTAACAGCCACCGTCCAGGTCTTAGCCCCGGCCCAGGGTCTGGTCCTCAAGGAGCTGCACAGCTGCACTACAACGACAGCACAGGTATGGTTCCTGGTGGCTCGCAACAGAGCCTCTTAGCTCAGCAGAGGCTGAGGGGTCCAGGAGATGCCATGCAGCACTGCCAGAATGTGGACACCTCTGGGAGCCATCTGGGCCCTCGTCAGGGCCAGTTTCCTGACATGATGGCCCAGATACAGGCCTCCTCCATGAGTAACTGTGGGCCAATGGGGCCAGGAGCTGGACCGGTGGGTCCTGATGGCATGCCGCTAGGACGCCCTAACACTAACCCCCCACCACTGTCCCACCCTGGCCCACACCCCGGCCCTCACCCCACACAGCAAAACCTGCTTCACGGAATGGGGCGGACTAACATGGTGGTAATGCAACATGGAGGTGGTGATGGAAGCTGCACACAGACCATCTCTGATACAGGTGAGATATCAGTAACTGTGATCAGTAACTTTATGATGTTTAGAAAGAAGACATGCAATCAAGAGCTCAAAACTCCTTTAAACCTGAATTTTTGAAAAAGTAAGTAATCACGTATGTTACCTTTTAGTCATTTTACCGCAATAGACATGGGCTGTTTAATATTTTTAGGCATTTATACTTAAAAATATTATACAGTGACATAATATTTTATTATTGTATTTAAGGAAAGTGAGTTATTGTCTCTATTTTTTTTGACAGGACATATTTCTGAAATTGGTATTTCATGGCTAGAATAATTTTGGTAATTCTGATGACAAGTAAATCTACTACTGCTCCACATTTTTTGATCGCAGACATAGCAATATGATAAATAAAATGGTCCTTGGATCATAAATAATAATAAAAAAATCTGAACTGTAAACTTAACAGCAACACTAGTTCCATTTTCAAAAATCCTAAAAATAATTATTTAGTGACAATTCAGAACAACCGTCAGCACGCAAACTCGATGACCACAGTCCAGACTGACCTCCCTCTGGCGGGATGATGGTATTGATATCCTGTTTAGTTAATGAGTGTATATTCCCCTCCCTTCCTTGTGATAAGCTAATGGCTGGATGAAGATGTGGTTCCTATGGTTATGAGTGAACTAAAACCAAAGGATTTAGGTGATAGGCCCCGAGCCTAGACAGTTGGGCTCCTCCAGTATCTCTGAGCTAATGAGCAGGCCCCTCATCTTTGGAGGCTCAGCTAATTGTCAGTCAGCCAGTGTTTCTCTTTGTTTTATTTGTATGCTAGCATCAGTCAATGGTGTAAGAAGATGGAAATGGGATCTGGATCACGCTTTAAGGGAAGCAGCCCAGATAGGGCGCTCTAAAGAGCTTCTCCCAGCTAGCTGGTCGCTATAGTAACGATAGACCCTGAATAGAGACCAGAGCGAAGCCTTTGATGAGGGTTTAGGCCTGTGTGTGTGTGTGTGTGTGTGTGTGTGTGTTTGAATGACTGTGTGTATGTCTATGACTACTTGTGTATTACAGTTTGTGTGCTTTTGTTTATTGGTGTGCATGTGAATGACTTTGTGTGTGTCACTGTATGTTTTGTGTGAGTGTGTGTGTTTATGCGCGTTCATGTTAGCATTTGTTTTGAAGTACTGAAAAGGCCTGGATCTTGTTTTCTTTTTTTTCCCCCTTTCTTGCCTGCTGTGGGACTGGACCATGAGTTTATGTATTCATTGTGC
This sequence comes from Ctenochaetus striatus, assembly GCA_034780835.1. NCBI lineage: Eukaryota > Metazoa > Chordata > Actinopteri > Acanthuriformes > Acanthuridae > Ctenochaetus > Ctenochaetus striatus. The sequence continues at coordinate 1,294,460 of JAUZTA010000020.1, read as the reverse complement.
GTCTGTGTGTCCTCATATGGTTTATAATGGAGATATCACCAAGGTCTGCTGCAGGCCACCTGTTCTTATCCCGGGGTAGGCCGTTATTCTGTATTTCTCCAATGACAAGTCATTGAAATTGAGGTGGTCCTGTGCAGGTCAGAGGGCAGCCAAAGATTTGCAGCAATCCTGTAGGATTGGGAACATTATAATTGTTATGAACTTCATTTTTTAAAATTGACAGTTTTGATATGCTCATGGTGACTCTAGAAACAGTCTGTTGAATCAACAAATTTAAAACATGTAGTTGTGTCTCCTTTTTTTCTGAGACTGGATTAGAGATGTCATATTTAGGGTTGGTTTTTTTTTATTTTATTTGTTTCAATCCCTACTGAAGTCCCTCAGTGTTGTACATGTGCTGGTACTTAGTCTGTTCTGATTCTTAAATTTACCTGGATGATGAATAAATATGTGTGTGAAACATTTAAATAATAGTTGTAGCTACTACTATGACACCCTTACTTTTTTGCTGTTGGATATTATTATTGGCAGCCTTGGTTCAAACTATAGTAAATAAACCTCAACCAATAACAAGGGTCCACAACCCATTTTGGGTCTGACACAACATTAATTAATAGCAGCTGATATGAGGTACTGGCAGCAGTACTTGTCATTTTAAACACCATGAAAATAACGGTCTGTGCTGGCTAATATGAGAAGCTGCTAGCTAAATGTTATCTACACTGCTCTTTGCTAATAAGAGAGGAGAGATAACAGCTTTGTTACGAGTCGGAGCTCAGCAGATCTGTGTATTTTGCCAATCAGGATTTTAGAACAGATACAAGCATCAGTACAACCAAATAATGTATTACATTCTCACAGTATTTTTCACTTACATATGGGGCGCAATACTTGCAATGTAGAGCTGGCTGTCATTAAATAGAGCGGTGCTGCAACACGAGCAGGCTGAGCTGGACGAAGCACAGTAGAGTAAAGAAAGGACGGCATTTTGATCTGCTTTATTTTTACCCATACGGATACGTGAAAGCATGCCAAGATGGGGCTTGGTACAGATTCCTAGGACTGACCTAGGACACACCTGTAACGCAAAACAACAACAACAAAAAAACACCCACCATTAATGGTTACCTGCCTACTTCTAATCCAAGCTGTTGCCTTAATTTCATTTTGTAAAATAAAAGTAGGCTTGGTATGGCTGAAGCTGTCATAGCAATGTCAAAGGTATATTTCTCATTGTAATTGAAACAACATGCGGGCATGTCAGACTCAATGCCATATAGAGTTTAATACTCCAACCTGTTGCCAATGTCTGTTTTTAATATTCAGGGCCATGCAGCCATGTATTTTCAGCTATTGTTCTGTTTTCTGCTCAATATTAATGTCTAATTCCTCTCGAGCCACAGATCTTGTCACAACACCATACAAAGGTCTGGTTGTGGTGTCGACCACCATGTGCGCCTGTTGTGTTTTGATAATCAGATAACTGTTTTACTTACTTTTAAGTGAAATGTCAACCATCTGCTTCTTATGACCACACAGTTGTGAAGATTGTCCACTTGGCTCCATTTTATATAAGCTAAAAACTTGGCTTGGCTTTTTTCAACATTGCTTTGGACACCAAGTGAAGATTAAAGCTTCCATGCAGAGCTGTCATAGTAAGCAGTCATGTTTTTGTGTTTATATTCAGTATTTTTTCACCAAAGTCCAATGAACATGTCATTAAACCCTAACAGACTTTTTTGCATTTCTCATATAATTTTTGGCTTGTTATCTTCTGCTCCTGCATTTTTATTTGCTGCATTACCGCCACTGGCTGATTCTGCCCTCTGCAGCAAGAGCATCATCAAAATATTGTCTACGGTGCCCCTGGTGGTCTAAAATTCATCAGTGTTTTTTGACATAAATAAAAATAACCAATGATTATCTTCCAGATGACCAATACAGAGAATTAACTCACCTCAACTCCTAAAAAAGTCCTTCCGCCCATTAGGAGCCCTGGTAGTGAAAGCACATAAGCACTTACAGGCTCTTGGGATAAAAGAATAGTCTGTCACCGAATGGCAGATGTTATGCCTCTGAGTAGCTTTGTAGATGTTCCCATACTTGAAGCTAATTTGGATGACATGCTAGGGATCTTAAGAGCACTGAGAGCTCTTTGAAAGTGGCCTAGTCAGTGGCTTTTTAGCATTAGCCTCCAACCATCTGTTTCTAGACAGCTAGCATCCCCCTCCCACTCTGGCCATCAACAAATACCCTAAAGTTCATTGTAAACCCCCCAGACCTCCTGCCACCCAGCTGACCCATCTCCCCCCCCCATCCCCCAGCAGGCTAAAATCACACCACCCGACCCTCGTAACCCCCCTTGTCCACCCACCCACCCAACTCCCCCAACAAGCTTCCTGGCAGTGGACAGCACCACCAATCATCACTCGGTTCCCATGGCAACCTCCCCTGGCAACAGCCGTCACTATATCATAGCAGTAGCGGAGGATGTGGGGAGGAAGGGGGAGGGGGCTGGCCGAGTCGTGGCTCTCAGCATTAGAGAGGAGAGAGAGTGAGAGAGGGGAAGAAAGAAAAGAGGAGAAAAAAAATGGAGAGCACACACAGCTGCCCTTCAGCGACGTAGCATCGCACCAGCTGCTCCAGTCGCCACTCGTCCACACACACCCCCACAAAACACAGCGTTAGGCCTCAGAGATTTTGTTTTTGCTTCGGCTTTGTCTGCATAACATTGCTGCCGGGCTTTCTCTTCATTCATTGATACATCTGTGGCCTTGATATTGTACATGTTCTGTCCTTGTACACTTTGCTAACAGGTCTGTCTCCACCATGCATCTGGCAGCTTGTCTCTGTTAGTTTTATGTGCAACAGATTGTTAATGTGCAACTTTTCCTTTATTCAAAAAGTCCCCATTGAGAAACAATTGCCCAGCGTTGCCATTTGTTTTCTGGTGGTCACCCTAACCCTAACTTGAAAAAAAAAAGGTATAAAATTACTGAAATGCTTTATAAAGAGTAGTATTGCATAGACTGCTAGGTACAAGACACCAGCTTAAAGAAATACAATAAGTGTTGTTTCTCGGAAAGGTCTGATTGCATAATATTTACACTTGGGTATGTAAGTCCTGTCAAAAACTTGTGTGTAAGTTAATAATTTTTTAGAAATGAATTTATTTTAAGTCCTGCCAAATATACCTGCTTCCACACAACAAGCTTTTTCCTCTGGTATTTTTGTATTTTTATACAGTCAAGTGCTTTTGAAAGCCTGAATGGAAATGCAGCAGATATTGCAGATTACTTGTAAGTCTGCTCCAATTGTGCAATGATTAGAAAATATAGGAAAATAAGTGAGTAGTTCAAACTTTAAACTGACACAGATACATTTACAAACTGTGAGAAACATTGATTCAAGTCATTGAAGCATTATTTTCTAGCAAAGTCAGGTGCTGTATTTACATCCCTTTGACTTGTATTTTATGTTCCAAACTGCAGGAAATCCCTCATCCCTTGGTTGTGGTATGGGCAGTCTGCAGCCACACGTCAGCACCGGTGGAGGTCAGATGTACCAGCAGCAGGTCCACCAGGCCATGCAGCAGGGGGTGACCTCCCACCCAGCCTACCAGGGACAGCAGCACTTCTCTGAAAACCAACACTACACTGACAGCAACAATGCCAACGCTGGCTCCATGGCCTGCCTCTACCAGAACTACCAGGTGGGAGGATGTGTTACATTTGGATCAGTAGCTTTTCAGGTAGTTTCACAAAACAACTTTTCATCATGTTGTGACCCTGCGTTTGTGTCCACAGCAGGGGATGTTGTCACATCCGCAATTTGCAGACGGGCAACAGCCTCAGAGTGAGGGGCTTCCAGCGGGATCTGACAGGGGCCCCAGTGGAGGCCCAGAGTCGGTAGACGCCATCTACAGGGCGGTGGTGGATGCCGCCAGTAAGGGCATGCATGTCACCATAACCACCACAGTGAGCGGGACCACACAGGCGAGTCCGGTGCCTGCCCTCAGTGCCATGAGTGCCTTCACCGCCTCTATAGGGGAGCCTGTCAACCTCCCGAAAGCAGTTAGCACAGTCCTGCAAGGGCACCAGGAGGGGGAGGCGTTACCCCAGCAAGCCAGACCGAGGCAGGTGAGACTGGGAAGGGGTCAAAAGAACTTAGATCCAGGGAAGAGCACTCCAGACAGCCACGAGGCCAACGACTACTTCCGTTCTCCTGGCCGTGGGACTCCACGGGGGCAGTGGGACGGAGAGTCGCAGCACGGAGGAGGCTTTGACACTCACAGCAACAATAGCGCCTGGGGTGGTGAGGAGTTCCTGGAGTGCTCTACCCAAGTGAGGAGTAGTCCCTGCATGGAACGGCCTGCCAGCCTGGCCCCCGCCCCACCTTGCCCCACTGAGGGGTCCAATGACCACGGCCTGCCTATGGCCCACGAAAAAGCCTTTCTTGATGATGGCTATCGCTTCAACAACTGCAGCCGGACACCTGCTAATTACAAGGAGCGTCTGGAGCAAACGGTGGAGCGCTGCACCCACATCAACGGCGCCACCCCTCACTTTAATACCCGCGGCTATGGGGACGTCCTGGGCCCCCCACGGCAGGAGCTGACAGGGGACGACCAGTCACCTAGTTCCTCCACGAGCCTGGAGGGGCCTCTGGCCACAGCCAAAGAGTACAGCCACTACAACGGCCACTTCAACGGTATGGCGCCCAGCCCCTCGGACACAAAGAGCCTGAGCAGCGAGGAGGACCTGCGGCAGCCAGACTCGCCCTCCTCAGAGCTGCTTCACTACCGGTCCAGGACCTTCAACATGGGAGAGCTGGTCTGGGGCCAGCTGAAGGGCTTCCCACCCTGGCCTGCCAAGCTGGCTGGGGATGAACAAGTGCACAGTGCTGCTATGCAGCTGCGGGAGCAGGGCAAGGTGAGGAACCCGTGTGTGACCACCTGTCATGATTTTAGCAGCCAACTTGAGTTTTCAGACTACATGAGTGTGAATGCTCGACTTAACTAACTTCCCCATATTAAAACTTTTGGTTACAAGAAATGATTTTGCATTGTAACATGGATGCTTGGCAGAAAGTTTGGATGACGTATTGATGATCGTATTTGACTGTAACCAAGTTTCCTAATGGAAACTTATTGCAGAGCTGAAAAGTAAAAATTAAACAAACATTTTTTGTCAGGTGGCCATAGTGGCAGATGGATTTCAAAATGCTCCAAACACTTACACCATTTCACCTGCCAAAAAAGGATTTTAGAATATAAGAGGTCTTACTACTGCTGACTGCCAAATTAACTGGTAGACAGTATAACAAGTTGACCATAATTTTCCGGTGGTTGGTGGCAAATTCGCAGTCTGCTACCAAACAGTCCTGACTGTACTCAGCTGTTTTCTTTTGCTTCCATCCAGGTGGAGCCAGAGAAGCTTAAAACACTAACTCACGACTTAGAGGCACTTGATCGAGCCGCCAAAAGAGGCCTGAAGTAAGTAAATCTGCTCTCCGTGTTGTTGCCTCGGTAAATAAAAAAAGGTGAAAATGGTGGTTGATGTATACTGAATTTCAAATACATTAAACTAACAGATTGCA
>JAUZTA010000020.1:1234555-1252658 GCA_034780835.1 Ctenochaetus striatus | reverse complement strand
AATGTGCACCTCCATCTTTTCCTGCAACCGAGACCAAAATACAGCAGATGTGATCAAACCCTTTCTTTCCATCATGTTTGATTAGTGATATGAGAAATGATAAATTTAGAGCTGCAAACAGCCAACTGCTTTCACAGGTTTTACTGGTTGTACCAAAGGCAGGACTCACCACTCAGCTGCCATCTTGGCAAAGTCTCCTGAACAATTATTTCAGGCTTCTTTGCACTTTTTTAAGTGTAATTGTGTTGGAATATTCTCTATCATTTTAAAGATTTTTTCCCAGGCCCTCATCGCCTCCTGGGGAAACCCCACCTTCTCTTTTTGTACCTTGTCGTCGGGCCAGCCGCCCCTCTTCCTGCCGCGCCTCCTTTTGCCCCAGCAGAGGTAGTCCAGCTCCTTGGCCGGAGAGGAGAAGCCCAGCAGGGTGTCCAGCTCCTGGTTGCCCAGGAGACGAGAGGAGGGCATCTCCACCTCCAGCCGGTACGAGAGGTTCCTCAGGGTGCAGACGCTGTTCTCCACGATCTGAGGTGGAGGAGAGGAAATTAAAAATGTCACATTAAAATGTTTAAGTGACAAAAGCTGTAGCCATCTCTTCTACCTTAGCTTACATCACAAACTTATCATTCAATCCCCGTAAATGTAGTTATTAAGCTAGTTTTTATTAAACCTGAAAAAACATGTGCATAGGTGTGTGTTTGTGTGCATGTGTGCAGCACCTTGCTGTCGTAGTCGGAGGTGTTGACGCAGGCTTTGAGCACGTGTAGCAGAGAGTCCACCAGACCTTCACAGCAACGCAGCTGACTCCTCGCCTCCTCCCCTGCTGAGCTCAGGTTCCTCACACACACATACACACACAGACACACACACAGAGCACATTACACATTAATTCAGACTGAGGTGCAGTGCGTGGATTCCCCCACAGGGTGGCTTAAAAACCTGCCCGGATACAGTAAAGGAGGGAGCTGATCCTCCAATAGGAACCTTCAGCTGCTGCTAATGGAGAGCTGACATGAGAAGACTGCACAACAGCACAAAGCTCCCACAATGCATTTCTTTACCATCAATCTACAGTCGGTGTGATGCTGAGGAATGCTGGAGGCGTCCCTGCACAGAGATCCCTGCAGCACAGACTCAATAAAAGCTGCCTCGTTAGAAGAAATAAACAGGCACCAGTTTGTTTGCGCTCACAATCAAAGATTCTTATTAAATCTATTAAACTTACTTTGTTTAATTCAAGTTTTTGCATTGCAGGAACCCATTTTTGCAGTGAAAAACACACCTGGACTTGATCCTGATCAGCTCCTTTCACTGAACAATGACTGACACTCATTCACTCAGACCAGTCTGCAGCATTTTGGACTGGCAGTCTCTACTCAGCAGGTTTAATTCATTTGATTTGAAGAGGATGGAGGCCAATCACAGGTCAATATCGCAAAGCACAGCTGTCAAATTAATTCAATAAATTCTGTTTTTCAAGGGTCATCCTGTTTGCTCAGTAAATCAGGTTACAGACTTGGCTGCTCCTCTGCTCGGATGGTGAAGATGGGAAAGATTCTCATGGTCCATCTGACAACTTAAGGTGGTCTTTAGGCCACAAAGTTTGTATGAGGGTTGAAAACACTGTCAGCTTGCAAAACAGCACTATGTTCTATATTTGGGCTTAAATATGTAGAATGAAAAAACCTCGGCTGACGTGAGGCATCCATGTTTGTTTGGCTGCAGTGCAACATATTTGCTATTGGCCCCAGTGCAAATATTTCCTTCTGTCTTTATTAAATTGCTTCAAATTAGCCTAGGTTGTTATGTTCTCCATCAGGGCAAATTCAGAGCTCCTCCCAGACAGAGCTGAACTCCACAACATAAGAAAAAAAGAGTGGAGAAGATCAAGTGGTCCGTCGGTTTCTCATTAATGAGCTCAGAGAGTCTGAGGCATTCTTGAAGATGTAAAACACTGCAAAACTTCTGCATTTAATGGTGTAAAATATGCAGATAATAAATCTAAACCTTCACCCTGGGCTTTGATTTTAAGACACACTTGTGTCACTTTGCTGTTATTTGTCTCTGTGAGCTCATGTCGTCAAACGCATATTTAGGACTCCATGCTTGCATAAAATCTCCATTATAGAGCCTCTCATTGACGATTATGTGACTGTGATTATGTGCTGTGGTTTTACAGAACCATTAAAATGAATAGCAGAGAGGGAAAGCAGCGCGGCCGTCCAATAAATCCAAAAATCAGTCTTGCATCTAAAAACGAGAATCAATCTAATGAGCTAACAGCACGCCTGGAAACTCTACAGGCTCGGGAGGAGAAAGCACTTAGTGATAGTGATGAATATGCATAAACATCATCAGCAGAAGATTATGATTAACAGTGATAAATTACTGCAATAATGGTGGCAACAAAATGTTATTTTTCCATTTTTCAATAAAGAGGAGGGTCATTTTATCATGGAAGGACTTGGGCTCTTTTGCTGTGGGAGAATCTGATACAACCAGACAGCGTTTGTTACCTAACGTTTAGCAAAGGGTGCGTTTGTTTTGTTCCTCACCTCAGACAGCCGGTGGTGTTACGCAGCAGCAAGGAAGATTGAAACTTGACCTTGTGTTCGTCGCGGTGCGAGACGCTGCTCCAGCCCGAGTGCGGGATGACGACCGTGTTGGTCAGCGTGGACAGAGCGTCGCGGATGATGGTCATCTTCACCGCGTCGCATGAGGAGAGGTTCCACAGGACGCCTGAGGGTGCCAACCAAGAAAGGTGTAAAATTTAAAAAAGTTTGTTAGGTCACTTTACTTCATGCACAGAAAGATTTTTCCTTTTTAAAGGAATCATTGTGGAAATAACAAAGAATACTGATTCCTTATTCATGTCTACAGGTCCGATGTGCAGAGAGAATAAGACTTAATCTCAATGGGACAAATTCCTTGTTAAATTAAGGATAAGATTAAAAAAAAAAAAAAACATCATTACATTTTTTTTCTTGTAAAACAATTTGAAATGAATGTTTAATCTTATGCTAAAAAATTTTTGCTTTTATAAGGTACAATATTTAAAAAACCCAAAAATGTGACAATAAAGGCAAAACACATTAAGTTTAATTTATGTGGCAGCACAGGAAGCTTCCAAAACAACAAACTGGACATCTTGCAGTATTTGCATCTTCTTAAGTTAATACCAAAGTAAAGTGTTCTGACCTGAGCTGCAAATAACACAACTTTTCCAAACACTTGCTAACAAACCAAAGACTCCTGTGTTTTTCTGAGAAGTCTGAGCCGTCTAGCAGCTTCATATCTCCTGGTATTAAACAGTATGCGTGGTGTTGCTGCAGAGCTGTCAGCAGCATCCTGTTTCCAAAGCACATTATCTTAGCATCTGTCCCGCGGACTGTGCCGAGATCTGCTCTGTCAACACGGCGCGCTGAGTGTTTAAGCCACTGCCGCTCTCACCTCCCACAGAACAGCCGATACACAGATTAATACACTGCCAGCCAGTCAGACGGCGACACAGGCCGATGCTCAGCCAGCAAGCCAGCCAGCTGGGTGGCCAACGAACCCTCGCGAGCAGGCGAGCGCCCACGCACATCACAGCGGGATCTCAATGTGTCATGTTTTACTCCTGGAAACTGTTTTTGTTAATATGAATGCTGCTCTCAAATAAATTTACCCCTTCAGGAACAAAGAAAAAATAAATATCTGAGTGGACAGCTGGGGGATTTTTAAATTGTGCCAGTCTTCATATGATCTGCTGGTTTGGCCATCACTGATGTGACAGATTCCAGGTGCAATTTAAGACACTTAAAAGGCTTTTTAAAGCATTTCTTCTGTTTTTTCAGGACTCACTGCACCGACTTGGAAAAAAAAAATTCCAGACACATCTGATGATTGGCTGAAACTGTGTGTGTTTGTTTTTGCAAATGTGCAGATGCAAGTTCTTTCAGTTCTCGCTTGTCTGAAAGCGCCTCTTAGCATCTTTAATTAAACCTGACCAGACATACCGGTGACCAGCTCGCGGACTTCGTTGTCAGTTGTTTTCCTGAGGAGGCGCAGCAGGGCGGGCACGCCGCCGCAGTTCCTCAGCGCCACCTTGTTGTTGTCGGTGGCCTTGCCGTACACCAGGTTCCTCAAGGCCCCACAGGCGCTCTTCTGGACCTCGGCCACCTTGTGATCCAGCTGGTCCACCAGGTGCTGGATCCCTCCCAAGTGACACACCTGCAGACCAGGAACCAATCACAGGGAAGGATGAACCTTATGCCAAGTTACATAAACTATAAACAAGAGCTGGCAACAGTGATGAGAAAAAAAGCCTTTTAAAAGACAGGAACTCTTTAAATCCAGGAGAAACACACTTTGGCAGATGATAAATTGCACATTTTTCGTTGCTTCCCTGTCATCTGTCATCATTTGTACAGAAATAATGTTCATTATTTATGCATGCAAGTTATTCCTGTTTAAAAGCCTGCAAATCAAAGCAAATTACTGATGTCATGAAAAGTTTTGCCAGTTTTGATGTTTCTTTGCAAAAAAACCCCCCAAAAAATCAAATTAATACAAATAACTGTTCAAGCAGAAACTCTGCACTAATTTCATGTAACAGTGATTTTGAGCTACTTTGTAATAAAACCTGAGCTGAAGCAAGCAAAAGCGTCACTGCAGCATGTTCAAAACTTTCCTGTGTCATCTCGAAATAAACCCGTCTCGGGAGAGCAGCAGACACTCCCTGTTTTTCTCTGATTCTCTGTTCAAACCGTCACTGGAAACATTTGTTTCTGGCTAAATGAGCAGGCGTGCGTCCAGGCCGCTCCAAAGGCTAATTAAAAGCTCATCACCAAACACACCAAACGGCATGAAGCTCGCATGGAGCTTCGTCATGGTGGCAGAGTTATTTATTGCACGGGAAGCAGAGCAAAGAGACAGCGTGTCGGAGCGTCGGCACATTTGGCACCAGCGATGTTTAAAGTTTTGTTTTAGCAGATGGCGCATTGCATCAGAGTTTGGCAGCGATGATCTAAAAAAAAGTCAGATTTCAAACCCTGGAAGCTGAGAATAACTTCTAAGAAGCTGCAGGGATACAACAGGAGATATCTGAGGAGATGTAGATGAGCAACCATTACATTATTTGTTACATCACTGTATTATACTGTTTGCTTTGGTTTACCATTATGCTGACTGGTGTTACAATATCAATAAATCTCTCTAACCTCTTTTAATTAACTATTTAATGTAAAAGATGTCAGAAAATAATAAAACATTTCAAAGTAAGTAGCTCCTAAAGCCAGAATGTCTTAAGATGCCTATTTTGTCTGAATAGCTGTGTAAAAAACAGAACAATTTAGTTTATAAATTATATTTTTAAAAAAAAGACAAATTCTACATTTAACAGTCTGGGAGCAGCAATTAGTGAACACCCTTTTTGTTAAATTACCTCATTTATAATTTTTATTTATTATTGCTGGCATTTCTGTCTGACTTTTTAATTTTTTTGTGCTAATTACTATAAAAAAAACCCTAAAAATAATTTATGTATGAATGAATCTCTTGTTGGTCCTGAAACTTTATAAAAAATAAGTTCTGAGGAGCCACTTTAAACAAGTTTTGTCTCGTAGTTTTTTTTTAACAGTAAAAACTGTGAAACTGTCAGAGCTGAAAACATTTTAAAAGTGTTACTGTCTTAGTCAGAGAATCAAACTTCTCTCACCTGTCGAGTGACTCATGTCTGTGACGTCCGTCGTGTTATTTTTACTTAGCCCAGCGTGTCCTGTCACCTTACCTCCACCTTGACCCGGTTGTCTCCATAACACAGGTGCTGCAGGTAGGCGGCGGCGTTGGCCTGGACTGAGGGGAAGTGATGTTGGAGCATGTGGATGACCTCTGGCAGCTCGGGGTCACGCCAAGCAAACTCCCTGAGGGGAAACAAAGAGGAAACTTTCACTTTCACTGCCAACTTTCAAGTTTATCTACAAAAATGAGTCATTTCTGCAGAATTTTACACCTGGAAAACTCTTGTTATTTCAATCAGCCTCAATAGTGTTTTGTTTTTGGCATTATTCAGCTAATGTTGGCAACTGTTAGCAAGACAATAAACATGCTAAGTGGGTAGAAATTCCTTACATCACTCCTGCATATCTTCATATATCTGCATGAGTGTTTGTGTGTGTGTGAGTACCTGGGGTCCTTATGGATGCTCTCGATGGATGGGGTCCGTGTGGCCACCCGATCCACGAGTCCAGAGTGCCGCTGGGAGAAGACGGGCTCACCACCAGAGACCCTGTAGGAGTCGACGTACAGAGCTGCAGTGCTCAGCCCGTAGCTGCTTCTTTGGTACGGCAGCGTGCTGCAGTGGCTTGTGGTCCGCGGGAGGGTTCCCATACCTGAGGAACAGATGAAGAGCATGATGTTTGGATACATAAAATCCATGTTTTGCCTTTTTGGGATTTAAGAAAGCAGCATCAAGATTGAAGGCAGTTTGCAGCTATTTACACATGTAAAATACATCCAAGGTCACATGAAAGAGAAGCTAATATCATCTTACATAAGTGCTTGAACATGCATTAGACCGTTTAAAAGCAGCAGCAGTCTCACAGGCCACAAACCTGTTAAAATCTTGACTAAACGAAACTAAAATGGCTCCTTAGATCTTCCGCTATCAAACTCCGCAGAGCTTTCAGCTTTAAATCATTCTGCAAAGGCCTCAATTAGGAGGCAGCAGAGTACATGAAAGGTTTCAGCCTAATTAAGTTCTGACCTCAGGGAGCGATAATAACAACAGTTCCTGTGGCTGTAAACTGTGATTTCCGCCACAGATTTTAGAGAAATAATCTTCTGAGCAGATGTGAAACCAAGCTCCGGATGCTGGAGTGAAAAATGAGGTTGTTTGAGTAATTCTCTGTGATGATGATAAAGCAGCTAAAAGTCACATGAGGGTTTCTGACTTATTTGAAAAGATTAAGGTTACTAATTCTGCTTTTACCACATTCTTAACAGAAAACTTGTACCTACGTACTAAAGAAAATAAGGACCAACATGACAACTTCTCTCAGAAAATAATTTCAGCTGGATTTCTGTTTCAATAGTGTCAATTTTATTGTTTAAATATGGTCTAATTTCTTAAAATGACCCCCTGAAATATCCAGTTTGCAGATTTAAAAAATTATCAAATTAATTTAATTATTTATTTATTTTAAGTTATAAACAATCTAAGAAGTCAAGTCTCACATGAGAACGCACAGTTGAACAGACTGTCATGTGAAATGATTACTATTCAGTACGTGCTAAGTAACTTATTTAGAAAACATTTGAGAGGCTGCAGTACCTGCGTTGGTCCTGTAGAGGGAGCCCTGGGGTTCGTGGGTGGGGCTGTGGTAGAGGGGGCTGTGGAAGGAACGCTCGTCGAACACAGGCGTCATGTGGCAGTCTGGGGACAGCGCCGCCCTCAGCTCCGGATCGATCTGCCCTGCGTGGCCGGCGTACGAGCTGTGAAGCCCTGATACACCAGAGGAAACAAAAAAAACTTAATTATATTAACAACATAAACATTTTCGGGGAGAAAATGATCGTAGGAGTATTTAACACTTCAAAACAAGGTTCTTTTAAACATTCTTTAGAAAGATAATTCATCCTAACAATGGCTAAATAACACTGAAATCAGCAAGATGTTTTTAGATGTTTGCAGCCAGCACTCATGACATTATGGAAATAAATATTAAAATGAAAATAAATAATAACTTGATCATGGTGGAAGTTGGACACTTTGGTCAGAAGACACCGAAGAAGAATGCAGGAAAACAAACTGTTTTAGAATTACTTACAGTAAAGATTATGAGTTACGAGTGAAGCTGTTGGAGTTTGTTCTGATCTTTAAAATCCATATTCTTACAAGGTAACATCGTCAGTTCAGTCAAGTAATTTCACTTTATGATGTTTGTATAGCCGCATGAATAATCAAATCATACTTCAATGAAGAAAAAGTTGTGTAAAATCCTCAACGACTGAACAAAGTCTCTTTTTGCCTAACAGGATCTTACATAAATCATATGCACATCTACTTATTTGGCTCGCATACAAACCATCTGTAAGTGAGGCGATGCGAACGGACATCGTGCCACAAACTGCATTTCATAACGCCAACTTGTCCCAACTGTTTTTGCGCTTATAAAACACATAAAGACTGTGGTCACACAGCGTCTGCTGAAGGCACCGTCATCAGTAAGTCAAACAAGCAGAGCAGAGGGTTTTTTTTTTTCTCCATCCTCCAATCTCAGAGCAGATCAGTTTAAAGAGCACTCCAATTATAAAGAGGCTTTAGGGCACGAGGGGGTGGGGGGGTGGGGCAGCCTCGGCGGATCAGTCCAACAGCAGAGGCACACAGTTTGTGCTCTGAGCTGGTGATGAAGGAGCTGTTTGCTTCTGTGTTCCTGATTTACAAAAATCTCTCTTTGAACCAGAAGGAAACCCTGGTATCTTATCGCAAAGAGCGTTTCTCTGGAAAAAAAATGATAATGTGCACTTTGCTTTGGCACTTTGCTGTTAAAGCGGGACCTTGGTGTCTTTCTTAGTGGCTCTTTAGCAGTGAAGGACACAGACAAAAACTGTGACCTTCTGGTTAGAGGGAGCTTAAACTACCCAATTCTTAAATATCTGAGAATCAAACAGACATTTTCAAAGTGCCATATTTCTGAACTGAACTCAGTATGAACTGTTTGGTTACTGCGTTTAACTGTTAAAAGCATTTATTTACTACTTTTTGCTTTTTTATCATTTAACTGAACTCTAAATTTAAACTATTTCGATTCTCAATGCATTTAGCTATATCTTAGCTCTTTATCAATTATATGACTATTTTAACAGTTAATCAGTTACCTCTAACTATTACCTGATTCTTGCAGCAAGCTATTTCTTCAATTTATTCCTTAATATTACTTTTAGCTAACTATTTAGATTCCTTGTTGCTTGCTGTTTTCATGCACTGAAACATTGAAACACAGCGGTAGAAAAGACTCAAAATATCACAAAGAAATTCCAGATCAAGTTGTTATTCTTGTTTTTTCAATTAATTTAACCTACTAACGTCCTCATACTCGTTGCAACTGCAGAAGAACCTTTTAGTACAAGAACCTCTGGTCGACAATCACTCCACTATAATCAAATACCTTATTGGTTCCAAGTTCAATCACGGACACTCAGAGTTCAAAACCTCAACTCACTGGTGACGCTGCATTTTTTTTTTTTCCACGATAAAGAGATCATCTCACAGCTTACGCTCCTGTTTTGGCGGCTCACCAGGTTTCACTACCTAAGCTACGAGTGCTGCTGATCAGTAATAGCCTAATCTTGTATCCATCTATTGCTTATCTACCTTATGTAATCTGGGATTATGCTGGATCCGCTGGATAAGTGGGAATAAGGACTTAAGCGACGTATTAGGCCACTTAGTAGCACTGAAGGATAAAAATCACCAAGCTAGAGAACAGGAGGCATTTGATTTAGTTCACTGACTTTGCCTCCATCCTCTTTTCACACATGCACAACAAAAGCACAACACAAAAGGTGCATGAATGCATGTGCACATCACTGACATCCACACAAACACTCATACTGATGCACATGCAGAAAACACACATAGGCTAAGGACATGGGTCAAATTAATGCACACACACACGCTGATGGCAGCATTAAAAAAGCCTTCTAGTGTCGTCAACAGATAATCACATGCTGATACTTCACATGGCTTTGTGATAGAAACACCCGTATATGGGTCAGTGGGAGCGGCTTAGTAAAGTGACAGAGGGCAGGACGGGGCAATAAATCTGCGTCGCTGCAGCATCAGCAGCACTTCTACAACTGTAAATCATCAAGCACAGCAGTCTGGAGTGAGGGAGCTGTAGATGAGCAGTGAATAAGAAAGGATGAGCTTCAGCAGGTTTGAGAAGGTTTGAAAGGAAAGATCATGTTGTTAAAAATCATCAAGAATCTGAGGCAAATTTTAAATGATCTGGAATAAAACTACAGTATTTTAGTTTGTTCTGGTTTGAAATTCGCTCCATAGAGTCTTTAAAGACATCTGTAAGGCAGATCCAATGAGCAGCCTGCCAGAAATAATCCCCTCTCAAGTTTCTCAGCCGGCACAAAGTCAAAGGTTGGATTTCCAGGGATGTCAATCAATTTCTCCTCAACATCAGCATCCCTGTAAAATCCTCATTCACTTCGGGTTTAGTGTTGCTGCTACCTTGCCAGGATTAGCTGGTTGGAGACTTTGCACTGAAAGTCTGAAGGTTTTAATCGATTTAGTTCTCAGACACCTTAAAAATATGAGTGAATATCAGACACAGACAAAAATCTCATTTCTAAATGGAACAGTTTGTTTTCCAAAAGATAATGTTAATGTTTAAGGCCTTACTGTCATTTGTGTATCGTATATTTGGCTTGCATTTTATTGGCTTGTGTGTAATTGATATTTTAACAGTTTTATTGACTGAATATATTTTCGCATTTGGACCCCAGAACATTGGTTGTTGCCAAGGCAGCGAATAGTGATCCACATAAACAGATATCATAAAAAACAGCTAACATTTGCACAGTTCTGTTTCAAAACAACAATTTTCTGTTTTTCACTGTTCAAATTAAATATCTTTAAGAGTTACACGCAGCTCAGAGGGTCACGTTGGGCTGCGAAACCTGTAAACGCATTTTTCTTCACTTGTTCATGATTTATGAACAAAATATCAGATAAATCAAAGACTGATTAATAATAAAAAATAATCCTACTTGTAAACTCCTCGCTCCTGCTTTGACTGTAACTGTAGTGACAGAGCAGCAGTGGTGATGCTGCAGTGCTGCAGCCCTGCTGGGTCTCTGTCTGTCCCACCAGCTAGTTGGCTGAATTGAATTCAGCTGGAGTCCCAGGTGTCGGTCTCGTTAGATGGAACAAAATGAGCAGAGCTGCAGTAACACAGGACCAGAACTCTGCCCCACTTCTGTACTGTATATATTTATTCCAAACAAGAGTTGGGTTTATTGTAGATTCACACTGAATAAAAGCAAAAAGTGAAAACATAACGAAAAAGGAAAAAGGTGAAAAAGCCTGTCGGACAACAATAAATCATTTAAAACATATGCAACTATTGTTTACATATTGAAATCTAAAAGTACTGATGCTATCCTGAAGTTGGCGTTTTTCTGAGGTCATGGGTAATTATCAGTCATTTCATTTAATCTAATTTATTTTTTAATTCAAAAGATATCAGAGTTCAATTAAAAACAGACGAATACTCACATTAAATGAGCATTAACCCACAAATTTGGGGCATATTTAATTTAAACCCTCTGACTCTGACCTGCTCAAAGTTGAACGAGCAGATTTCTTTGACAAAAAATGACACAGCAGAAATGCATCACTGAGATTGAATTGTGACCCTCTAAGTACTATATTTATATTTATTTAACAGCTATCAAAATAAAGCATGTAATAAAGTCTAATAAAGGGTTTGAACCGGCAATTTAGCTGAAATCTGTAATCAGATCACAAAATATGACCAACACCTTTTGTCTCTTAATTATAAGGCCCTTTCTCATAATTATCAGACAGAAAGCCATAATTACAAGATAAAATCTACATTTTTTTTTCCTTTGGTGAATGCAATATGCTTTTTGAGCACGGCTCTTATCATTTCTCTTGGGTAGAAAGTGACATAGCCTTCAACATGACTCTCATTTATTTTAAATGTTAAAACAGAGCCTTATCACATTAGTCACAGTGTACAATTTACAGTGTAATAAAGTACATTTGTGACAAATTCTATGCAGTGTTGCGCTCGAGAATCCATCTTCATTTTGTTTATGCATGTATTTGCTTTGCCTAATAAAGATCAATGTTTCTGTGAAGGCAGAAGAAGGAATATGAAGACGACTTAGCATCCTGGAGCACATTAACGAAACATTACTCTGTGTGTGCTGCGCTGTAGGTAATTAACTTCCAATTTGCTAAAAATAGAGCATCTGAGTGTGAGCATCGAGTCATGATTCAGTTGGAAATTTGAAAGGAAACCCTCCTCATGCTTTGGAACTGAACTACAACCACCCGCTGCTTTCTTTTGCTCCCTATTGACTGACTCATATTGAGACCGATAGATACTAACACGGTTTGTTCTCCAGGCATCAATTTGCTAAACAGCGCATGAGAAAGAAGTTCCAGTGGAAGAACTCTACACCAGGGAACTGTGATCCACTGCATTCTGCTCATTAAGACTGTGGGTTTTAAAAGCTGCATTGTGATCTTCGTCTGGGTTATTTTTACTTCAATCTGCTGCAGATCCATCAAACAACAAGATTTGAATTAAGACGGGGATCAAAACTTAGTGAAATCCTCCCCGCTTCAAAGATTACACTCCTTATTTTTCTTATTGGCATGCATCAAATAAAATTTCATCAAACCCAGCAGAATTATCTGCCAGTTAAAGATAATTTCAAAAGGAACTCCATGAAATGAGCTCCCAAAGCCTGGATGGAGATAAAATCACCTGCAGTGCTTGCAGTTTTCCTGAAAGTTATTTTGTTCAACATGCGGCTTTATTTGATCGTTCTAACTGCTGCAGAGATACAAGGAAGTCGGCTCCGTGAAAATGTTGTGTGCTACAATATTAAATCAGCATTGCTCAGTCAACTTTCGCCGGACAAAGGAAAGGTTATTAAATCAATAGAGGAAATGTTTTCAAGGCCGTGGAGCGTGGCTTTGTTTATTTACGAGGGGAGGGTCTGCTGAAGACATTCACACACACACACACACACACACACACACACACTTGACTACAAAATATAAACCATATTTTACTGCAGCTGCGGTGCACAAAACTCTGCAGTGAAGTGTTTTTAATCAGAGGAAACTTGACGTGAGTTTTTCCGGCCTAGATTTTGACCTGGTTGAGTTTGACCGGGAAACCATCCAGGGCACAAACTGGACCTCTTTAACTTGACGGACTTCGAAGGATGGAGGAGTGAATGGAGGCTGTCAGGAGGACTGAGGCGTTCACTCACTATGCAGTCATTAGCCTTCGACGTCTGTGTGTAATTTAATATCAAAGCACCATTACAAAGCAAAAGACTGCCAAGGACGCAGGATGGAAGGATCCCAGAGGATCTTTTACACTCTGAAGAACGTGGATATTCATGCAGAGTCTCTCATGGAAGTCTCATGTGATTTTCTGCTAGCCAGTCTCCCTTCAGGGACTTCCACTGCACCCCCACCCCCCTCTGCAGCACTGTGACAAGTAGCTGTCACATCGCTGACTGTGGCAAACAGCATATTTAACTTGGTTTTTATGCAGCGAGCTTGATGGTTCCTGCTTATTTTGACTGTACAAACAAGCGCAAATTACAAACGTAGCATAGAAATATATGAACATTAGCATAAACATCACCTACTTCTTTATGCAAAGACACAATATGAACAATGTGCAGCAGAAAATGCTCCAGGCATTAGTGTAGTTTAGCATCTTACAATGAAACAAACTGCAGTGTGGAAAAATAGACACTCCTGCAATCACATCAGTCAGCCTCTAATCTACTGAAGTTAAAACCTGTAAAACTGACAAACTCAAGTCTGCTTTGCCTCTTATGTTCGATCTACAGCTGCTTTCACCAGACATGGACCCCTGTTTCAATCAATCAATGCAAATGCAGCCTTAAAAGCAGAGTGCTGGGCCTTGGGTGCACAGAGGGCGTCACTGAATGCACCTGCTTTTATGGTTTGGTGTGAATAAGCCTGTAATATTGTTGCACAAATAACACAAGACAACAGCAGCTTAACAGATAAAGACGTGGCATCTTCATCAAAGAATAACCAGGTAAAATTCACATAACTGAGGCTAATGCAACCAGATGTTAGACAGAGGTGGCAGACTGACCTATGAGGCTGTCTGGGCGGGGCAGTGCGCTCCTCTGGTACAGGCCGTATGGATCAGCTCCGTATGCCAGTGGCTGGCTCTGCCTGGGCAGCGTGGAGCCGTAGTGCTGCGGCACCGCCGTCATCCCCGACCGCAGCGGCGACCCCGTCAAACCTTTCCCCTCCACCAGAGAGAGGGTGGAGCCCAGGCGACCTCCACCACCTCCTCCCACTGACACGCCTCCTCCTCCTCCTCCTCCGCCACCTAAGGCCTGTGTGCCGTCGGTCGGGGAGGTGGGCGAGGGGCAGGAGGGCGGCATGCTGGTGCCGGGGAACACGGCGGCCAGAGGTTTGGGCTCAGAGAGGATGGGCGAGTCGTAGGTGCTGCCTTGGGATGTTCGCAGGGAGATGCGGGAGGGCGAGACGGTACCAGCAGTGCCACAACCAGGCGACTGGCTCCTGGAGGGGAGGGAGGCCATCCTCCGTAACATCCGGCCAGACACCTGTGAAGACGATGGCAGAAGAATGACTGTCAATGTGACATTTCGTATTGTGTGATAATGAGCCATCTGTTTTCATTCATGCTTCATAAAATCCCCTTTGATTTTCACAGGTCATCATGCTTGAGCAAATAGCATTAAATTATGCATGTACACAAATATGCATGTGTTTAATATCTAGTAAATGCCTGGAAGCACACTCTTATGACTGTGCAGCATAGCCTCCATTAAAGAGGATCATTAAGAGGAAATCCTCAAGACAATTTGAGGAAAAGACACACCTTTACTTAAAGAGGTGTATTATAGATTTGAAACATTTTCTCAAAACCTCTATTTTTGCATGTAATGCTGTACTATCTAACCATTATTTCCTAGAAATATAAGCAAAATCAAAACATATTCAAAGCATCCGCACTGACAAAGAGTGTGGCAACCAAAAGCTCAGATAATACATTTGATGCAAAAGAGATAAGAATGCATATGATTTGATCTTTTGATTGCTGGTTTTTTGCACCCTGCTTAATAATATTTTGTGATAATATGCAGTCATTGTGTAAAGAGGAGTGTCAGCACCTTCTTCCTTTCACCTTTTGCTTCAGGAAAACCTGTCTACAGTAAGTCAGGAGTGAAATGACATTTAATGGCATTTTGTTTATTTTTAATTGAGATTCATTGATTCCTGCCATCCACGTGCCCAAAACAACAAAAATGTCAAGTATAATATCCATAACACTGTTGAAAATTCATCAGTTCAACATCACTGATTTTTTTTCCCCAAATAAATACCTGAAAATGAAAATTAGAGTGCACACTGCGCTGCTCCCATTTGCAAATATACGGGCCAATTACCAGTGATGTGACGCTTGGAGGCAGAATGCTTTATCACGTCGGATGAAGGGCATCATTATCCTTTTTATTTGTCCAAGTTACTGAACGTGCGTTCCTTTGAATAAATGTCCAAATTCATTATACTGTAGGCTGAGCTCTGCAAGTGGTAAATATATTACACTTCAGGGACAATGTGACTAAATATTTCATGTTTATGATGATAGACATTTACTTTTTCCTCCTTATTACCAAACCTATAATGTCCCTCAGTTACAGACTCAGTGAACTGGATGCAGATCTGTGCCGCTTTAATCCATCAAAGCCTCAAACGCCTTAAAGAAAAACTAAGAGACGAGGCCTGTAAGCTCATCCAGGCTGCCTGGTTTGGAATAAATGAGGAAAAAAATTCAAATGGGCTCCCTGTTATCTGTCATTCCTGTGTCTGCCGTCATGCAAGGAGCGTGTGATTATCAGCCACAATGAAAGGAGCTGATGCTGTTTGAGTCGGGACAGTTTTACATAAAGACTACATTTGATTTAAAGGGTTAAGCTGATGTTCATCATTCATGACAGTCATTACTGAGCCCCTGCCGGCTGTCTGCAGAGATGAGTGTTATTATCAACAGCGAAAAAAACGACAAATATTCCAGGTGACACCAGTTTGAAAAATAGTCACATGTGGGAGGCAGAAGAATATTTTTCAAGTAAGAAAGTGATTTCTCCTAAAGGATCAATCAAGTGGCTGCACTGGAGCTTTCAATCATGTTATGTGGTCTTCATCAGAAACTACAAAAAGCTAAGTTGTGATGTAATTATGGATGTTTAAATGAGTGGATTTTTGGCAGAAAACACTGAAGTAATTTTTTAACTACACTTTAGTTCACTTCTTTTTGAAAAGTAATCACCTTCACAAACTATTATTTTGCTATTATAGTTTATGTTGCAACTACAAAGCTCATCTGTTAGTTTGCAACCGGTGTTCAGAGGAGAGTTTTAAAAAATGGTCAAGACACCATCTTCTGATCAAGATCATGTTTTTGATCAAAAGCTCCAGAATAGAAACTAAAAGGGCTTTAAGATATTTTCTCAGTTTTCTTAGCTGCTTTCAAAGGTCAGAGGTCAAGAATTCACTTTTTACCTTGTGATTTTTTCTACTTTTTGGTCAAATTTTCAAACGGATCTTTGTGTAAATATATTTATATGCATCTTTTTAGATTTGCACAAGTGTAAACGTGACTCTGCTCTTCTCAAACAACTTAGTAATTATAATTCAATAATTCAAATTGCTCATTGTGTAACCCAGCAGAGATCAGGCCTACCTGCCCAGAGGCCTGACCCTCAGCTCTCGGGCTCCTCGATAATGAGGCTCGGGGCTCTGAACGCACCACATTCTGGTTGCTGTAATAACTAACACTGCTGTCCTGGTAGCCGCTGTCTGAGTACGAGGTCATCTGGGCCGAGTGACCTCCTGAGCCTGGAGGGAGAGAGATAAGAAGGTGAGGAAGCGCCAAGCTGAAGAGAGTAAGGAAAACACTCTGCCGCCATTACAACCGCTCAGTGCCTCTTGGGAAATGTGAAGTCTGATGTGTGATCAAACTGATCAGCGCAGCCGCCATCGCATCAGCCACTGTGGTTTAATGATTTGCATATTATCTCACTTGGCTTTCAACTTGTTCAGAGGCATTATGCATATAAATACATACGCATGGAAATCTGCATTAGCCCTTATGCTTTTCCTGGAACAATCTGCATAAACTGTACAGCTTCAATAATGCTGGCCTACTTTCTTCTGTAGGTTGAGGGAAGGGGGCATGCTGGGATATTTTTATAATTTAAGTCCACTCCAACTACAAACAAGACCAAAGGCAAACTTATTTCTGAATTTCAAACAGCTGCTCAGAACTAACATGTTTAACAATGTAATTTAATGTAGTTAGAAGAAGAAACAGGCTTTTTTAGATAAACTGTGTTATGTTGCAAAGTTTTGACAAACTGACACAAAGATTTAAAAAACAGTTGCATCCCTTTATGCAATCTGCTCAAAAATAATATAAAACAGTGAGTCTCCTGCATGAATAAAATTCACAGCTGCGCTGACTGCATCAATGCTTTGCTCTACAGGCCGCCCATGTTTCGCGGTTTAACACAAGCTTTGAGGGAACTTGATGGACCCAAGTGTCAACCGCTCCACTGAAGATGCCTAATGTCCAACAGCGACAGGCTGTGGTTGTTGCTGCAGAGCTCCCAGGTGTGAAAACATGCGAAACCTCTCCGACGAACCTCTTCAAAATAAAGAGTAAATTTAGAAAGCAGAGAGGTGACAGATTTTATGTTTTGGGTGATTTAAACTGATCTGAGCAGATGGTAAATAGATGGTTCTTACTGTTTATACTCACAATATTTTTTTACTTTTATTCATAATTTAACATAAACCTGAGCTTCTGCCAGAAAAAGCACAAGCATCAACCTCCTACTGTAGCGTCTTTTACAGGTGAGATCTGCAGAATCTTTTATAGAGGTTCAGATTTCTTTCACTTGGTATCTAACACTGTGGAAGTGTTTATGTGGGTGGCAACCAGGGCAGCAAATTGAGCGACAATATATATAACTCTACCTTCTGGATTCAGAAGAAGTTTTTGGCACCTGGTGAAAATTCAGGACATGAACTTTAAGGACACGTCTGGCAAAACTTTTTAGTGTATGTCAGTAAAATCCTATCAACTGTCTTGCTGCCCTGAATATTCACAAGAGCACCGAATAGGGATTAATTCACCACTGGAAATAGTCCAACAAATGTACTTTTTTTCCTCCATTTTAAATATTTTCTATGAACTACAGTGTCTTCTTGAAATTAGAGCCATCAAGCAGGACTGAAAGTGTTGAAAGACCAGATAAAAATATT
>JAUZTA010000020.1:1207624-1229321 GCA_034780835.1 Ctenochaetus striatus | reverse complement strand
TTTTACTCCGCATACTATCTTTTTTATGTATAGTTTACTATTCCTGTGTGGAAATATAACCCCCTAAATTATATGAGCAACAGCATGAACTTGAGGTTCAGGACTCTACTGTTTTATTCCCCTGCCTCTACGTTTCTGGCATTCAACAAAATTAGTTAAAAAATATTACTTTAACAATCAGATTAATAAGTTTGAACTTTGAAAACTTCCCTGGATTCTTTAGTTTGATTTTACTTCACAAATATTCAAAAAGTTCTGAGAATATCGAAAGTTTTTAAATATCAAGCAATAATAAAAAGGCAGTCTGATCACCACAGACCACGATTAACACACAAAAAACAAACAGGATTTCACTCTCAGCTAAGCTCAGCTGTCTTGTCCTCTGACCTTTTCCATTTTTATATGCCAGTGCCTTCTCAATGAAGTCTGCGGCCTCTTCGAAGAAAACACTGATGTCAAAGTGGTCTGTGTCGCTGGCTGGTATGCCGTGGTAGATGATGCCCGTGCCGGCATAGAACTCAGGGTTAGTGTTGACGTGCATAAAGGAGTTTCCCTCTGCAGCGTTCAGAATGTGGGAGATGCCCTGACGCTTGAGACGCATCACATTCATCGCCACAAACCTGCATAAGATGGATAAGATGAATAAATACACACCACTGAGCTTATTTCACAGTATATGTAATTTGGGTGTGATATCAAGCAAAAATACTATTTGATACAGTAGTTTCTGGTTTTGGACTAAAACTGAATCCACTTACCCTTATAGCAACTAAGGTGCTCCCTGGAGCTATTATATGATGTAATGCTAAACTGTAATGATTAGCATTGTGAACAATAACAGTAAAAATAAGATAAGTGACAAAAAGTTAAGCCTCTCATGCTGCATGTATGAAGCTGAGATTGCCTTATTTGGAACCTCACAAACCCATAACTGATTGTTTAAGCTGGTTTTATAAGTGGGGCGGACTAATAAAGGATAACAGGCAAATCACAAGTCTATGCTAAATGTTAACGTGATGCTTATTCATTCATCTTTCCAAGAAAAATTATGCTAATGCACTTGAGCATTTGAAATCTTTTTAAACAACCAAAGATTTCCAGTGTCCCCACACCCATCCTATCCTTTGTACAATCTTGTGTTTCAAAAGTGATGCACCTGACCTCATAGTTGCTGCTGAGTGACTGAGCCTTCCAAAAAATGCCCCTTTCATATCCAATTATGACACTATCATCTGTTACCAGAGTACTTGTTTATTTGTGGGATGTTCCAAACATTTTTTGAGCTTTCCACGTCTTTATTGCTCCTGTTGCAGCACATCTGAAACATCTTGCTGACATCAAATTCTGAATAAGCTTATGTTAAAAAAAAACTAAATAAAAAGTTAATTAGGTAAACCATTGCATGTACTGTCATTATATTGTTTCCAGCAGTAAGCACATTTAGTTATATGTTTTTATGTTTTTCACAGCATTCCAACTTCTTTTTTATCATGGTTTTACACGGCATGAAATGGACAGTATTAAAAGCAGTACTCCAGTGATTTAACATGCACTTTGTGACTAGCAAGAGAGATTAAAAAGTCAAAACTGATGCAGCAGAATTATAGTCTTTAAGTCCCTTATATGGGTCAAACTCCAAACACCCTAGATCTTTTATTTCCTGTAATGCAACTAGATAGCCTTTCCCTGTGCAACAGCAGTTGCATCACAGAGTGACAATTCACTCATAATCACAAAATAGGTTGGTTAGGAGACCTGATGATGTAGTGACCATACACTCACAGGGCTAGCTGGTAAAGCAGTGCAGTCAGAGAGCTAACCATGAACTGGATAGTTAGCTTGTGCTAGTCAGTCATTAATCGCTCAAGGAACTTCATTCTTTTTTTTTCTCCATTTTTCTTTTTTTATGTATGTTTCCAAAAATCATTTCACATACCCCACAGCTGCCCGCCACTGTCAGCCACCTGACTCCGCCCTTCCCTACAAACCTACCCCTCATTACCCATCAGCCCCACAGCATCCCTTCCCAGTTACTTTAGTCACTTGCCAGATTATTCTGTACCCTCCTCCTGCCTGACTAATTCATGAGTTATATTACTGAGAGATAAACCAAGCTCCCAAACCTATCTAGCTAGATATGTAGCATGCAGCATCTGTAAGCTAAATAATTAAAGGAGATGTTATTCTCTGTGTGTACTGTGTTTACTTATTTATCAGGCTCTCATTGGTTGATTCAGACTCACTTTGACAGTGTTGTTGCTAAAGCTAACAGCAGCTAACTGGCTAAATCTGATAGCAGTTGTTGAGCTTGATAGCTTAAAGGGCATGGGACAACAATACGGTCATGTCTGTTATTTGTATTTTATTTTTCTGTAATCCTTTTTATTTCTCCATAGCAGAGTACACAACATTACACCACTGACACTGGCTTAATGAAACAGTGTCAGTTTTTGTGTGCTTTGTAATTAAAGAGTTCACGTTTCTTTCTTGCTTTTCATTCTTTCTGTCATACAGATACACTGCTGTGCCAAAGAGAGCTCACTGTGAACCTCTGGGATTGCTGTACCACTTACCACCTCCTGCCTTAATGTTGAGTGCTAAAAATAGAGTCCCTTGCACCCTTGTGCTAATACTGAAGGCAGCGTCACGCCTCCACATTAAAAAAAACGAGTCTGCCAGGCTTCCAGACTGCTTATTGGGACCAGGACACATAGATCAAAACAGAAAACACCCACTTGGAGAGAGCGATGCGTGGGCGCATCTCTGGGTGCCGAGCTGTGTTGATGCATTTGTGTGTACCAGTTCTGAGAACATTTGCTTCAGTATAAGAGAAACAAGTGTCCTTGCTCTGTCCATTAGGACTCCTTTAAGAGGGCAGGTGGAGTAAAGGAGGCACTTGAGAGGTTTATTCTCCTGAAACACACTGTGATGACTCACTGTGCTGGGTAGAAAAAAAGCCTCTAAGAGTTTCTGTGTTAAAGCTTTTAGGTCAGACCAGTTAAAATTTAATACACACATTTGCTTCAAATAATCTCTTATACAACCTTGTATAACATCGTACCTTGGGACACAGATGTGACTGTTTTTCTGTGAAATATACAATCTTATGTGCAGTAATTGGCATTGAGCATAAGCTCACTGATTTATTTATATTAACACTATGTGTTATCTAAACTAAATGTCAGTGTTATCAACATTTTAGAGATGAATGGATTACTTTAACGTGTATTTGGATACTGGTAGTGCCACACCCCTAGTCTGGAGAACGAGCAGTACTCACATGAAAGCCCAGCAATATACTGTTAGAAAGGACTAAACACTAAGTCATACAACCAAACTGACAGAGGCATCTGTAGACCAGCAACTCTTGTGTTCTGCAAAACCATCACCACACTGTTTAACATACTGGCTATGAATATTTATATATCTTATGTGCCTTAATCTGAGCCTGACTACTTTGGTCATATATACAATAGTGTCTAGTTTCTTTAGTATAATTTAAATGAGAGAATCTGTGCTTCTTTGTTTGAAATCTGCTTTTTCAGTTTTTTTAATTTAGCTGAAAACATGATTTCTGATGATACTTCATTCATAATTCTTCTTTCCTGACACTAAGAAGAGTAAATACTTTTACTGAATGATGAAGAGCTCTCTTTTACATTATGTTGTGCGAACATATGATTGGTGTTGTGGCCTTGAGGCTTGGTGCTTGATGACGTATTCCTAGTTTCTAATATTTGGACCAAAAATCCTAAAGTTTGCAACCTTCTTAATTCTCTCAAACTTCACATCTCTAGTTTCTCAGAACCTTTTGCTGCATCCCAATGAGTTTACACTATGCTGTGATGTCTAGCCATCTGTGTTACAATAAATGGATTCATTATAAACCTGACCAAGCGTGTGTGTTTTCTGACGAAGACAACTTATGTCAGCAAAGACATAAAGAGGTCAGTAATGTTAATTACAGACACCCAATTCTCCTATGACAAAAGCTATTTTTAAACCATCTTTCGTCAGCTCTGCCTTCTTCTTTCTATGCTCCATTTTTCATCTTTGTAACATTCCTCCATCTCTTCAAAAATTAAACAAGCTTCAGTCTGACATAATCCTCACAGTTCTGGCTGTCTGCATGTCTCAATGGTTTGTGAGCAGAAATAATACATCACAGACAGTAAACTAAAGTATAGGCTAGTATTTCTACAATCTCCATTAAAAACACTCCCCATTAAAATGACACTGACTAATTATGATACAACAGTAAGACCTCACAGTGAGCCATGGCATTCATACAAAACCTCTAGATTATTCCAGATCACATGATGACAAGAATGGGATGACATTCTTATAAACAGACACAATGCGATTAAATTTCGCACTTGATGATTTTCAAGGTGATCCCTCACTGCGACTTTATTTCTTATCTTTCGTGGTGTAATACAGGTCTCACATAAATTTGGTGTTTTAAAATGTTTGGTCACATAACAATGCTGCTGTAGTCTAAAAAAAATTACAGTACCTTGGCATAAGTAAAGGTCTACTAGGATCATTTGAGTGATCTGTGGTAGATCAGACTGAAATTGATGTTTTAATCGCAGTCAAATAATTCACAGTCTATGGGGATTGTTTATGATACGCCACCTGAATTGGACAGTATTAAAAGCAGTACGCCCTCAAAGTACTCTTTGAAGGCGACGTGCTCACAGTTACATTAAAAGAACTGAGGGAAAACAACTTAAAAATAATAATAATGACGTTTTCCACATAATCACAACAATAACTCACGCATTGCCGACGTAGATCCGCGGGTAAACCTCGTGGAAGTGTTTTGTCGGCCAGCTGTAGAAGCCGCTCTCGTCCGTCAGCAGGTCGTTGAGCTGCTGGAGAGTCACCTCAAAGCTCGACATGTCGAGTCGGTTCGCAGCCGCTGTTTTCACCTGTTGGTTGTGTTTATTCTTCATACCCGAAGATCTGTGAAGTGGCCCTAACACGACCACAGAGAGAGAGAGAGGAAGGAAGGTGGAGGACAGGTGTCGGTTTACTGGTCCGGTGGCGGAGGTGGAGGCGAAGCGCCTTCGCTCACCGCGTGCTTCAAGTGCGGCTGAGCAGTGGAGCTGCTCAGTGTTGATTAAATGAACATGCAGGGCCGACCTAAGCTTTTTGATGGCCCTGCCCAGTGGATCCCAACTAAGGGGCCCCAAAACACATAAGAGGCAACACATGGATTCATGTAGAGTGCAAACATAAGAGGAACAACACCCTTCTGGGTGAGCCAAGGCAAAGAAAGAGTCTGACAGAGTGGATGTTGGCAAAATAAAACACATATAATGGCATGCTGCTATACTGTTATCCTATTATTATAAATGATGGAATGCAATTATTTTATATTTTGTTGCTTTTGTTGCTAAGTTAGAATTAATATTAAATTCCCTTCAAAGCATGAGGTCATTCAGCCAACATGGATGGTTGTTTCTTGTAATTTCTTGGTAGAGTTGTACTTAGCGAGTATTAGGAATTTATCTTGTGCACATGAAATAGTATTTTGCACACATGAGATTACCCAGTTACCCTGATCTCAAAATTTGTTTGAAAAGTTTGTCAGGAGACAAAATAAAATTCATGACATGCAAACAAAGCAGTGACATCCTTTTATAATGAAGTCTAAGTTTAAACACAGCTCTACCAACTCCTGCACTGTCGTTTTCACACATAAACATAGACTGGATGGTCTTTCGGGTGCAAGATACTATCATGTGCACCTGATTGTTGCTCGCGCATGTAAGAAAGTTGTTTTGGTTTTTTGTTTTTTGTTATTTTATTTTATTTTTTCCATGTCCCTTTAGGGGCTCTACAGGGTAAGAGGGTTGCAAGCTCGGATCATATGTCTCCAAGAATCAACATTTTGTAGTCCTTATCTCCAATGTTTTCTCCTGGTGTGAGGGAGATTTGTAACATCCAGATATAGCTCAGTTGTGTTGTTGAGAAGGGCAAAAAATGTAAATATTCTAATCTTAAACAGCAATTCCATCCACGACTACTGTCGCTGGTATTCTCTGCCAAGTTTACCAATTGTTATCATCCTGTTCTTGTCCATTATGTTGTCTGGCTGAATCCTTGTGAATGCAAGTAGAGTAAAGTAAAAAATCCGCTCTTTTCTCAGATTTGCCAAAAGCTTTTCCAGACCTTAGTCGTGAGCATTAGAGGGGATAGCATTTTGAAACTTTTGGACGAACTTGGACTTCATTCAGTCTTTGGTTGAATTTCCTACCATGTACATACTGGTTGGACACAGGTTTTGTCACTCTAAGGTTAGTTTTGTTGGAAAATCTGTGAAATTCAGATTATTTTCTAATCAAAAAAAGTTTTTGTTTGCCTGACCTTTAGAATGATACATGGGGACCTTATGGTGTTACATCAGATGCACCCAGAAAAGTATGGTTTGGTTACAAGAAAACAAAGTTAAGAGCTCCATTTGAGTTAACAATGAGAAACAAACAGCTGTCTCTCAGAGTCCTATGTCCTATGTTTTGCTCTGTAACATCACACTACTTACTCCTCTGCTCAAACCGTCATTCCTGCAACTGCAACATGGATTTGTTTTTTGATCTCAAATACATTTTTAAACTGTTTTTGTGGATGCATTGAAATGCTTTAAATTGTTTGTCTTTTTCATAAAGCTGTCTATGCTATCTTAAAAAAATATCACATAATTTTTATTGTGCAAGAGATCATTTTTATTGATATGCAGATTTCAAAGACATGTTTAAATTGAAAAGCATTGCATGCAAAATGCTTTCAAGAAAACGTAGATAAATCTAAAGTGCAAATTTTGCAGTTTAAAGCATTAGTTAGGAAGAGAAAGGTTTCCTCTTTTGAAGCCCTGCATCCCAGTGTGAAAAGATGAGTTCACATGTGAAACCCTGCCTGCCACTGCAAAGCATCTTCAACAGCCTGGCTTTCAGGGTGTACAACTTTAGAAGAAGAAGACAAAAACAAGAAGGAGTCACATGAGAAATCTCACACAGATCTACCACATTTTATGACCACTAGATGGTCAGTTCATAATGCCAGACCAGCTGGAAACATCTGGAGATGTGTATGACCCATGTTTTGTCCCTCAGGGACCTGTTAACAAGACTGGATCGCAGTATAAACATAAGATTTGCTGGGTTGCTTCCTAATCTTCCTGACATGTTCTAACCCCTTTTCACCTTTGACTTTTCAATAAGAAAGCTGTTTAGAGTTAAACATCTGCTAATTTTGCAAACGGACCAATAAAACTCAATAAGAGCAAACACCATCCATATCTTAGCAGATGGATTCTCACAATGAAAACTAAATAGTTCAAGTTTGGTAGCTGAAAGCTTTCACTTTCAGCTAAAAACTGGTATGTGTTTGTGTCATGTGGCCCCTCCTTATCTTCATCTTCTGAAAGCTCATGATGTCAACTACTTAGCAATCAGCAAATTAGCTCATATAGCAGACGTATAGTACATGCTTATCTATCACTGGCAGACAATAAAAGCTGATAAAAGCTCCCTCTGTGAGTCTTGCTGGCTGACTCATACTTTAGCACATCTCAGGCTGCATTTTTGCTGCCCGGCAGCGTAGGACTTTCAGGAAGCTGTCAATCTTGTGGGAGTCCCGACGGAAGCAGGACAACAGGAAATTGAAGTTGGTCAATTTAGAAATCTTGTCCTGACCGATGTCATTTCCTCCTCTGTAAGGCAGAAAGGAGATGGCCTGAGCTGCTGGACCCATCTAGGAGAAAAAGGAGGCAGAGGCAAAGTGAGAGAGATGGTTGGGAAAGGGAGGAAAAATGAGCGCAAAAGCAAAACAAAATTGGTCCAAGGGTTGTTTTTCCCCACACTTGTGCACCTTGCCAGAGAGGATGTCCAGGCCGTCTCCCAGGCTCTTGGAGTGCTCCTGCAGCTCCTGGATCTTGTTGGAAATGGTGCTTTGGCCAGGATGAGGGAGGGTCTTAGCAGAAGTGGACATGACTACCAGGGGGTCCAGCCAGGCTTGAAGCAGAGAGCGAGCCAATGACAACAGGTTCGACTCCTGCAGAAGACATCAGACAGATAAGAATAAGATCATGCAGTTAACTGAAGTGCAACTAAAAAGACACTAGATTAAAATTATAACCTACGATACAGGAAGAAGTTGAATTGAGTGGTAATTTTACTAAACTGCTCAATTAATTGCAACAATCTGTACAGATAATAGTGTGCTAAACCCCCTTTGTTCCAAAGATGAAATTCTACATCTTATCCTGCAGAGGTCAGTATGTTGTAGATTTTCTCAGCTTTATTGTCACAGGAAAATATTTTCCCCAAATGAAAGCAGATCATATTTATTTTGTTATTGTAAAATCAGATTAAATTTTGCTTTTTTCCAATGCTATTTTCAAATTGCAACAGGTTCTCTTAAATTATAATTATACAGGTTCTCTTATTGTTGTTATTTTTATACAATCAATTAATCAATCAAGAGGAATCACATTTTAATTCATTATACAATCTGTTGTATAATGAGCAATAAACTTCCTTGTATCCTTATATCTTGTAAATTATTGTGGCATGAATGCATCCCAGCCTCAGTCTGCTTAAATTAGAACTTTGACATTGTTCACTCAGTTATCTGGGTGTAGCTAAAAAAGCACCTTTAGTCCTGACTGACATCACAATGATCTGATGATACTAAAAAGTTTAATTTGTGGAATGAGCCCCTCTTTTCATAATGCAATAATCATCATAATGATCACGATAACTTTGACTAAACTCCTGCCAGATAGGAGATATAACCTGATGGTGGCAGAGGAAAAAAAGTAGAGGATAGTAGCAAAGCAAATGGGAATGATGGGAAGATGGGAACATCACTTAAAATAATGAGACAGAAGAAGAAAGGTGAAATAAAAGGATAATAAAAAGATATACAGCCACTTACTGATACTTGCAGAGCTTGCTCCTTGTCATTGGGTGTCTGTAGAGAGGAGGTGTGGCACATTGATGGGCGGGGCATGAACACACGGCCAATAGGAGGGAAATGAGAGTCCTGGAAGGGCGAGAGGGGAATTATTTTATTTACTGTACGGTCAAAATTAAATGCACAGTTTCTGCGGACAGTTTACCTAATCCAAAAAATAAAATTAAAAATCAAAAGACAAGAGATTCCTTTGAGTTTGAACATTATTAGAAACGTTTGGGATAATGTAGGTACACAATGCAGCAAAATATGCAATATAGGTGTGGCTGTTTCAGGACTTTTTGTTGTGAAATGTTACAAATTGTAAGTTAAACTTCTTATCTGGCAAGTAAATGTTTCAATGTGTTGAAGAGCAACTTTCAGAAATTTCCATCATGCTGAATATATGAAATAACCAGACTTGTAGGAAAGTATGAGGTCCTCCATGCAATTCAGACCCAGTCAGTCAGAAAGCCAAGAGCACAGCTGTGGTTTAACAGATATGTCTGGCCTGGTTCTTTCAGACTGAGCAGACACACACACCCACACACCCACACACTCACACAGAGGTACTGACCAGGACTTGGCTGAGTGTTGTGCTGAGGGAGTGCAGTGTGTCAGAGCGCTGAGAGGCTCGGTCGAGCAGGTCACTGATGGGGACGGCACTGCACGCTGCCACTGAATACAACACTGCATAACATGAAAATACAAGAGAGATTATAGAGAGTATTATTTTTCCACTTGTTTGTAAGGCATATATCACATAAGGGTCTCATGCACATCAGAGAAAATCCATAGAAGTGACACACAGCAATGAGAAAGATTCATTGTGTTTTGGTTTTGCAAGACTAGCAACACAACAGGTGGTCATTTTATGAAATGTTAACACAAGCACTGACAGCAGATCAGTCCATTCTGACCAGCAGTATATATTTCTGGTATTGATAAAGCAAAGGGTTTTAGCATCCTTGACATTTCTCACAGAGTTATTGAATGTTTTCTGAGGGATTTTCACTCAGTCATTTGACTTGAAAATTCATGGACAAATTAGCAAATTGTGAGGCATTAAAAGGTAAATTACTATATGTTCAAGGGATATATTTTTAAGTTGATTAGTATTTAGATTATAAATACATAAAGTTAACAAATATTTTCGGTAAGAATCCAATGTGATTGGTTATTACAACAGAAAAAAAATGACTGCATACATTGATCGATCTAATGCAGTGTTTACTCCTGAAATTTTACTGCCTGACATTTCACATTATAAAATAAACTTTGTGTTCTGTGGCAAACAAACTATATAACAGTGTTACTAATGACCTCAAATCTATGATTAACTGCAGTTCTCTTGTTACTTATCAGCTGAACCACAGTGCTCCTTTACCAATGAACTCTGCCTGTGATGAGATAACATTGGTTGATATAAAGGCCCCAGTGATTTATAGGTCTGTTTCTACTTATTACACAATATAGAATCTCTGATTTTAGCAGAAACTACTGATTTTAAATTAATTTTTTGCTGAACAAACAGGACATGTAGACAAAAATAAAAACTCTACAGTTATCAAAATAGATAATGTATGTTTCATATTGTTTTAGTGTAATTAATAGCGTTGTATATACTCCAGACAAAATAAATCAAATACTTTCAAAGACACATCGTGTTCAAAGCCAAGCACATCTCACCCGTCATGAAGAGTTTGCCTCCATTGTTTTTTCTGAGAACCATCTCTCTTCTTTTGCCACCTCTTTCTTAGTGTTTGCTTCTTTTCCCCGTGGCTGCTTCTGTCTCTTTCTCCATGTTGCCTCCATTTTATACTTCCTTGGCTTCACACTCTTGATTATGCAGCAGCTGGATGAGTGTGTGCTGATTGTTTGGTCCAGTTCATAATGAGAAACATGGTCAATGAGAACTGAATAGATGCAATGGGTTGACGTTTCTCTGTGTGTGTGTGTGTGTGTGTGTGTGTGTGTGTGTGTGTGTGTGTGTGTGTGCGCGTGTGTGAGAGAGACGGAGTTGGATGGAAAAACTTCCTCCCTTCTTAATTGGATGAATTGATGAATAAAAACACTGATGTTGGCACCATGTTTTGTAATAGTGCCGCTACACATGTGTTAAGTCATTACAACATCATTGGATGGTTAAAGTTAATGGAGACCATGTCGATGATTACTCACCTGGTCTTTTCATTTACAGTGAGTGGGAAAGAAGCATTTAGATCTTTAAACTGAGAAAAAGCCACAATACCACAGTTTAGAAATAATCTGTTATAAGTAAAGTCCTGCACTTAATTATCTTATTTCAAATTTGATTTCATTTCAATTAAAAAGGATCAACAGCAAAATATACTTACCAAAAGTACCAAAAATACTCATTACCAAAACAACTTATTCCAGAATAATGTCAATCATGTTGACACTCTCTTTATTGAACTTGTACACCAGTGTTTTGGAACATGAGCTGATGTTAATCATATTGAATAACTGCTGGTGTATTTACTAGTTTTAATCATATAACATCCGACAGTAAAACACCCTCAGAACGATTAAATGAAGGACATATTAAAGACTTAATTTTCAATTTTGGCAGACATACTTATCTAGATTATTTAAACACCAATTAGGCCTTAAAGGTGTTTTATGCTAAAGCAAATTTCAAATGCATAAAGCCAACATGGCAGAGTAAACACTAAATAGAATAAACACTACATAAATGCACAGAAATTAGTATTTGGATGAAGCCAAAAACTAAACATCTGTAGCAGCTGTTTCTATTTTCTGTTCATAAAGAACAGTCTTGATGAATAATAATGTTTAAAGTGAATTTACCTAAGTGTTTGTCCTTTATGTTGGCAGTAATTAGCACTTTGTACTTCTAATTCACCACAAGTCAAAGAATGTTTTGTACTCCAGTACATTTATTTAGTAAGTTAAGTTACAAGTTACTTTGCAGATTTAATTAATTATACAAATTTAATCCAGAACTACCTTAGGATGTATTGAGGATAAACATAAAATAAGACTTTGTTGTTGTCCTATAAAAGGCTTTTTTATCAGTCTAAGAGTAAAATATTTATGCTTAAACTCTTTTTAAGCATAAATACAGTCAATAAAAATAAAAATAACTACATTTACAATTATTCTCCCTTTATATCTAAGAAAAATCCTGCATCCCACTGTACAGTATACGTCATCCACTGATTATAACTAATAATGTTTACTGCAGTATTTACCGTGTAATTGCACAATGTATATCCAGTTTAAGGTTCCTTCTGTTCTATCCAGTTTAAGGTTCCTTCTGTTCATCTGTTCTTAGTTTTAATTTTATTATATTTTACTCCTAACTTTTTGTTGAGTTAAGCTTTAAATAAAATTTTTGGAGGAATAAATATTTGAACATTTTTCTTCAAAATACTTTTTCTTTTCTCAGGACACATGAAAACCCAATATGTAGAAATGTACAATATGTTATTCTACATAGTATCTTTATCTATCTATCTATCTATCTATCTATCTATCTATCTATCTATCTATCTATCTATCTATCTATCGTTCTATCGTTCTATCGTTCTATCGTTCTATCTATCTTCCTTCACATCATAATCCTTAAAAAACTACAAAGACACTTAAATCCACACTTGCAGCTTTTCATCTGTCTGCATCTCCTGATAAAAGCTCTTTTGTATTTGGGTCAGCTCTGGCCATGTGATGCACAGAGCCTTGACAGTCTCTTTAGTCAGATGGTCTAAAGTGATTAATGGTCTCATCCTTGTTGGTTATTTGTTTGAGTCTCATCCACTATAGACTGCAGAGATCTGCATGCTCTCACAGCTGACAGGAAAAAAAAAACAACAAACAGGCCTGATTTCAGGAGCAATGAGTCTGCTCCTGAAATTAAAATAAACTCACAAAAATAACTTTTCCATTCAGACATAATCTGACTGCGGGAGAACTGCGTCACACACATATAGACATGCATTATCACTTAAGCTCAGGCTGCATGAAACTTTGATGATCCCCATGAGAAAATTGGGTACACACGCAGCTAATTCTGCAGTGTTAATAAGTGTTGATTTTTCTGCAGCAATTACTCTCAGTTAATTGGGGAGATATTTGTCCGCTTATAGTGCTGGAGTGGCTCTGAGGCGACTGCTCCAAACTATCACAAAATGTTAATTTAATTGTGCAAATGCGTGAAAAGATTTCTATCTTTAGTCCAGACTTACTCAAGCAATGCAGTTATTCTTTGCTCAAATTTTTTTAAGTGGGTTTGACATTTTTCTTGGGATAATTTATCTGGATCATCATGTGTCTGAAATAAGTATTGAGAAATACATCTGCGAGTGTATTAAAGTCAATATACAATTCATTGTTTTTAGCAGTGTGTTGGATATGGCACACCTCTAAGCTACATTTACACTTGAAGGTAACACTGTTGAGTAGCTCAGTTTAACTAGTTACT
Organism: Ctenochaetus striatus; assembly: GCA_034780835.1. NCBI lineage: Eukaryota > Metazoa > Chordata > Actinopteri > Acanthuriformes > Acanthuridae > Ctenochaetus > Ctenochaetus striatus. The sequence goes on along the minus strand of JAUZTA010000020.1, from coordinate 1,215,895 downwards.
GTTTTTCAGTGTGAAAAATGCAGGACCAGTGAAAAACAGATATTAAATTATCTGACTGAGAGAAAAATACAACCTGGTGCACATAAAAGTTGCATTAAACAGAAAGAGTTCAAGTGAAACGACATATTGGAAAAGAACAGTGAGACATCACCTAAAGTATAAAAAAAACACAGGACCAGATGCATTATTGACACTCACTATTTTAAAAGGCATTAGAGGGTGTTATTCAAACAACATGGTGCCCTAACGTGCTGCATATTGCCACAACGTCACTGCTGACTCTGCCTCTCTCTGCTCCCTCATCTCCTTACATCACTTCAGAGCAGCACAGAGACAGGACAGGAGCACACAGCCCTCCTTGTTTCGGCGTAGCCACGGTATACAGCACACCTCGAGGGACAAGCAGAGCCGCAGCGTGCCCCGTGCCCCGTCGACTCGTGATGTCTTGAAACGCGCCTGGCCCTGCCAGACCGATGCGAGGCCGTGCCAGGCGATGTCTCGCACCAGCTGGGGGCTACCGGACAATTCTCTACGGTTTATTGTGCGCCGTCACAAAGTCTTTTTCTCTCTTATCGAGTGACACCAACCACAGACCTCTGCGTCTTATTCCATCTTAGCGTGTCTAATCATAGCCCGGCAGTTTGGTTTATCCAGACTGCATCTGTGATATCCATGAAATGTTCTGCCTAGTTCTGCCGCTGCGACATGTTGGTGCTTTTGCTATAACTCGCTGTCTTAAAGGCAAAATCCCTTTTTTTTTAAGTATAAACAGTTTAAAGCCTGTTTTGCTTCTCCAGCTCTCACAAAAATTGTCCAAAAATGCTGTTGAGGACGTAATTAGATATATCTGAAAGCTTTAAAACACAACATTAATTGCTATGTCTTTCATGTCTTCACTGAGGCAACATTTTATATTGATGTTCAATAATCAACAGTGAGAAATCATCAGAAGAAAAAGCAGAGATACCAGTAAGTACTCCCACAATAGCCTCAGTAAACCAGAATGCTGTGCATCCTGCTTTTGTTTTGCCATCTCTCTTGCTCTCTCCGCCTACACAAGTAACCCATAGATGGATTAAAGCACTTTCAGTCTCTTTATATGTGCAAAACGCCCACCTTTGATGGAAAGCAACAAGTTGTGCTTATTTTCTGAGGGCTGTCAAAAGGCATTCTGGGAGACGGTGGAAGTCACTAAGTAGATGAGGCAGGTGGAGGCAAATTGGGCTCACTAAGAGAGTAAATAACCCCTGGAAATACAAAGAACGTCACAGATTGATGAGATCTAAAAGTGTATCCCAGGACAGATTTTCCCTCTATTTCCACTCTGTAGATCAGGAGCAATCAGCTTCCTGTTCCACCACAGTGACTCCGCTGCAGACCGCTGACATGGCACGCAACCTCATGCCTCTATGATCTGAAGTCAACGAGGCAGGCAGCAACAAGAGGCCATCATAAGCTCTTTCTTTCCAAAAATATGACAGAGCGCATGCATTCAAATCAAGGCAGATGTCAAACAGCAGCAGCTTTATGCCTCGGATACCATCAGGGGCAGGGCAGTGCTGTGCAGTGACATAACTGGATTGACAGAGTCGATTTAACCCTCCGATTCGTACTGTGACCCTGCAGCTCATACGAGGTGAACCTCTTGCAGGAAAAAAGCAGCCTCACAGCTCCGTCAGTCATCCATGTTGAGCTCAGTAGTTCAGTAAATCTGCTTTGACAATGTGTGTGGTGTTTTTGGACCCGATCGTCTGAATCAATCCAGGCATGAAGAGGGCTGACGTGGCCCAGTTGTTGCTGTTTTATTACGCACCCCGCTCTCTATCTTTTGCAGGGTTTTTGCTGAGCATGCACTTTCTCTTTCAGCAGCACCGTGCGTCACATTCATCCAGTGGGACGCTGCTTTTACACCTGGGAGATGCCCTGCAAAACAGCAGTGTGCTACTGTTGGCCACAGGGAGCCAACCAGCCCCTGGATGGACATCTGACAACAACTTGGCAGACAGGATCCTCTATTATTTAAAAATAATTAACGATGCACTTGCTTTGTTTTCCCTAACAGGATAAAGAGACCTGTGGGAGAATTATTGTGATGTTATTGTTGTTTCTTGACCTGGTTGCCTGAGCCAAATCCACATTGGTGCCACCATTACAAGCTCGTGCTGTGCAGCCAAGTATTGAGCAAACCCTCAGTGCTTTATTTTAATCTGCAGTCAAGTTACTAAAGATATGAATTATGTTTCAGTAAAATGAGGATTTAGATGTTTGCAAATGGGGAAACGGCTGGTTGGATTATTGCAATCAGCATAACAATTCATGACATCCATGAAATGCTACAACAAGCAGGTGAAAAATATTTGTGATAATGATAAAAAGTCTTCTCTTTTTGGACTATTTCTTACTTGGACTCTTGAAGTTTATGTCCACACACACGTAAAGGAATATTTGGATGCTTTAAATGCATTTCCTGTCCATCAGATTGTTGAACAAGTTCAATGTTTGCCCTTTGAATATGAAGGTGTCAAGTAGCCAACTGTTTAAGAAAAGGTTGTGACTATTTCTTGGGTTGGAGCAGAAACTTCCTGGGTTCTCCACCACTGTAGCATCTGTAAAATCTGAGCATCCATCTCTGTGCCACGCTACGCTAACCAGCTGCTGGCTGTGGCATCGAATAGACAGAGGACAGATATCAGAGTGGTATTGATCTTGTCCTCAAACTTTCTGCTAGAATCAAAGTACATTTCCTAAAATGTCTAACTTTTCCTTTAATGTCAAGTGTTTACTCGTCTGATGCTTTAGTCCAACAAAGAAAAAAAAGATTGTTTCTATTTTATTGCTCAATCAAAGTGGAAATGAACTTCAAATGTAAGTGGATGGGAAGTTATTTGCAGGATGCTGGCCAGAACTACAGGACAGTATGCTGATGTCCAGCTGGAGGTCAATTCCAATGTCAATCCAAACAAACACAAAACCTCACAACACAGACTTTGGCACAAAAATGGAAATATTGTGACAGCTTTCTAACTGTTTAGATCCAATATCAGGGACATATTTCAGTCTTGATTCCACAGAATGATGCACAGAGCAGCTACAGATGTCTCATGTTTCACTTTGGCCAATCTTTGCTGCAAGCTGTCATCTCAACATCTAATCAGTCTCTCAGTGTTTGCTCCTGAAGCGCCAAACTGTGCGCTAACACTGCGTGGGTTTTAGGTTTCCAAGTTGCCCCATCTCCAGATCTGGTATTTCCCCACTCACGTCGATCACTCTCCCACTTTTAATGGGCTAAATGAGAGCAAAGTGGAAAAGCATCAGGGCCTGAACACAACGGCAGGCAATAACTGATGTGCTCCATTTAGCACGTCTAATTTGACATTTCTGTGGAGGAAACTGCGGGCGGTAGATTTGACGCTTCAGCAGCACTGACGCCGGCGTTTCTGCATCAAGAAAAGGTAAAGCAACTTGATTATATTTTCTGATCACAGTCTGTTTAATAGCTACATGATATAATGTTGACATCGAAGGTTAAAACTGCAGTCGTGCTGCTTGTTGTTGCTATTTTCTTATCTGTTAATCACCGATCTCTTGCTGTCCTGATATCACCTCTTCAAGCACGTCATCATAACTACAGAACAAACCAGGGCGTTTGTGTCCCACAGCAACCCACATGAGGGTTTTTTTCAATTAATATCACATTATTGATAATCTATTGCTAGAGGAAATGATACAATGCATTCCCATGATACTTTGTCCAAACCCCTGCTGGTTATAACAGAGTTCAGATGATGAATTAAGCTTTTGTATATGTCAAGTATGAATTATAGGACAACCTCTTTTGTTTCACCTCAAAAGTTCTTGTCATTGAGGCATAAATATAAAACAACAAATACATGCAACACATGCATCTTCCTCACCGCAATAAAATGAAGGAAAAATGATGCAGCAGTCACGGATTCTCATGTGTGAAATGGGTTCATTTCCAGCAGCAAGCAGAGCCTTTGAGGCATTAACTATGATCGAGGAGTGACAAAGCAGCTCCTGCTGCGTTCAGTGAAAACCAAAGCAACATCAAGGAAGCCCAACAGCCTTTTCCTTAACTTCACATCAGCTGAGATTTAAGAGGAATCAGAGACCCACATTTTTTTTTCTGATAGCTCCAAGGAAAACTGCAGATTGAAAGTTAAAGCAGATTCTCTTTTCTTGGACATCATAAGCCTTTAAATAGCAGTGTGCCTAATTCAGTGTCACACACTCAGGGACTAAGTTGAGAACATGGCCCCTGTCCAGGCATAATTAAGAGCAGGAGGACAGGCAGACTCCCATGTTGACGGGGTAGAAAGAAGCATTAAAATAACAGCAGGGAGGGGAGACAGACGGAGAGACGGAAGCTGTGTTCACATTGCAGCTGCAAGTGTCTTTGTTGTAATTTTCCTCCATTAATATGTAACACAGATGTGATGTTTTTCACTAAGTGTCAATAGAAAAACTTAGCGGCAGAAAAACAGATGTCAACATCTCTGACTGTCAGTTCAAATCATCATTCCGTGCTCAAAAATATCTCAGTAAGATATTAATTAATTTCTATAACATAAAACCAAAGACAGCTGTCAAAACTGGTGTCACACTGGCACTGAGCAGTAATTTCATAGGGCAAGAAACACTTCAGGTGACTATTTGGGGGGGATGCTTCAATTTAAGAAGACGGTGACAAAACTAAACCTGAAATGTGTGAAAAACAAACAAAAAAAACAGGCACAAAACCACACTTTCATTGTAAAACATGCCCCTTTCTTAAAGGTTTTGAACAATTACAGCCTTCATCTTGGGAAAATACTGAATTCTCAGTCTTTGAACTTCTGTATCCTGCATTTTTAACTTTCCTTACCTTTTTAAGGCTACAGAATTACAAAGTCCTAGGCCAACGAAATTATTAATGAGGGCTTAAATAGAATTTTGGGTGCAAATTCAGAAGGCTCAGCATGAAGCCTCATTACATTTCAGTCTCATCTGGAGATAATCCTCAGGATTTGCTCAGCAAAATTTGGTGAATCGCAGGGTTCGTTATCCTGTAAGCATGGGCGGAGCCACAAGGGTGGTGCTTCCTCCATCAGAGGCAGAAGGTGATCAGTAGTTGGCTTGTTAGTATCATGATGATTTGATGGTTTACTAAACATGCCTACTAGGGGCAGGCCCATGGCCTCTGGATCAAACTTTCATATGAACTGACTTTAAACAGTTCTTGCTACAAGGCCAATCAAATTACAACAGAGACACAAAATGACCACAAACAATCACCAAGAGTCTCAAAAAACTGACACAGAGAGATGCAAGGACCACAAGCCACTAAGAGTCATGAATGTCGTTGAAGAAATTAAAAAAACAGAAGAAACAACTATGTAGAGATGCAAAAAGACTAAACAGTGATGTGAAATGGCCATAAACAGACAACTGATTCAATAATATTAATTACTGATTGCTTTGAGACAGGGCAGTGAGAGAAACTACATGTTTGTTTTCAGGGGCACATTATCTAACAAACTGTTCATCTCTGTAGGCTACTCAGAGACATAATAGCAGCTTTTTATTAATATTACTTCATATATGGTCCCTAGACAGTTTTAGTCCAATGCAAAGGAGGGAACAACAGTTACATAGTAGAGATGGTGTTCATCTACAGAAGATACAAGCTCCAGACACAAAGAAGGAAGAGCGTCAGAATGAATGAACACAGGCTTAAAGCTAGAAATCAAATATAAATGAATTGGTGAGTAAACAGGGAAAGTAAAGCGCACACAGCATCGAGGGTGTGACTGCAGCATCTTCTGCCTCCTACCTGCTCTTTAACAGAGGCCAGGAGGTTGTTGGTGGTGGTGGTGGTAGTGGTGGTGGTGCTGTTGGCGTTCACTGGGAGGCCATGACCGCTCGCCCCCTCTCTGACCGCCATGGGCCCTTCCCCCTCTGCGTCCCCTTCTTCCATCTCCTCCACCTCCCCGCGATAGTCCAGAGCCGGCTGGCTGCTGAGGCGCCCTCTCTGACCCTGCAGAAGGACTACAAGCTGGTCAGGATGTGGACAAGGAGGAGACAAAGTGAGCTGAAAATCACTGTCATACCCCTGAGGCCTCTGAGGATGTCAAAGTGTGAGTTTACAGAGACCATATTGTGTTTTACCTACTATAACAATCCTGTAGGGATTGACCTTAACCTCTGTGCTATTTTGTTTTTTTAACCTCTCTAATATTCCTGTAGGGACTCATAGTGAATTCATGGTGACCCTATGATATCACTCTAACATTCCTACAATACCCCAATGGGGACTTACAGTGTGAGTGTGGCTTTTTATGTCCCTATATTATCATTATTTATAGAGATTCACAATAAGGCTCAATAATAAGATTATAGTGCTTGCCCTTCCAGTGTATGTATATATAAATATAAATTTAATCTCCTAAGGTATTATAAGGCTCACCAGAGAGCATTTAACCCTTCACTGATGCATAGTATCGCATATTTCCTCATCTATACAGTTGCAATAGTTTTACCTTAAAGGTTATGCATTGCATTTGCAGGTGTGGATGCACGCTGCACAGACGGCATTTAAGAGCATGTCACGTTCATGATTTTTTTTCTCTCTTTGACAAAATAAAGCCTTAGCGATGAGCCGTCCTCATATGCTGCACTCAGCCTGTCTGTCAAACGTGCACATCAATCACTCAACAACCATCTGGCAGCCAAGGACGAGGTCACACCGACTCACCGGACCGGAGACCGGAGAGCGCGGCTGCACTGAAACCTCTGAAGCCCTCCTCCCTCTCTGTTTCCGTGCCTGGTTCACACAAGCCGAGCTGCCCGCCTGCCTGCCTGCCTGCCTGCCTGGCAAGTGGCTGCGGCTGTCAGTGCGACTCACCGGCCAGATGTTGCTGTTAGAAGCAGGCCACAGCTGGCTCGATCCGTCCTGTTACGCATCCATCCCCTTCCTGCAGGCGGCCGTGACAGCTACTCCATTCCCCCACGCGCCGACGCACAAATAAACAAAACAAATAGCAAACAGTCCCGCGCGCGTCCACACACTCCTCGTGCAATATTGTGTTGTTTTTTTTTTTTCTTTTACCCAGTGTGGGGTTTCAGTTCACACATCTACCCCTGGCGTCCGCGCGGCACCCAACCTCCCACCCACCTACTTGCCCAGCCACTATTACCGCTCAGCGGCGTGACGTCACCATGCGGTTATGGATTATTTTCCGATACCAGAATCGATCAGCCGCTTGCGCACCGTCGCATGTGCGGCCGTCGCGGTTGCAGGAGCCGCCTTCAGTGAGATGCAGCGCGGCAGCTCCGTGAAAAACAGCGCTGCTGGAAAGGAAGGATGCAGCCTGCAGCCTGCAGCCTGCGTGCGTGCGTGCGTGCGTGTGCATGCGTGAATCTCCGTGTGTCTGTATGTGTGTGCTTGTGTGTGGCTGCGCGCGCACACGTGTGCTTTTCTCCTCCCTTGCTGAAGGCCTGACTGATCCTTGTAGGACTCCCTAAGGGTTTTTAATTAAAAGTTTATAAGGTACTTCAGTAAAATTCTAGCAGCCTGTTTTTATGGAAGCACATTTCCACCAAGTTTGACATTAGCAGGTGATCATTGTAGCATCACAGGTAGGGGAAAGGTGTAGGTCAAAGGTCCAGTGTGTAGGATTTGGGGGTATATCTGTAGAAAATGACAAAATTGGATATTATAATCACAGGCATGTTTTAATTAGAATGTAATTACCTGAAATCAAAAATAATTCTGTTCTAATTACCTTAGAAAAATTCAATTCAGCTTCAGAAAGGTCCTTTTGTGTTTTTTCCGCAAAACTAGTGGCCAAAGATGCTCAGACTGGTTTGGAGAGGAGTGGAAGCGGCAGGAAAATCGGTTGTGTGCAATCTGCAACTTTACCACTAGATGCCGCTAAATCCCACACACTACACTGTCATGTGAGATTGTCATTTGTTTTTTAAAGTCACATAATTTAGTTCTTACTTATCTTAAGGACTTAAATGTTGTCTGTTCCTGTTAAAATCTGTAAAGCGGTTTAGGAATTTTGTGCTCTAGATTTTTATATATTGATGGGAGCCGTAGTAGTTCTAGTATCAAAACTATTTTTTTTGGATCATCATTACAGACTGAGATGAAAAATAACACCAAATTATAAATTCACAGCTCATTATTATTAGATAAGCATCCTAATAACTTCAACTACAATTCTAAATTACTTCACAATGATGATATAGTCAAGATGTTAATTT
>JAUZTA010000020.1:1157868-1188741 GCA_034780835.1 Ctenochaetus striatus | reverse complement strand
TGCAATACTGCATAAAAATGTATTTTCTAATTTCTAAAATGCTTAATTTTTTAATTAAAATGTAGATAATCTTACTTTTGGTGCATATCCAGGAGCACCTGTGTCTCCTTTATCTCCTTTTGGTCCCATGGGCCCCTGAATAAAAACAATTAAATCAGTGTCTTCCTTCCATTGTCTCTCAAGGTTTGCATTTTTCCGGACTGTGTGATTGTGTGATAATGAGGGTGTTACATACAGGGAATCCTGGTCGACCTGGAATACCATTCCCTCCCTAAATAAGAGAAAAGTACAACACATGAAGAAAAGGAACAAAAACTCTGTAAAAGTGACTTAAGCTTAAGTGAGGTTTATGGCGAGGGCAGTTCACGGACCACTCACCTGCAACCCTTCGTTCCAAAACACGTCATTATACTACAGCGAGATAAAGTTAGGTCAGTTAGTGTGGAGGGGAACAAACAACTAGGCAGGCAGTGACCGTTAGTGAAAAAGAACAACTCGAGCACAAACTCAAACAAGTGATTTAGTGATGAAATGGCAGGCTGTTATGTGAGGGTTAAATTAACACATTCAGTCTCTCTACGTCAACAACTTGACCTCAGACTCACATCACTTGTCTGGTAGGTGGCCTGTCCTGGAGGTCCGGGGGGGCCTGGAGGTCCTGGTGGCCCACCATCTCGTCCTGGCAGACCCTGCAACATAAATGGACATAAATTATCTATTGAAAAAGAGCAAAGAGCACCTATTGGTATTTTAAATACTGACACATGTTGAGAATATAGAATTGAGTTTTAAATGTTCAGTTTAACCAGAAAATCACAAGATATTGTCTAATTTTTTTTTTACTAAACATACTAGTATATATATATATATATATATATATATATATATTATTTACATCTTCATTATATACATCAGAAAAGCTACTTAATAGACCATGAGATTAGATTGTTTTGTCAACTGCAGTTTCTAAGTTTAAAATTTAACTTAAGTACTAACTTAAGGAACATATAAAAAGGACAATATGCTGTATATTGCAATATTCATATTTGTTGCTTAAGAAAAAGCCAGATATCCCCAAGCATATTTCATTCCTTTAATTACAGCATGAAAACTGAAAATCTATCCTCATGTGGCAAAGATTAATGCTCTATATATTTTGCACCAAACTCACCATTGCTCCTCTCTCTCCTTTTTCTCCTTTGTCTCCCTAAAAAATGGACAGCAGGTGTTACTAGTGTATGAAAACAAGTTATTTCAGAAAAGGATTATTTTTTTATTATCTACACATCATATGATAAACAGATGCAAACAAGTAACAAATCCCAGAATTCATCTGGCTTCCTACCGACTGCCCGGGAAACCCGTCTAGACCTGGCATCCCAGGAGATCCTCTTGGTCCCTCTGCTCCTTTGTCTCCATGAGTGCCTGGCAAACCTGGCTTACCCTTAAAACACGACCAGTACTCATATTTAGGATCTCTCAGGAACTAGTAACTAGTAACTAGTAAAAGAACATAGAGGAATGCGAGGAAAAAGACAAACAACACAAATGTGACAAACGCTGTACTCACAGGTAGACCTGCAATTCCAGGTGGACCCTGGAAGACAGAACACAGGGAAACCATGAGTGTACTGTTGGGAAAAGGTCAGGGGGCTCATGTTTGATTGACGGGATACCTGTGGTCCAGGTGGGCCACTGACTCCTGGCAAGCCATTGGTCACTTCATAACCCTCCCGGTTGCCCTGTAAGGAGAGAGAAGGAGAGGGTTTGAAACAGAAACAGTCTTCCTTTCTTAGAGAAACATGTCACTTTATTATTGGTTATTCTGATAATATGTAGAATTTAACCTGATTTGTGTGTTAACTGAATGGGATTTGGAGTGTTTAAGGTGTAGGGTTAAAGAGTAAATTAATGTTGGTAGGAGGTTTGAATGGTAATTCAGGGATTTTGGATGATGGTTAAGCTTTATAGTACCCAATATTTCTACAACGTTAACATTTGGTTTTGCATAGCTTTTATCATTTTTGTTTTAATCCCGAGAGTTGACCAAAAGCTGCATTTTCAGGAGACTCTACACATTTATTTTATGGTTTGAATCAAATATCAATGCCCTCAGCTGTCCACACTGACTTATTTAAATGTATCCACTATGCCTGCCCAGGTAGTTTAACTTCTACTTACAACACCAAAACGGTATGGTGGCCCTGGTGGTCCTGGTGGCCCAGGAGGTCCTGCAGGTCCAACTGGTCCCATGGGACCTGGCAGTCCTGCCAACCCAGTTTCCCCTGACGTACCTGGCCTTCCTGGGTCACCCTGAGAACCCTGAGGTGAGAAGGTAAATAAATCAGGGTGTTTTACACTTCTTTGCTAACTTACCTAACAAGGACAGCCTGGCATTCCTGTTAATGCAACCACTGCAGAATGAGAGAGGAAAAGTGGGTGATGCCAAAAAAAGATGGCATGCAAGAAGCATATGGAGAGCTAGAATATGAGAGGTTACAGTAATACAGTGATAAGTATAGGAGTGAAGGAGAAGATTTAATAACAGTATTGAAGGAAAGTATTTCTCCTCACACCTTTGTAGGTTTAAGGATACATAGCTTAAAGTAAGAGGTTTAGGAAATTAGAAGCTAAAATCAACCAATAAATGAAAATGGAAACTTGGAAAAGGGAAAGAAATCACCAAAGCAGAGACCCCCCAGTACCTGCAACCCAGTACACACCGTAGAGGATGGAGTAAAGTAAGAGAACAGGCCGGTGAAAAAGCTGGAGTCTTGTGAGTCTTGCTAGAGGAAGGTAACAAACATGAAAGAGAGAATCTTTCCAGATGTACCCACAATGAATTTGCCTTTTTATTTCAGTTCAAGAGAAAACCTTGATTCATCACATTAAAATCCCTAAATAAAAAGTCACTGGTTTAAAATTTTGGGGGTAAAAAAATCGGATTTACTCACCTTTTCTCCGGACGGTCCTGGAAGACCAAGTTCACCACTGTCCCCCTGGAGGTGAAGGATGTTTAAAAAAAATGATAATAAATGGAAATTACATGCTTCATTCAGCAAAGCTTATTAAATTTCTCAACAAGCATTACTGGGATGGTCATGAAAGTTACTGCAGACATTCATGGCTGCCAGAGGTTAAATCAGTTATATTTTTTAGTATTAAGTTGTTTTTATTTTTAATTACCCAAACAAAACCAAAACACATATTGCATATGAGATATTGGGCTGTTTTTTCGACAGACAAGATCTCACCTTCATTCCTACGAGTCCTGGTCGACCCGGTGCACCAGGAGGACCAGGAGGGCCCTGAAGCAGCACACAAGATGCACACAAAACAATCAGTGTTTATTAACTTAATCAAATCTGCAAACGAGAAGCAAGTTTTCCAATTTGAGAGGCTGGAATGAACCTTTTCTGGCCCTTTCAATTAAAAAAATGACTATAAACAATCAGGTATGAAAACTGTTGCAAATTGATTCTCTAGATTACAAAGCTAATTAGGTCGCCATAAAAACTGTGTCACAGTCAAACAGCAGAGATACTCACCGGCAGACCAGGGGCTCCATCCTGACCAGGTGGTCCAGGAGGTCCGAAAGCAACTGGACCATTGGATCCTAGAGCCACTGATGTCCCTGGAAGGCCAGGAGGGCCTGGCGGACCTGGGGGGCCCGGCAGACCACGCAGACCCTGAAAACACATCTCAAAGTGATAATGTTCTGCAAAAACTTGAGTTCAAATCCATGTTGAATAAAAAACTGACTAACTTACCCGAATTTTGTCTAAGTCTGGGAATCCTGAGCCCTCCATGTCAATAAAGGTCTGTCAAAACATAAAACAATAAAATACACTGACGGATGAGTCTTAACAAAAAGAGCAAATATGGAAAGAAAACACTGTTTGATGTTTGGACATACTGGGCGGTCACCACTGCCAGGTCCAGGAGGTCCTGGTGGACCAGGTGGGCCTCTGGGTCCTGGTTGACCTTCTCCACGCTCACCCTGGAAATATTGAGAGGTACAACATGATCATGCAAAATCATTAATTTTAGTAAAAAAATCAACATAATTCATCCATCCATGCTTTTCCATTCTTCTACAACCTTTTGGCCTTTTGAACCTGAAGTTCCTGGAGTTCCTGGGAAACCACGTGGCCCAGCTGGACCCTAAAAGCACAAAATTACACGAGTAGTTCTTTACTTATCAAGAAAATTCTTTATTTACAGACACCTCTGAGTCTTTTTAATAAAAAACAGAGATGCTTACAGCTTTTCCATCTTCTCCAGGATCACCCTAAAAGATAAAAAACAATTTCTCACTAAATTTAATATATAAAAAACATATAGTTTTGGGAGAATGAAGGTTTTTCTAACACTTTTTTTTACTTACAGGCTCTCCATCAGCTCCTTTAGGTCCTGCAGGTCCTGCTGCACCTGGTGGTCCTGGTGGTCCTTGAGGTCCAGACGTCTGCTGCACAACAGAGCCATCTCCAAGTCGAACCACCTCAGCTGCAGGTCCGGGAGGACCAGGGCGCCCTGGAGGCCCCTGAGCCCCCTGCTCTCCTTTATTGCCAGGATATCCAAAGCCAGAACTGCCCTGGAGAGGAAGAAGGAAAGATATATTCATTTCTTTTCCTCACACTTCTTCCTTCGCATTTCAAACTAGAAGAAAAATTTCTCCTCAGTTGGAACAAAGTTAACTTGAACAGTAGGTAACGTACCTTTGCACCTTTTTCTCCCTGGAAAGAGGAAAAAGGACAAATATTGAGTATTTCATGCAGCTGATGACACAAAGAATCCTGCACACAGATGTTCAAAAATGATCTTCTACCTTCTGTCCTTTTCCCTGAGAGAAGAACCCAGAGCCAGAGCCAGAGCTGGAGCCTGACTCTCCCTTTGGCCCTGCAGGGCCCATGTCCCCCTTCGGACCTCTATCTCCTCTGTCACCTTTCTCACCTTTTGCACCAATGGGACCTGCAGGATGAAATGTGTTATTTTCACTTCCTGGAGCACCTCTTTAATCGAGCTGAGATGCAATACATCATGCACAGGATGTTCATCAGCGCCATTTACAAAAGCATGTTCGAAAAAATTGTTTTTTCAACACACTTGAAGCATTTTAAAAAATATGTTGATTGGATTGCATTGTCTTTGATGAAAACATGCATGAAATGTATGAATTTAAACACATGCTACCATGTAAGGCTTAAGAAGTGAAAAGTTACAAACAAAAAATTTTAAAAATTATAGTACAGGATTACTTTAATTGCCATGCTTGAAATTGTATATCATCACATGAGCTTTGTAATTGTGACTAAGTTACCACAAAAAATCTATTACAACTGTGAACATTAAAAGAAATTATGTGAGGAACTGGATTTTGAATGGGTATAATGAAACGAACTGATAATAAGAGAGAAAGAAATGACACATTTGTTTCCATTAATGTGGATCCAACCTTAAAGTTAAAAATTTTTTTCTCTCAGCGCTTTTGCACCCCCTAGTGGACATATTTATGTCATTGTAAGCATTTAAGCAATTTGTCCAGCAGAGGGCACTGCTGCATAATTATAATTCTCTCTGGCAACTTTATTCTCCCTATTGCTACTAGATAAGCAATTTGATTGACTTTTTGATTATTAACTAATTACTACATTCTCACATCTATATTTTAAAGTGTGTGTTTTCTAATGTTATCAAAAATTAATTCATTAACTGACCAACTTACTGGTCTAACAAGCCTCCATGCTTGGTTGCCACTAAAAAAACCTCTGTTTATTCCTGCTCTTGCAAATCATCACCTATTACTGACCAGACCTGAACAAAGTAACAATCTTGTGATTTGAATTTTATTTTCTATCTCACTCAGTTCATATTTCATGGATCTGTTCATCAACCTGACATTCATTGCGGAGTCATGCATTCAGGGAGGTCTAAATGTGGAGCCTGTGGATGTACTCGGTAAACAATAAGAATAATGATGTTTTTTAAAATAATTTAACCACTGTTTGAGGGCAGAGATACAGAAATAAACATTCATCCATCTTAGATGCCATTGAGAAATTGTTGGAAGGGTTTTGTTGAAGCTCAAATCTGCATCCCCTATTGGTGTTGTGAACTGGTGTGATTGTTAGAGAGATAATTTTATCAAAAGCAATTTTTAATTAAATTTTTGTAAATTATTAGCACAATATCAACTGAAATAATATGCATCTTCAAATTAGACTTTGATACAGAACATCAAAACAAGCAGGAAACATGTTGTGGTCCATAAATTGTCAGATAATTGTGGGGTTTAACAGAACAGACTCTAGTCAAATCAAATGATCACACAGTTAGCATGAGGCTCCAAAACAGAAGAAAAGTTGACCTTTAGCTGATGTCTCCTGAAGAAAAATTCATATTGAATCATTTAGATCAACCATAGATTATAAAATACCAACAAGACCTCAACCAACCTCCACCATCATGCTTACAGCCCAACATCATGTTAAACTACAGCAGCCAGGGACACAAATGCTCATTCTATACTGTGATAGGATGGCCAAATGTTGATTAGGACTTCATCCTAATCTTAATCTGCATCTCTGCAAGGCAAGAAGAGATCCATTTGCCCCCAGTGACCCACCTCTTGGGCCTGATGATCCAGACCTGCTATGGTCCACAGACGATGGCCGTAACCTGACATCTGAAGTCGAAACAGATGCAACACAGACACAACTTTACAGGCATCATGGCGTCTGCGTGGCTCAGTTTGTAGAGAGGGAAATGTGTTGCCCTGCAAATGTGTGTGTGAATCTTTGAAAGCAGAAACTTGTCCTTGGTCAGAGCAAGGCAAAGTTAGATTTTTCAATATCCAATACTTCTTGGATTTAAAAGCTAAAAGGAAATTTTCTTCCTCAAGAAACAGCAGAAAATAAAAGAAAAAGATCTGCTTATTTAACTAACCACATGGGGGAGCCGAAGAGCCTCAAATCACACTAACAGGCTGAAGCCCTGCAGCAAAACTCCTCACACTCTCAGGTCCAGACAAGTGCCTTTATGCACATATTTCTTGATAAAATCACAGTGATTCAATAAGACGTTTCCTTGGCAGTGGCTGCTGTATGATTAAAAAAAACTTCCATTGCACTTTTATTCTGCAGTGTGTTTATTGCGGAGAGTGTCTTGGCAGCAACACTCTAAAGATTTGCAGTTATGAGTGATTTCCCTAAGCTGTTACCTGTTTCTCTTGATCCTTGTGAGGTTATCACAGGGGGTTGAGGTACCGGCCGGAAGGAGGCCGGTGTAGTCTGGAAATAAAAGAGAGTTCAATAGTTTAAAACGCGCCACCATCATCCACTGACACTGCCAGTATAAATGCTTCAAGTTCAATGCTGCAGCACGCTCACCTCTATATGTATTCGTGAATATTTTCATATCAGCTAAGATTAAGGATTCCTATTGAGCAGGTTTTTCTTTTTAAATGACAGAAATTAAGATACAAACTGACCTTCACTGTGTGTCCAGTCTGTCTCCTGTCACCTTCCCCGCTGCCAAAGTCCCCAGAGGCCTTTGACAAAGACAGAGAAGGAAGTTACACAGATGCATTCAACACTTTGACTGAAATATTACAAAACAAACACTGACAGCATCAGAGTCGTCCTCGTCATCACACAAACGCTCAGCGGCCCGAGGGTTGCCCACCACTTTCAGCTCCATAATTTCCCCCTGAAAACACACAAACAAACACGCAAGCAGTGAATGTATTTTATTTCAGCATGATGACAAGACTCAGTGTTTGCAACCAGACATGATGTAAGCTTCCTCTGAAATCTCAAAAGAAAAGAAAATATCAGAAAAATGACTCATGCAGAGCAGAATACTGTCAGCTCTTCTCCACGTGATCTTAATTCTTCCACCAGGGGGTGTAGTTTGCCTCTTTACATTTTTGTAATATTGTCCATCAGTTAGTGCCCTTGAAAAAGTTTTTTTTTTGATTACATTGGCCAAGATGCAGCTAAATATGAAACCGAATTTCAATGATTGGATGAATTTGGAGTTTATCTTTTATTATTATAATTTATAAATTTCTTCCTAATGTCTTAAAGCCATCTGACGGTCACATGGTCAGTGACTAGGGTGCAAGCAAAAGATCAGGTCGAAGGTTTAGAGGGGTCAAATAATAGATTTACAAGGATGAGGAGGGTTAACTCTGCTCTTCCTGTTGCCTTTGGGCCAAACCTGCCGTGAGGTGAAAAGGGAGACATTAACACTCACACACCTGCTGTTTTAGCACACAGTGTATTATTGTGACTCTTTCAGGTCTCATGGGTGACATCTGGAGGAGGATTCAGTGCTGTTTTTCATTCATTTCAATGAGCAAACATCTCTTCAGCACTTTAGCATTTCCTCCTCTGGAATTTATGCTCAGAAAATGGATTTCTCTTCCAAAAGAGTGTAAAATAAAAGAATTACATAATCTGAAAAAAAAAAAGTGTTTTGTCCAGCTGATGCATAAGAAGTTGCACACTTTCACTCATTAAAGTTTTAAAGACAGTGCTTCATTTGTACAACCATAAACACCCAAATGAGCTACTACAGACTCATATGTGGGTAACTCAATGAATACTTTTGATTGTGGTCCACTTAAAGGTTTAATATACTTTATATTCAAAATTTACCTGGAACTTGTCAGTGTCAGCTCCTCCTGCCTGACCCACAAAGATCCCGGCCCCAGCGTCGAGCTCCATGGGATCAGGAGAACGTTCAAACTTCACCACCTGTGGCTCAGAGTCGCAGCCCTGGTAGAAAGTCACCTGCTCCTCGAAGACAGACAGCGAGAAGCGACTCCAGGTGTCAACCAAGCTCGGTACGTCAAAGCTGGCTGCCTCGTACGATGCCTCAGAGTCCGGCTCGGTGTAGAAGAACTGCACCTTCTGACGGCCGGACCGCACCGCACTGAGCTTGACACCAACTAACATGAGCTTCTGGGCTCCATCGGTGATGGAGAAGAGGACGGAGGCGGCAGAAGTGGAGGGTTTGATGTGGAAGACAAGGGAGAAGTGGCGGTAAAAAGGGTTGGGGACATGGGCCAGAGCCGGCTGGCCCGATGCTGCGGCGGGGGTGAAGACGTAGGCATGCTGCCCTCTTGGCCCATAGACCCTGGTTATCTCATCAGGTGGAGGGTCTCCAATAAGCTGGAGCAAAGAGACACCGCTCTCTGCTGCAGGGAGAGGACAGACAGGACATTAAGATTTAGACCCAAAAAGTTCATAAAATTTAAATTAATTAGACAAGTTCTGCCTTCAAGTGCAACTGTTAACACACAGAAGAAGTGATTGATGAGTTTGTGGCCTCAGGTAGAAGGAGATAAGTCATACAGCTCAACTGCACGTGAGGACTGCATGTGAGAAGAGCTGCATAACTCATCTCCTTCTACCTTAGGACACAAACTTATCAATCGCCCATCAGCCGTGTGCATGAATTAAAAATGCAGAAAAATATGACCTTGAAAAGCCAGAACTTTTGCTTGTTTGCTGACTTTTCTGTAGGTTCTAGATTTTTCAGATTAAAAGCACCACACTACTTTAAACTTAGAACATATTTTACTGTAATTTTCCTCTGAAAGACAGGACTAAAATGTGTGTAGAAAGTTGAACTTATGAATCAGGAGTAGGAGCTTACAGGATGTACTTGAAGGCAACATGAGTTTAGAGGACAGAGTCAGTCTGAAGCACAGAAATGATCAGCAAATCACAAGTTCTTTGGAAACCAAAACTTAGAAACTTCATTTTTTCGTGGTTTGAACTATTATATGCATCTTAAGTAACCTATTCTGATTTGGCAACTTTTTACAGGTTTAAAGATAGCATAAAAAACATAAAAACAAAGGACTTTTTCCATTGGAAGTTCAGAAACTGCTTTAAATTAGTCACCGACACAACTGATCCATGACAAGTGCCTCTGAAACAACAAACCCTAAACCACACTGACCCTCCAGGTCAAACCTCTAGTCACTGATGGCTGAACAGGGACCTTTAAAAGAGTTAGCATGCTGTTGGATCATTGAGCAGTGTTGGAAACCTGTTCCCTCCTCACCTTTCCAAGAACTGGAGGAAAACTGCATGTATAAATTCTGCAACCTTTCAAACTCAAAAATATGTCACTTATTTTCACTCCAACAGCGACTGGCCGAAATGAAATACTGGGCAGGTTCTGAACTTTACTCTTAATCTCTGTTCCTTTACTCTCAACATTCTTTACATACAGGTGCAGCACCATGAATACCATGAAGAAGAGAATATGTCTTCCATTATTCTTCCTGTCCTACGTCCCTCTCTATGATGGCAAGATTTTCATGCTGTCTTCCACTGTGGTCTCATGAAAAGGTCAGTAACAAAAACTCCAGCCTTGGTTAAAGATTCAGATCAGCCAAATACAATTTATAACAACAACAAACAAGAAAATAATTTTAGCATTTCTGAGGTCAGCTTAATGGAAAAACTGCTGATACTTCAGTTCCCATAGATTCAAACAGCCCAAGGGGAAATAAGCAGCAGGCTTGAGACCAACAACCATGAGTAATAAATCGGCACCAAGAGAAGTTTTGGCCCGGAAGACACTTCCTCCCGATGATCTCCTGAGAACGGCCTGTCATCCCAAATTCAATCTGTGCATTAATGGCAAAAATGTCACAGAGGTCAGCGGTGTTGGGGGTTTCCAGAAGTTTCTGTAAACAGAAAGTGTAACTCTGCAGATCACCATCAAGCTTAACTTGGAGATGCCTGCAGAAACAACATCCTGTGCTTTTAACTGAGTCGAGTAAACTTGGCACATCCTCCACCTGCTCAGAAGAAAGTCTCATGTTTTGTCTTATGTAACCTCTGTAAATGCACATATCCAACTGCACAGAAAGTATTTTTTCTAAACACATTTTCACACACACAAACACTTCTACACACAATCCCTGCTGCATGAATGGTGGTTATGTTGTCCCCACCTGCCCAGCAGCTACAGCTGAGCCTGGATCCAGCAGGCTTTCATCCAATTGGAGCTCCAGCAGGACGTGCCGGGTGGTCAACTTCCCACTGAGGGCACCTGCTATTGGTTAATCTCACTGCAACACAGCTGCTGCAGCTGTTGCACAAATCAGGTGGTCAAATTATGTTTGCAGAATTCAACTTTTAAAATGACATTTAGGAGATTTCCCCCCCATGCACCAGCATGAGAATTTGTTTACTGAGCATCATTTTCTCAGGCCAGTCGAGCTTCACTTCACAAAGTCACATTAACATCTGGAAGTTGTCCAGTCCAACCACAGCTCACCCACTGCACACTGAACAGACCTTTCAACCAGTAACAGAAAAGGCTCCCATGAACAAGGACAATGTTTGCCAGCTACCCTTTCATACCAGTAACATTGTGGGTGCAAGACCTTTTTATATAACGCTTACACAAACTTTCTAATTTCTTTATCGGAGTTTTAATCTTAGTCCCGGGCGCTGAATCTATTTATGTTTTTCCTGTGAGCCCAAATTAAAACAAAGCTGATTAGCAACGGAGGAAGTAGAACAAACAACTTTTTCAGGGAATTTTTTGAGTAAATTTCAGGATAATTTCACCTATTTAGAACTCTAACAGAATATAAACAAAACTGCCATAGTTAGTTAGACTGCAGGCTTATTAATTGACCCTCAAAGACCCAAGGTTGCTTGTGGCTAAAAAATTATTTTGTTATTGAATGTTTAATAACTTTTGAACAGCTAATGCAACCCACATGCTTTAAAAAGTTATGCAAACAAGAGTTTCTCAGCATTTCAGTGGTATCACATCTCGTTTGTTCTCATTTTGCATACAGTTTGTAACAGTTATTGGAAATATCTGTATTTTGTTGCAGTATTGATATTAATATATGCTTTTGTGGAGTTGGTTTTGCACTGTTTGCTTTTGTTGTTCATGATACATTAGAACAACAATGGTCACAATTTCTTTAGTGTCTTAAATTATTATTTATTTATTTTTAATATTATTTGTATTACTTTTTCTTTTTATTAAATAATCTGTCGTATTCTGCCATCAAGGAAGACAGCTTAAAGTTTACTCAGAGAGGACAGAAACTGGCATGACACCCAAATGTGAGAACTTCTGAATCTATCATCGTGTTAACACCGACATCTCCTCCCTTTCTTCATGCTGACAGGACCTTTTGTGCGGGAGGACAACCTACAGCAATGTTTCACAGCCCTGAAGGCATCAGCAAATAAAACATAACCTCCTGTATTCTGTTACAGAGGATCACCGCAGTGCCATGTCCGGATTCTCCAACATTTAAGCACAGAGTAATTCAATGCCTGTTTTACTGTGTGAAGGAAAATAGGAGAGAAGAGAGAGGAAGACAGATGGATGGACAGAAGCAGAGGAAGGAAATGCGTGTCAGATTGTCCATGGGAAAGTGGACCATGAGGGACTCTAATAGGATGAAGCGCACAGACAGAGTCTGTCCCAAAAGCCTGCATGGACACGACATGCCAGTTAAAACAGGCTGAAAAGTCATTGTGTGACTAATGGACTCCTCCAGAGGTCTGGGAGTGTAACGTACCTCCCAAAGGGTAGGAAGGCTGGAGGGTAAGAAACATGGACAAAAGAGGCTAAAATAAACAATAGACCCTATTTTACATCCCCTCAAGTCTCTTTTTATTATCTGCTATCAAATATTACTAGTCATAGCATGATGCATCAGTCTGACTTTCCAGTTTCTGCAACCAAACGATTTCATTTTTAATTCCATCGTTCTTGGGAAGAATTGCTTCAATCCAAAGCTTAAAATATTTGCCTGCATGCCTGATATTCCGTGCATTATTCAAATTACTAACAAATGTTACATTACATTACATTAATACATCATGTAACGCTGTTATCAAAGATTACTTTTATATTTTTCAACTTTGTGGAAGGTGGTTGGGGGGAAATGTGGGACTTTGACATCACAGTCTATTATTATTTGGATAAATATATTGAACCAGGTGTCAAAATGTTTCTGACAAAATATTTTCAAAACTGTTGCAAATTTCTTGTACATAGAAATAATTTCTACAACACAGCATTGTATATAAAAACTTGCATGTCTCAAACTTGCATGTGCTAGAAACTGAAATGGAAGCACATCAAGTGATGACAAAAGTATTTAACGCATGCTTATCAGCAAGCTGTACAATGCAAAATGCAGAATCAGTGTCTGAATCTTCAGATCTAAAACTTAATGACATTTTTGCAGAAGCATCCTGCAAAAGGAAAAAAATTCCATCCAGGCAGCAAAATAAAGATAAAAGCAATGTAGAAAATGATGGTATTTCTCTTGCTGGATGACTCTTTCTGTGGTTTTAAACCTCACTACATACTGCACTGCCAAACTGACATATTTTCTTTAAATTAGAAGTTCCACATTTGTACAAGCAAGTATTCATTTTAAAACAGTGGGAAAATACTGCAGCAGTGAGTTTTACTGCTCATGTAGGAGACACTAAAATATTCAAGTGGCTTAGGAACTAATTTTTTATTGCTGCTGCTGCCCTACTGATTTTTTTGGATCTTTTTTGGACAGAAAAGCCTTCAATTTAAGGAACAAGACTTAATTTCACTTTTAATTGCAACCTGAGACGTCTGTATGGGCAAAACCAAAACCCACTCATTCCTTGCCTTTTATTATAAACACACCTGACTCATATTCTGGGTGAGTAACTTTGGTACGTTCAGTTTGTCACATGCAAAATGTTATGGAACATTACAGCATTATCAAAGCATATTTCAACCAGGGTTTACTTTACCTCAGTCTGAAAGCTGCAGCCCTTATTTGGAAAAGTGAGCACTGCAATAACAAACTGATTCAATTGTCTAATGATGAGGAATTTAGGACATTTGTACAGTTCAGACAGTCTACTGTTAAGATAAAACCTTCTTAGCCTCGAAGTCATGAGTTTCTGACCCCAAGTGACCCCCCCCCCACTGCCAATTAAACCAGTGGATTCAACCATTAGCATCCTCAGCTGCAGTTCTGTCCTCTTGAGACTTCACACATCCCGAAAAGCCGAGTAGCATCAGTTGACACTTCAGACGGAGGCGAACAGCTGTGACATCCACAGCCTCCCTCTGCAGACCTTAATCCATGTTTAAATAAGCCGAGAGCAGAGAGCAAATTAAAGTTGACTGATGGGGGATCAGTGAGCAGATGATATCAGCTGGGTTTTGGTTCCCATCTTGCTTTTCTTAGAGCTTCATGAATTTAAAAGAGTCATGTTTCATGAGATTTTTTGTTGTAACAATGTGGAGAAATGAGATTTTCAACAGGTATCAGCAGCTAGAGGGAATGCATGCATCTTTTACTTTTACTCTTTCAAAGAAATGTATTTTTGATTTGAAAAGTTTTTTTGCCCATACTTTTCTTGTCTTTGGGGCACCACAGTTTTATTGCTAAACCTACTTTCTATCTCTCTATCTGCAAATTTACATGCTTATGTGAGAGGCTAGCTATCCCAATCATCTGTCTTCTTTGTGGCTGATGTAACTGACGGCCACTGACTATTTTCTTTAAGCTTGCTGTGTGTCAAAATGCCCCTCCTGCAATTTAGCACAGAATTGTCCTTTCATGTAGTGGGGGAACCCGCAAGAGACAGATTAACGGTTAAAAGGAGCCAGAAGAGGCTGAGACGTAGCCTGCTGATATTTAATCTTGAGCATCAGTCAGGCTCCATAAACACTGGACCCAACACTTTTCATAAAGCAGCTCAGTCGTGCCTCTGTAACCAAGACAGTTGAGCATCATGGGAAATTTATTTATTTGCTTTTTTAGCAGACTGATACCACTGTTATGACCGTGGATCAAATATGAAGCTTCAGCCTGCAGCTAGTTAGCTTTTATGAGTGAAAATTGGTGAATTTCTCTCCTGAGCTCTGTTTTTGTTTTCTCTCATCCTGTTTTTTAGCTTTCCTGCAGTTGCTATGGCTGTAAGAGCCACAAACAGCTCACCACTAACTGATAAAAAGCTAATTTCAGGTTTACGGGAAGGAGTCAGATTAATGATATATAATTGTGGAGTGGCCAGACATGCAGCTTAAAACGATTAAACTGTTTCTGAATGATGCTGTGAACTGCCTGTGAACCACTTTTCCTTTAAGACTGTGTAATTTCCTGCTCACATAAAAGTCTCACTCTCTCTCTGTCCCTGCTCATCTTCTAATAGTCGTTCAAACACTTGATTACCACCCATCAAGTGTGACTGGTTTGAAAGGGTGGGCAGTTTTCTGTGCCCTCTGACCTCTGGCAGAGACTTCGAGCCGCCCCGTCTCATCCCGGTCACAAGGCTCTCTTGTTACTTACCACGACATCACTGCCCTTTCTCCTAAACCGAGCACACAATTACCACGCTCTTTCTTCGGAGCGGACTATTTTCCCACCCACAGTTGCTATCATAAATGTCATCCACAACCGATCCTCGCCAGCACAGATGGCCCAATTGTTTCCCTCACTGTGACTCTGGAAGCTTAAACACCACTTGCCTCCAAATCCACACAAATTCCACACCAGCTGATCAGAAATTGTAAAATGATGACAAGTAGATAACCCAGGACAGAAATGCGTGATCTGCATGCAGGGGTAGGATGTGCAGGAGCGATACAGTGATTATTGCTCCACCAGACTAATGCTGCATGTATGAAACCACCAGTTCTTCTCTCCAACCAAGAGGAAGTTATTCCATTTAAAACTTGAAACGATAATTATTATGTGCATTATAAAGAACTAATAAATCTTCCCTGAATCCTAAGTAAAACACTATGTAAAAAGAATAAAGGACATGTTTTTGTTGTCCACATTTGCTGAAAAATAATTAGTTTGCAAGACCCAAAAGTTCTCATGTCTCACTCTTTTTTCCCTTCCTGTGTGGGTGAATAAATGCAGGTGTTAGGAAATTTACAAACTGTAAAAACAGTCTAACGACAAGAACACTGATGTTTCATATCCTGTATGCATGAGCAGCAGCATAATGTAAAAAGTGCCCATTGAGGAGTCTCCTGTAGGGTAAAACAGCATCTCATTCAACACATTTATCTGTGTTTCAACATTTTACAGATTTATCTAGTATTGTTTATGTCTGAGTTTAAAGGTTATCTAAACATAAATGCTACTTGTGGCATATGGAAAATAACAAGCTATCTTCCACTTAAACCTGAAATATTTACATTAAAATGATATTCCTGTGGGAAAACGTGATAAAAATTGTTCTATGTAGCAAAGTTCATACTTTTAACCCCTGAGAAGAGCCTATACAGCAACACGTCTCCCCTCTTGAAGACTCCATTCTGCACAATTTATGAAGCCACTCAAAGGCTTGACGTAGGCCTCTGGAGCAACCCCTTTGCAATGGTTTATACTCACAGAAAGGCTTCAGAACTGTGTGCATCATTTGTATTTTCAGTGCCTTTCTTAAGAGGAATGGATTTTCTTTTGTGAAGAAGATTATATTAAGTAGTTTTATGTGTTTAATGCGACCAGGATTATTCTCCAATGGTATTTTGGGCTTTACGGTAACCTAAAATAACTTCTGGTCAAACACAACATAGGTCAAAGTCGTAGCCAAGAAAAGTCTTCAAAGAACGTGTAACGTTGCTCTTGCTGACCATTGCTGACTTGTCACACAAAAACGGTGGTTTTGCAAATGCAGTTCTGCACTGTGCAAGTGAGAAGACAATCACATGTAGGCGGCATGCAATCTGAGTCAGTGCATGAACTCAGGTGTTGCGTCATGCTTTCATGCTACACAAGCGTCTCTGGACGTGTGCAGTGGACATATAGTGACATCACAACAGCAGGAACAACAACCTCAAGGATCATACCGCCGCTTTTGCATGTTTTAACTTGCATTAATTGCAGATTGTTTGTACTTTACATTATTGGCAACCATCTTTCACCTTCCAGGCTTTAATTAGTGAAGTGTATCCGCTGATGTCGGTAGTTTCGAAGATTCAACTTGCAGAGACTTGAACCATTTATGAGTTAGAGCATTCTTCAAAGTAAACACCATGTCTACTTTTATTTTTGTCTGTTAATTTATTGTTGTGTGCTGTTCATATCAATCTGCACCTACTAACGCAACAAAAATGTAACTCTGATAACAATAAAAGCAGACATGTCACTGTGATGGATGACTTATAGGGTCAGAGCATGTTTGCAGGTGTTGGGGAGTCAACTTTTGAGGGTGAATAGAGAGCTGCAGACATCTGATAAATTACCAGAGGGATGTCACTGCTACAGGATAGAGAACAGCTACACTAGCTGCAGCTAACATCACACATTAAATTACATTCAATATTACAAAAAACTGCAACATGGTTTGAAAAAAGGCCAGCTATAATGTAAAGTACTTGCAATTGCATCAGCCTTAAAAATGGCAAAAACATGCAAATTTAATCATTGGAAAGGCGGATATCCAAAACAGCAACAATGTGCTCAAACATGTGTTATAAAAAAAACAAGCACCGCAAAAACATACACGGAATAACGCTTATACATCAACAAAAAGTGACGTGACATCGGATTCAAAATGTATCACCAATCAGGATACATTCTAACCCGCTGGGGTTACCTTTCCAGTTACTAACTGAAACGCACACAGGTCGCCCAGGCTCCTGCACACTTTCGGGCAGGAGGTGACACTCCACGGGGAGACGGCCATTGTCCAGAGACGCCCAGCAGCTGTCCTGCAGCACCTGACAGAAGCTGCGACAGGGCGGGTGCACAGGCGCTGTGGGGGAAGGGCACCTAGGTGCCAGCAGGAGGCATAGGAACCACTCTGCACTGTGGTGACACCCTGCCCCCTTAAGCCACGCCCACTCTTGTAGGACTGCCCCCACCTCCTCCACAGATGTGTGGTTAAAAAAATTGGGGAGTGTAAAAAATTTTTGCTTTTTGCCAGAACAAATGGACCAATCAGCAGGCACAGGGAGACAAGGTGAGTCAGAGCCATAGATGCGACCATTAGGGGGGGTTAACGTGGAATCCAAAACACCATCAACAGTTTCATTGACTTTTGAAACATCACCAATAATCCTGGTTAAATTGCCAGGCAGGACTCTATCGCCTTTAAAGACCATCACTGATTCAACATCTGACCCAAGGTCAGCTCTAAACCCTGATCCTGACCCAGACCCATCTCCTATCCTAAGCCCTGACCCCTCCTCCACCCTCTCCCCTCTGAACCTGTTTGCATTACCCGTCATGTTGGGGTTGGCGCTCTCTGCCTTCTCTGTCAGGCTTTCGTGAGTAGTCCAGGCCGTCGGGGTCACGTTCCATGCCTCGACAAACTTACGAATTTCTGTCGCCATGTTGATGATTCCTTCCCCAATCCCAGATAAGTCATCATCCTCCTCATCTTTCTTCTTAGTGGCATTGGCTGGTGTGGTGACACCTGATGTTACTGTTGCATTGGTGTCACCAGATGTTGCTGTTAAAGTGGTGCCACCTGATGTTGCTGTTAAAGTGGTGCCACCTGATGTTGTATTGGTGGCATCGGTCTTTCCTATTGGCGTGGTGGAACTTGTGGTCCCTGTCTTTGCTGGGGTCTCTGTGGCTGGCTCTTGTTTTATTGACCAAAACCAGGCCTCCAAGTTCCCAGCACAGAAAACCAGCAGAAGCAACCACGTCTGGATCCTCAGCATGCTGCTGGCTCCTGTTAAAGTCCTCCAAAAGTCTCAGCCTGCAGCAGCACTCCACACAGTGCTCTCGCTGTTGCCCCAAGCGCCACCTGTTAGCCAGCCGGTCAACAGTTAAATCCAAGCTGTTCAAGAGCCACTAAGCATCCACTGAATGAAAGCAGAGACATAAAAACTCTGCTCACTCAGAGACCCTCCCTCTCCCAGTGCATGGCTTCTGCAACCTCCCTCATGAATAAGCACTTACATGGACAGAGGGAGACCCAAGAGGGGGAGGCAGACTTGCTGTGCTAATGATGGAAGTCATTGGTTGCCAGAAGTTGCCCCAACACACACTAAAACTCCTCCCCAGTGTCAGTTGATAAGTGAGTCCCCTAAGACATTTTCTTCAGCATGGAGAAAAAGCATACAAGCATTTGTGTTACCACAAGACACACCCGTCCTGCACAGAAATACCCTGAGCAAAATAGAGTTTTTAAATATATATAGGCCATAATAAATAGGTTTAGTTCACAGAGTTCCAGCTCCAAGTTTTCATGTGTATCGAAATGGGCAGGAATCTGAGGTTCAGAAGAGCAAAATGCTGAGTAGCAGCCTGCTCAGTCATCAGTCATTTCAGACGCAGGAAGAAGTTAACTGCAGGTTTTTAGAAAAGAGCAGTGCGGCACAGGCATATAAACAGTGCCTTATTTTGGTAATAACTCGGCTCTTTCTGCAGGATGTTGCATCTTCACCACACTACCCAGAGGAAAAGGACATCATATTAAGTCGTATGCTCATCCCAAACATGCACTTTACTGTGTGTTTGCAAGTAATTATACATCAGAGCAGTGTAATGCATATGAAAAAAACATTCTTTTGCTTATATTATGTCTGTATTTGAGCGCTTCTTTATGTGATGTTTGACTGTACATTATAAAAAACCTAAATGACAAGAAAAAAGGAAGAGTTCAGCATATTAGCTTTCTTGCAAAGAATTGCAACCTCAAAACATGAAATGATCATTTACACTCCCATAAAGGTAATTAAACAAGGTGCAATAAGTTTCTTGCACATATTTTTCAGCTTTTCAAAGAGCTGAACTTGCTGCATTCCCCAACTTCCAGCCTTTATGCTAAGCTAATTGGTTGCTGCCTTAAGCTTCATATTTAAGACATGTGGGAGTATTTTGAATCTTCTTATTTAACTTTCAGCAAGAAGTTGAAGAACTGCAGTAAATCAATCAATGCAGCCAATTAGACTTTTCATGTCTGATCAGTTTATAAAGTTTGCAAAGTTTATATTTTTTTTCTTGGATTGTTAAACAAAGGAGAGAGCAAACTCTCGGAAAATGCAATAATTATCAGACCATCAGTTTGCTAAAGATTTTTTTTTAATTTATAACAGTAAGAGAACCGTCCTCTTCCTTCATATCATCATGTTGTTCAGCAGCAGTTTCACAGCTTCACAGCTGAAGTAACATGCAAGAAATTAGGCTTTTTTTTGGTAATAATCCTTTAATTTTGGAATAAAACACTAAATAATGCTTTAAGAATTACTCCTTACAGTTAAGCCATTGAAGTAAATTAAGCAAAGACCTGGAGGAAAGCTGGGGTTCCCTAGCTGGGGGTCCGGACCACATAAGAGGTCATCTGTTGTGTTGCCCAATGACAATAGTCTCTGCAAATTTACTGTGAAATCCTGTATAGCTTTACATCTTAATGCAACTTAAATTCACTAGAGAGGACAATTTCACATGACTTTGTATAGGGTGGTGACATGCAAAAAAAAAAATGGCTGAAAAAGACTGGAATGAAGAATGCATCAGCTGACAGGTGAGACACTGTGAGAATATCAGGCTGATGTTGACGCTTACCTGCAGCAAAGAACGACTACAAAAGTAGTGTTGAGTTACACAATACAGACATGTCTATTAGAACAGAAACGAGTGATTTTAAATGCAATGACAGTCCTATAGGCTCAATTTTCTGGCACTTTGTGATGATAAATAGCTGCAGCAGTGTGAGGGATGACTGATGGACAGCAGCTGAGAAAGTGAGGCAGCCAGGAAGGGCGTATCTGATTGGATCGATGTCTTAAGCCCCACTCCCGGGGGACCAGCTCCATTGCCTCATCGGAGAAAATCCTCGGAAAGTGTACCACTTCCAGATTCTCACAGATGGGTGATAAGAGGAGGGAGGAATCCCCCCACCTACGTACCCCTCGTATCCCAGCCTCCTCCTCCACACGGCCCTGTATGCCCCCATCACCCAGCTACCCGCCTCATCTGCCAAGCAAGGACATCCAGCTGTTACACATTCCAGCCCTCAGACCTCCCACACCCACGCTGCATGACATTTGGAGGTTTGGACACTGCCACATCTTGATAATTTCCCCAATTATACACCAGTGTTACTGCTGTCAGCATATGCGCTACATGTGTGAAAATAAAAGCTATTCTTCAGTTTGAGACAAAAATTTGAAACATTGGAAAGTGAGTGAAAGCAAGCAGTCACAGAGGAAGTGTTCTTGCTCTGAGGTCTTTAAAGACAAAATAATGCCAGCCAGCACAGCAGCTTTTCTGAAAAGTCTGTTAAGACAATGCAGAAGTGAATTTTGACTCATTAAATGTGAGACTTACTACATTCTGGCAGCCAGGAAAGGTATTGTGACATGCAAGCAAGGCATGAAATGAAAACTGTACGGCAGGAAGTTCAGAAACCCCACCAACAAATAATAAAACAAAAGCTTATGTGCTGAAATCTTGCAGTAATTACCAAAGGCAATTACAGAGACTGTATTTGGGGGAAGAAATGGACTTCCTGTTTATTTGGTTTTTGTTCTTTTGTTTTTGTTTTTTTGCCTTTGCAGATGTGCCGTGAGATCTCTCTCCTTTGCAGCAGCAGAAGAATAAAAAAGCATGTCAAGCATCAGAAATGGGTACCTCATGTAAATTAATTTAAAAAAATGTTGATATTTTGACATCAAAAAAACATAATTCTGCAATTTTAACACTGATTCTGATGGATAGCAATTTTAAATACCAAAGCTTAGGTCACGCATTAAGAAGAAACTCACAGATCATCCCAGATGGTGTGTTCATGATCAACACACTCATCAATACGTCACCATTATAGCCCTGCAGACTCCCCAACATACATGCTAACTCCCCTCTGTGTTTCCTCCACTTTTCATCACTATCAGCTGACAGCTGCTCTCACACACAGGGGCACGAGTGGGGTAAGTAAACACACCACAGCATTATGCCTCAGTGAGTTAGGTGAATGTCAGCTCGTGAAGGCACCGGGTGCTTTCCATGTGGAACTTTATGCACACCTACACATATGGCTACACATGCATGCAGAAAGTCAGTACATTCCAGTGCTACAGCTGCACATTAAAGCTCCAGGGGGGATGAAATGTCTACTTAAAGAAAGTATTCCCTCCTTAAACAGTCAAACATCATGAGTCTGTGACATTTGTAGTCTTTTTTCTCTTTTTAATAACCTCCCTCGTCTAGTGTGAGTGAACCTCAGCAACCGAAGAAAACGTGCACAGATTTATTTTTGGAGGACAGCCCTCAGTCTGTTTTTTTTACTTCTTTTTGAAAATTGTTATTTTCTAAAAAATCTCTACTTTAAGCCCGGCTAGCTGTGCCTCTCTGCTTCCAGTTTTTATGCTAAGCTATGCTAACCAGCTTCTTGCTTTAGCTTTATATTCGGTGTACAGCCATAAGGTTGGTATAAAATGTTAAACTATTTCTTTTCAGGCTACAACTCATCATTATTTTCCCTGATGTTGAATCTGCAGGTAAAGGTCTCAATTAACTGATTTAATTTTTTAAAAATGTTCATCACAACATCTAGACAAAATAAGATTTGTGCCTCATGAAAACAACCAGCTCCAGTATTGACTCTGAGGGAATAAAAGTGGCATGAAAGTGCCAGAAAACATGAGCTCACAGTCTCCCACCAACTGCTACCTTACTGCTGCGGTCAACACCAGATTGTGTGTGTTTTAAGGTTAAAGAACACACACATGTGGGCGTGTGAACAGTGGGGTATCCCTTTGGGAAACAAGCAGGCTGAGACAGAAACATGATACACTAATTAAACACAGAGACAGTGTAGTTGGGCCTGTGAAACCCCAGCAGGAACACACACACGCACACACACGTGCGCACACGCGCGCACACGCGCGCACACACAGACACACACTTCCTCCCATTATCACTGATCTCTACATTATCAGATGAGTATTGAGGATAAGAGGATGAAAACCAGGGAGGTTAAATCAGGCAAAGGATGTGAAAAAAAGTTTATATCCGGCTCTTAAAGCATGTTAACTTTTAAGTTGGTGGTCTGTGCAGTTAATATCTCTGTTTGCAGCAGTTGCAAAGATGGAAATGCAACCAGTCAAAGCTTAATTATATCATGGTGACAGGTACAAACTCTAGCTCCTCTTCGTTCTCCTCTTTCTCCTCACTGTGTCAGACGGTCAGGCAGACACAGAATTCCAAATATGGAAATCTGAATCTGTTTAAAAAGGCTTTGTAAAGCTCAAAGAAGGGGATGTAAAAACTAATTACACACACACACACGCATTCTCTAGAGGATCTTGTTGCCATGGCGATTATTGAGGTTTTGGAGATTAGGACCCTCTGCTGCAGCACAGCTGCAACTTCAACAGCACTCCCTCCATCCTTTTGAAATACACATATCTGCTTTTCTTGCTTATTAAGACAAGAAAAGACTAATGTGAGCCGACAGCTAACTTAGCATTAGCACTGGAAACGGGGGGAGAAAGCATGAGGCTGAGCACATAAAGTCATCTCCATAAATGGTTTCTCACTTTGGTGTGGAGGAGCTTATCTGCTCTCCATAACTCCATCCAAATTTTTTTTTTTAGAAACTGGACTGCCTTGGTGTGAAAGGGTGTCCACATACTTTTATTCATTTGGTATATCCATTAATATACTCACACATCAAAAAAATGCCATTTCAAAGGAGAGGAAAGAATTATAGGGGGATTGTTATTGTGCTACCAATATTTAAAAAAATCAGCCTATTTAAACATGCGAAAACTTACTTGTTAATAATTCTCACACTTATAAGTTGTATTGTCTGAAAACAAGTTCCCATATCTCAGTGAAACGGCACCAGTTGGCTCACTGCATCTTATATTGAGAAAAACAAAATATTGTGGCTAGAATTTTGCTTGGTAAGAATTGGAGTTTTTGTAATGCAGTACTGCATTTGACCAGCAGATGGCAGCAGCACATAGGTTTTAGGGAGCAGACTTGTGTTCATGACTGTTTTCAATGAAAAATAAATGGTAAAATATAAATCAATAATTACAGTAGCCTGTGTTTCATTCCAAAGTAATATTATACACAGAGTTCAGCAAATAAACTGTGTTGAACTAAAAAGGAACTATGAGGAAAGTTGTTCGTATCATAGTCTGCACACAAAGGCAGCTCCATAAATGGTTGTACTCATTATAAAGTAAAAAACAGCAGATAGCTTTAAGCATTATCTTTTACAAAGAGCACTTTCTGAGCATTCCAAACTATGGTTAACCATTTTTTCTTGCAGCCAAAGGCACAAAAACTTGTGGATGCATGGAGACATATAAAATACATGAAAAAAGTATTGTTTAAAATCAGCTTTAATTAACCTTTCCCTTTTTTCAGCATCGACAGGTATGTTCCATGTAAAGCTTTAAAAATTAAAAGACTAAGAACTTTAATTCAATTCTTACTGCCCAAGTGAGGCACTGTCATACATAAACAAATCACAGCATTGAAAATGATACGTAAACAAGAACAGGAAACTGAAAACCTGTAAACCAGAATAATATTCTTTAAACTCCTTGGGTTATTCTGTTTTGCTCTAAAAATAACTTTTCAAATGACACTTTTTTAAACTCAAACTTTCAGTCTTTTCTTATAAAACTGACATAACAAGTTTTCAATGTAGCATGGAATTACCAGTAAACAGAGAGGAAATGCTGCCACCTGCTGTCTGAACACTACAGATACTCTGCAACACTACAGATATAAACTGATGAGCCTCTGTGCACCGAATCTTCACTAACATCTGTGCAAATATGCTTCAAATCTCACAGTATAACAAACCTAGAAATCTGCCCATCATGCCAGATAATCACTGGCACTGCTCACTGATTTCTATCTCTGCCTGCTGTGCTTTCCAGTTATCAAATTACTTGAATTCTTCAAAGCGAAGAAGCAAAAGAAAAGAAACCCCGTGGGGCAGCCATGGCAGAAGCTCGGCAGAAGTCAACACCCATGACACTCCACCCTCGCCCATTCCTCCCCCATTCCTTACACCCTGCGGTATGCTGAAGTGGGTTTTTGGCACAGACAAAAGCAGGGCATCTGCAGACAAGAGGCTGTGAGACGGTTCAGTTGTTGGCTCTCAATGCACAATTCATTAAGCAACACGGGAGCTTGAGGACAAGACAGTTGACTCCTTGTGTGGAGATTCCTTAATGTTGAAAGAGGACGTTTGTTGTCAAAACCAGGCGGTAAAGAATAATTCGGTGTGTGGTTGGGAGTTGTGGCTTCTTTTGAATGTGAGAAAGCCTCCTATGATGAACTGATTATTAGCAGAAAATTGATAGTAATTAAGGAGCTTTTTTTAAGTGATCAAAGGCCATTTGAGTCCTGCCTGGACAGAAATTTAACTGAATCCTCCATCTTTTCAATCTCACCTGTCAGAGGTGCATTTTTGCTGCATCACCCTGAAGAGACGTGACATCTAAGTCAAGTGCAAAGGCCTCGTAACTTGAGGCCTCACTTTAAATTCCTGCAGCACAGATATTGTACTCGGGGGCAAGCACTGTTCATAACCCTGCTAATGCTCACAGCGAGTCATAAAATGGCAAACCACAAACTGTCTCACCCAGAA
Organism: Ctenochaetus striatus; assembly: GCA_034780835.1. Classification (NCBI taxonomy): domain Eukaryota; kingdom Metazoa; phylum Chordata; class Actinopteri; order Acanthuriformes; family Acanthuridae; genus Ctenochaetus; species Ctenochaetus striatus. Next base: position 1,163,152 of record JAUZTA010000020.1, on the reverse strand, counting down.
GCAAAGACACTCATACACAGCAGCTACTGTGCTGTCCCACACACAAGTCAGACACTGAACTTTTCTCCACAACATGACGTCAAGGCTGACTAAAGGAAGAACAACTTCAACAAAAGCAAATCTGCAAGAAAAGCAGCTAGGCCAGAGTTAGCTGACAATCACTGTATCCATACGCTAAAAAGAACACATGAAGACCTGGATATTATACTGTGACACTGGAAATTGTAGGTGGGAATGATGTAACACCTGAGTTGACCGCATTCAAGTACAACAAGCCAGGTTTGTTATTGTTAGCAATGCTAGTAGATAATAACAAATTATGCAACATATTTATATTTTGAGTATTAAAAAATATTGTAGCATCATGCAAATAGATAGAAGCTAGTACTGTGTGATTTAGTGAGACACAACTACAACAAAAGAGCTGATAAACAGTTGATTAGTAACATGGGATCATAGGACTGCTGTAAATCTCTGCATGACTCATTCAGAAATGGTCAAAGACAAGGCAATGTACTAAGGTATTATTTATAAATTACTAATTTCTCTGAGTTTTACATAGGCAGAAACACTAGAATAAGTACATAACTACAAAGGTGTATATATACACAAAGAAATATGGTTATTTTTATATGGAAATGCTACAAATTGTACATTTATGTTGTCAGATAAATATGTAAAGAAGTAAAATGACAGTATTTCCCTGTGGACTGTTGTGGAGTTGATGTGCAAACTAGGATTAAAATGGAAACACTACACTAATACCTTCTACCTCTGATGATAAAGCTTGTCCTGGGCATAAAGTCAAAGACAGAGACATGAACCAACCGGTAACACTCTTATCGGATCCCTCTTTTCCCCAATGTGACCTGAATAGCAACCAGAAACCAACTCCATGCTCAAATGGAATTCAGTCATTAATCTCTGCACAGTAAATCTGCACGTCAGTAAATCTCTGACCAACAACAGAGGGAGGAGCAGCCTGTGAGCTTCTTCTTTGTTGGTGTCACTTCTTGGCTGATTAACAGCAGTGGGAATCATTTAAGAGGTTCCCCTCCGGATGAAATGGACACAGAGCTGGTTTGGCTTGCGTGGAGAAACCATGGAAATGATTAAAAGCGCTTCCTCTTCATGTCAACAACAAGACTGATGCAGCTGCCTGGATGGAAAAGATGACAATGGATGACTAATGGGCAGTCGTCTCTCTTCTTCGTCTCACAAATGACTGAAGAAGTGTCATTTTGAAACTTTCGATGGTTGATAAGATTATTAGCCTCATAAACCCAGTTCCTGTCATGCTATACTTTCTATTTTTCAAACTAACTGACCTCAGGCAGTGACACCTATAATAATATAGAGGAGAGTGAAAGCTAGAAGAAAACATAACTGATCTAATCATCCAATTTTCTTAGAATCAGAAAAAAACTTTTTCTTAAGCACATAATTTGTAGATGGCACATAATTCTGTACCAGAATTTCTATATCTGCATATTTTTCAGAAATAAATCTCACTGAAGAGATTTGCTTTTAGGCTTGGGAAAGCAGTGGCTGTAGGATTTAGGAAACAACAACCCTAGAGGCTTACTTTACGTTTCAGGGATCAGAGCTGATGCTTTTATCCACATAAGTGAGCAGGCAAATTAAATATCTCACCTGAGGGCGCGTCAGCTCTTTGTTGTGACAGTCAAACCTGTGTTTTCTTTGGTTAGAGCAGGCACAAATCCAAACTCCAACCAGAAGCTAGAGCCCACTTCCTACATTTAAAAAAAGGAGCTAAAATTAACCCTTATCTCACATTCAATTTTATGGGCAACTACTGCTGATTAGATCTTAAAGAGCCGAGCAGGTGTGAGGAGTAAACCGAAGCCACTGCCATCACCATTTTCACCACCTCAAAGCCACCAAGCTGTGCAGCTGAGAAAACAAAGCATTCCCCGGTAACAAGAGCGCATGAGACGGCAGATCAGATAGGCCTGCACAGAAAAATGGAAGATGGAAAGCAAAACATCCTCTCAACCGTCAGCATGAGATCATAGCTTCACCTCTACACTTCCGCTGTCAGCAGGTAGAAAACACCCGCAGCTGCCTCTCTGGGATGTTAAAGTCCTCTATAGAGAAGGCATTGTTATTTACATACTGTTGTAAAGGCCTTTGATGTCTCATTTGTTACTGTCTACACGTCTAATCAGTCGTGGGGAGGCCTGGCTGCTGAATTTGAGACTCACACAGGATAAAAGCTGTAATTACGGATAAAAATGGGAGTTAACGACAGCAAAGAAATGTCCTGGAGGCTAGAATAAAGAGGAGTGCCACGAGCTTGTTTAAAGAGGCTTGTTAAGAGCTTGGCTGCTGTTTATTCAACCTGAACATACAGAACATAATCTACGCTGTTAACACATCCTGATTCTTTCAGAAATGACCAAGTTTGGGCAACAAAGTGCCGACATGCTGCAGGGTTCACTTAACAAAGTAGCAACTTGTAGATTGAGGAAAACAGCTGACACTGTTTTGATCAAGTGTTAGTTTTTTTCATGTTACTGTTCAGTTATTTACCCTAAACAAAACCCAATCTTGGACACAACATGCTCTCTGCTGCAAATACAACAATAAATATATTTTACAGTCATAAAAAATAGACAGCTCATACGTGTAAAGTTTCCCAACTGCATTTTGCACAGCTGTGATGCTATCAGTGCTATAGTGTCTCCAGGAAAACATTTTGCCATCAACACAAACGCACGCACACACACACACACACACACAGACACGCATACACAAACACACACACACAAGGCCTGAAATGCTGGATTGGTTGTCGATGAGTTTAGAGCTTATGTACTGATCTGCTCATGGAAATTTTTGGTGAAAACAGGAAAGAAAACATTAAAAACGGGCTCAAGCTTAATTGTTCATTGCTTGACAAAGTCTGATATGTTGTGTTAAAAACGCTGTTAATATATCATATGCAACAACCAAAATAACTCAGCCCAGCTTAAGTAGTTTTACAGCTTTCTGAACTAAAACAACACAAAATAGTAGGTGTTTTTGCAACATACCAGTTATGTGACAGATAATATTTAGTAGTGAAAAAACAGAAATGAGGTCATAATGGTGTCCAGTGTTCAGGCCCCATTCATTTGATCCACACTTAACACCCTTGACTTGCAATTTGAAACCTTTAATCTCAGACAGTGACGCACGAGAGGAGAGAATATTCTGTTCCGTTTAGGCCATCTCATAAATCTGAATCGGCAGATTTCAATAAGAAAAACAATCACAAGGCGTCTTTTTGGGCTGAGTGTCAATACTGATTACCAAAAGCTATTTGGTTTGGATTCAGTACCAAGTTAGTTATTTATATCTTAATAACATCTCAATTTTTCTTGGGTATGAAAGAGATTCTAAGAGAACTTTCTCTTTAAACTGTACAAGGAACCATCTATTCTGTTGCAACAATAAAAATATTAATGCCACTGAGCTAGACATGAAACCTAAACAGTAAGTCTTTATCAAGATTTAAGTCAAGCATACAAGTTTACACTTAAACTGAGAACAAACCACTTAGGGTGTTTCCGACAATTAAATTCCAAGACAACACAGTGACTTAAAGTAACATTAATCTGCCTTGTTTGCATGTAAATAAACATCTGCCTTCATCCAGCGGATGTAATGAATGGATACTTTAAAGCTGATCCAGTTAGTGAAAATTGTGGGGGTTGATGTTTCCAAGTCTTTCATGGGAGAAATCCTCTTTGGTACAGGACATCAAGTGTGTCATTCAAATATTAAGGCAATAATATCACCTCATCTTCATTAGTTTTTCCTAAATCCAAAAAAGATAAATTTATAATTATAATATAAAAGAGAAAAGCAGCAGATTTGTACCTTTGAGAAGCAGAAGCTATTGTTTTTGTTTTGTTCTGTTTTTTGCATTGACCAAATATTTGGTTAATAAAGGACAAATTTTCTACTGATCCACTAAATGATATGTGTTTTTCAAAATAAATTCCCAATCACATGACTTAATGTAGGAGATGGCAAACAAAGTGTCAAAACAACATGTTAATTCAAAGATAAACCAGAACCTTTAACTGGGTCTGCACCCACAACACAAAGTCATATACACAAGGGAAATTTCCACACTGAAGCTGACCTTAATGTTCATGTTGCATTTAATGGGCTAGAGGCAACAATAGTTGAAACATTAGCAAACAAATTCCCCTGATAAATACAGCAAAGACATTTCTGATGGCAGAAAGGCTCCTTGTGTTCAGACCGCAAACAAACTTTAAAATCATGATAGATAATCATTCTAACATTTTCCTGCTGATGTATTTATCCATAGAGATCCCCTGTGTCATGTCCCCTTTACATCCTGAATGCACACCACACACTTATGTCAACAGCAACTAATTATCACACAGTATGAGTTTAAATTAGCCCCATTTGTTGTCTTATTACCAAAATATTGCGTTATATGTCAAGGGAACGGGGCTGTTTGGCCACCCAGGGGGAAACGACTGTTGTTTGTGTTTCAGCATACTTAAGGTTTAACACTTTACATGTCATGCAAGCACAGTGATTCTGAGAGTAAAGTGCATAATGTGTGTGTAAAAATAAAGAAAAAAGGAAAAGAAGATTTAAATTCTGATGATTCACTTCAAGAAATACCATCCCTCAGATCCTCTCATACCGAAGGATCAATGTCCTTATTTGACGTACTTTCCCACAACTTTATTCATCCACTTCTACTTCAATTGTTTATTTGGTAAATATGCAAAATTAAAAGGGCAATTTAAAATGGAGCAAAACTTCTTGTATGAATGCAAAATAAAACAAGCAAAAATGTAAGCACTGATGTCATTTTAATGAGACAAATATGATAATATTGTGTACTTAATATAGCATCACTGAAATCGTTTCTTTTTCTTTTTGTTGCTTTATGAAAGTATAAGGCAGAAACGCACATTCATGCTGCTTGCTATTCTCCATAAAAGACAAAAATTTAGATATCTTTTTTTTTTTACTTATGTACACTTTTGTACAGTTACGGTGACAGATAAGATTAATTCATTTCATGTTATTTTCCATATTTTTTTTACATATTGTCAAAAAATATGAAATCATGTCAGTTCCAGGTTAGATGCAGTGTTTATTAGCATAGCTTCAGATCGGCTCTTTGCAGGATTTAATGCTGAAAACTAAATAAAGCATCTATAAAAGATTTTCCAGATGTGGGTTCTGATCTACTTCTCAAAAAGCATTGTTTCTTTATATTCATGCA
>JAUZTA010000020.1:1102655-1112936 GCA_034780835.1 Ctenochaetus striatus | reverse complement strand
TAAATCTCTGCTGCAAAGTTACTTTTCTAAGTGTCAAAGAATTTTTACTGTGATATTAAAGTTAGTAACTTTAAGGTAAAAGATCTAATTACACCCTCTGATGCTTTTGGGTTCAAAATTGTTGTTTGCTTTCCCAGGTTTCTTAACATTTACGCCACTTAGAATTTTTGTATTTCGCAGTTGGTGGGTAGGCGCTATGCAAAGTTGTTTTATTTTATTTTATGTATTTATTTGTTTTACAAGATAATGCATTAAATTAATCACTTACTTTTCAAAAACTATGACAGAGGATAGTGCTCTGTAATGACGACAGCATGGAAAGAATACCAGTTAAAACATTATGAGAGTAATATGACTAACCTGTGGAAGAGGTGGGAGCTCCCTGGGTTGCATTCTCTATAACGGAAAAATATGAGTTGTTAGCAAAATGTGCTAGTAAACTAACTTTGATTTCCATACAAATCCCACTGTTGAAATGTAACAATACCGTCGGTTATCACGAGTGGTTTAGAGCATCTTAACAGCAAGCTAGCGAACGTAATTCGATAAAACAACATAACAATATTACATTTTTTCTCAAAATTATACTTAAACTAATAATACCATTTAGCTGTTGTACAAGCTTCTTGCATTTTGAAGTTACGTGATAACAGTTACGTTACAGTTATTTAAAAAAAACTAGTTACCTTTGAGCCTCTCGTATCCATATTAAATTTTTTTTTTCGAAAACTGCGCCTTTAAATATTCATTGAATGATTTTTAGATAAGGAGCAATTTTCTCAGGATTACAGTCGTTTAAAACCAAGTAGCAATAAACTGATTCTCTCATTGTTATTCAGCTACTTTATGAACACTCTGGAAGTGGAACGGATGTTACCCGGTTGTATTTATGAGTCGTACATTTCCTGCATCTTCAAAATAAAAGCTCCAATGCAAAGCAAGCCGCTAAGCCAAAACCATGGATGTATAATAAGAGCATTATATATGTTTTATCATCAAATTCGTACTCTTATAAAACATCTATGCCCAAAACAGACAGATATACGGACGGACGGACAGACAGACAGACAGACAGACTGAACAATAACTCAACCTCAGAAGTGGTTTATTGATGTCAAAAACAGCTTCACATACAAAATGTCTTTGTTTTGCTTGCACCTTAGCATGTTATCACATTATTTATTCAAACAAGGAAAAAAAGTGTAATTTTTGCGCCAAACACAGCTTTCTGGATATATTTTTAAAAACTGGAATAATTTATTTGGCATGCAATGACACATTTTAGGCTATAGCATACCACAACAACGTGACACAAATTCAGAATGAAAAACAAAACATTTAACAACATGAAACAAAAAATCACTTTGCCTACTAATTTGTAAACATTGGTTGGAAAAAGATCACATTTTTTTATTGAAGATTTGTGGATAAGAATAGGTAGCAAGGCAATAAATTGAATTGCTGTGTTGGTTTTGTTCCTGAGCACAGGGAACATTTTGTAAGTGGTTTTATTCTAAAAACAACTGTGCCTATAATAATATCCTTTAAATACAATTAAACTCAGAGATGTGACTTGATGCCTTGCTTGCCTAAGAAAATCTGATGTTTTTGCTGTCAAACTTGTGTGTTGCGAAGAAGGAGCACTTACGATAAGGAGCATGTAACTGTCGTAATACTGAGAAAATTCTCTAATCAAGTCTGAAGTTTAATTCACTGCTCTGGCATGAAACATGTGAACAGTTCAGGCCTTTCTTTGAGTTTAAGTCCAGCTCCATCTCATCTTGGGGATTGAAGCGACTTATGGACCAGATCAAGCACACAGACCACAAGTTCAAAATAATAAAATATAAATGCATTACTACTCTAAAACCGTGTTGGACATATCATTGGTCTACGTGTTAAGTTTTTTTTGATGAGGAATCTGTAAAACTAAATTAAGAAAATAAATGCTGCCATGAATTTAGGGGATACAATTTTCTTCTCCTCTTGCCTCCTCCTCCTCCATCCTCCCTCACGACTCACTAGTGGGTCGTATCCAGCTGGCTGGAACCCACTGCGGCTCATCCTGTGCCTTTCTGACTGCTGTCAGGAGCTGCACGCAGGAGTCTTGCAGCTCATCATTGATGATCACATTGTCAAAGAACTGTAAGTAATGGGACTCGATCTTCCGGGCAGCTTCTTCCATCTCCTGAAAGTCCTCATCCTGTTGGAAGAAAAAAATAAGTCATATCCAGGCTTGAAATCCTTCAAATTCTTCAACACAGAGAAAGTGGAGAGTCTATAAATTTGATATGATCAGATCTCATACTGTTCAAATGTGCAGAGAAAGACTGGCTTTAAACAGATGTAAATAACAGAGAGTTTACCTTAAACGGTCGGTTCACATAGTAGTTGGTGGTGATGTGTGAGCCTTGTCTTGTCTCCCTGAGGCGCTCCAGCGATGGAGGCTTCACATAGATAACGTAGGCCCTCAGTTCATGAGTTCTCACTGCCTGAATGGCCTAAACAAAGAGGCAAGACATAAATGAAGTGCAAGTACAATTTCATAAAAGTGACGAGAAGCACAAAAGCTGCATGTGTTGGCAGCATTCTAATTCAAACCCTTGATTAATTCTGATTAAATTTATGTTTTAAAAATTAGTATACTATGTTTGCTGTCACTCGTTAATTTTTGTCCAGTAATTCTTAACATTTTTTGCTGCTGAGCTTATGTCATCTGTAACGTTGGTCTACTTTCTAGATCCTTTCCTTTCAAAAAACTCAAGCAAGTTAGCAAGCTAAACTGGACAGACAGGTACGAAAAATAAAATTTCTATATTTTATTACTGTAAATTATATTTTATAAAAATGGATATCTTCTAATTTTTCTAGCATCTTCATTCCAATCCGCTCAGGGCTCCTAATTTGAAGATTATGGTCTTAAGCTTTGCAAAACATTTTATATTCAGTGTTGTATTTACATTTGGCTCTATGTCGATGACGCAGATCTTCCCGTTGTTTAAAACTTCCCTCACTGACTCGATGCTGGTACCGTACAGATTGCCTTTGTATTCCCCATACTCCAGAAACCTGCAGGACATAGATGTATAAGATACTTAAACACTGAATTAAATTTGTGAATTTTGTCACAGTAACATGATTTGTCATGCATGCAATCACAGCATTTCCTTTCCTCGAATCAAGAACAACTTGCATTAGTCTCTGGTCCCATGGTGCCAGTGAATCTGCTAAGTGATATGTTTTCAAAGACATGGCACAGTACCATCCTTTCATTTTAATAATGAATTAGAAGCATGTTTAATTTTATGTTTAAGTGTTAAATTTAAAATGTTCGTTTTCAAAAAATCAGATAAGCAGTGCAAGTAGCAGACAGACTGGAATAAAAATGCTCATAAATACATTGCTATGTTCAAAGTATTTTTTGAAATTTTAAAAATCATACTGGTGACTGTATTTAGATTTCACAAAAATGACACTGAAGTGTGGCCATGCCTCCTCAGCATTCATTAATTATTCATAAATTCACAGCGGAGACTGTTGTACCTGTTGTTATACATCATGTTGTCAAAGATTTCTCGGCTGGTGAAGTAATATTCTCTGCCAGACTCCTCGTATCCTTTGGGCGCTCTTGTGGTGTCTGGTGAAGGGTAAATATGTTATTATTTAAGACACGTGATTTAACACCCCAAAACATTGATAAATAAATATATTTAAACATACTAGATAGTAAAGTTTAGAGAAAAAAAACAATAGGAATTTTGTTTGTTCTTTACAAAAGCTCTGTGTTTTTGTCACATAGTTGATTCAGAACTTGTAGGGTGACATTATTTGTACATACGAGGTATGGCTCCCTGGAACAAGTTGGGGTTCATTTCAACCAAGCGCCTTCGAAGTTCATTCACACCCACACCAGATGGCCCTTAGAAACACAGAAAACAACTTAAAGCTGGAAAATAATAATATAATCACAGGAAATGTTCTGTTTGATGAATTAACAATATGTTTAATGTAGAAACACATTTGTTAAGGAATACAATTCATGTTTATTAAGTAAATTGCATAGACTATTCACTAAATCTAACTATGAATTCTAAATGGAGCTTCCAGGTCTGAGAAGTGAAACCAATGCAAAAGCACTTTACACGTGCATACTTCCTAATGACCAGCAAGGGTCGCCCCTCCACTGGCCGCAAATATAAATTTGACAGGATGTAAACTTATAGAAAAATGATCATACTTCATAAGCTGATTTATTACCTCTGTAGCATTTTTGTTAATGAGTTTATGGTGTTAATAACTAGTTGGAAGGCTACATCACTGCGGTGTAATGTTTTTCTTTTGTAAATTAAAGCCCTATTTATTATTTATATTTATTTATATGTATTTATTCACATTTACACTTATAAATTAAATTAAAACACTTGGTTACTACAGCAGTTTAATGTTGGTGTAAAAGGTATTTCTTTTTTCACTATGAAACTTAAAAAAAAAAAAAAATTAAAGCTAGCATCTACCCAGCTAGGAGATCAATTGTACCTAAGAGGGCGATGACACGCTGTACGTCCTGTGGGTGGCGCTGGTAGCGCACCACCTCCTCATAGGGACTGTTGAGGGCGCTGTAGCAGCTGCTGGGACAACGGGTGTGGCAGGACAGCTGCGTGGTGCTGTGAGACCGCCGCCGACACAGACGGATGCTGCGCCTGAAGCCCACTGACAGATAACAACAGTTAGAACCACAGCTTGAAAACAGAACCATGACACATGCAGATAAAAACATAAAACATAACATAATCATTTTGAATGACAAGGTGTGTTTAACGTGCAGATAACAGCACAGGTGTGAATCCTGCTGTGTGAAGAATTACCTAAGTAGATCCCTTCTATGTTGCTGCAGAAGTCGTCATCCTCTGGTTTGACATGCAGAGAGCCAAGAGGCACAGTGATAAATGGATATGCAACATGTGAGGCACAAGCAGGCTCGTCTAAAAAGTTTAAGTATCTTTGTGACTAAGTACATGTACATTTTTTAACATGTATGAGTCTCTCTTTTTTCCCTCTAGTTTGTCTTTTATGGTCCTGCCTTGTACAAATTTGAGACGTTCCTCTAAGCAGGCAGATTAAAGGATGAACATCTGAGATTTTTCTTACCTTCTCTGAGCTCCTCTGATATTTACCCGTTAGACAGCAGGAGAAACAACAAAAAGGTTTCAGATAAAGGACAACAGACAGAGTGATGCTCTGCACATGCAACACTGAATTCAGAGTCGAAACTGATTAAATCAACAAAGACTTACCTACCAGATTCAAATGCTTCTTCATCTGACAGAAAAAAACAACCAGTAGAAATCATTACAAAGCAGCAAAGAAGTGCAGTACATTTGTTATAAATAATAAAAATGAGCAATAGTGACATATGAAGGTTTACCTGCTTCAACACACTTCTCATCGATGGCCATCAGATCTTCCTCTGTGTGTAAAGAATAAAACAAACAGTTGAATCTGAGAATGTATGAAGCATTTAGCTCTGAGGCTAGGGTTAAATTAACTACAACTACATGTAATATGATCTCTCCTTACCTTCCTCTACAGTGCTCACTTCAGTAAGTGTGGAAATGTGATAAGAAAATCAATTGTGAAATCAAGTTAACATATCTGAAAGACTTATATATAGAGTCTGAGATAACTAAAAGGAAATTAGTGAACTCACATGTTTGTATGCAGGCATGTGGCTGATAAGGCTGAGACCACCAGAACTCTCTCTGCTTCCTGTTACCACATGCAGACTCATGTTTAAATGATGGAAACTACAAAATACAACTTTAATTTTATCAAATTTTCACATCACGCAAGTCATGCAATGAGTGTCCCTAAAATATCAGAGTAGGTGATGTCTTTAAATGTCTTGTTTTTTAAAAAAAGTAAATAAAAAAGCTAAAGAAATTCCATTTAAAATATTTAACAGATAAAGTTGGTAGATTTACTTTGCCTGTGTAGATTTTCCTTTAAGTATCTTGATCGCCAGCAGAGTTAAATAAGACCCACATGAACCATCAGAAGTTCAGTTAAAAGTTTAAGTAATAATAATCAAACCAACAAACAAAACAAGGCGGCCACAGGAATTTGCAATACATAAAAATATCATAGTAAAATTCAAAAAGACATCTTAGTAAATTTTCCTGACCGTTTCAGCAGGTTGGTGGAGGGGATGAGGCCGGCACAGGCTGTGTTGCTGGGTAGTTTCTTGGCCTGCCACCAGAGGGCGTCTGTCTGGTCCACAATCTCAAGGATGTCACCCTTTCTGAAGCTCATTCCAGCGTCGGCACAAGGGATGGTTGGGTCTTGCTGAGGGCTGTAGTCAGCCATGGCCCGTACATAGAGCTAACAGCAGACAGGTTTGATATTTTGATATTCTGATGATTAAATGTGTAATAAACTATGAGGCACATGTATATAAGGATTTACCATCGTCTGGTTGTGGACAGGCCTTTCTGTAATGGGGACGACCTTGAACATGATGGTGCCCTGCGACCTTGCTTGCTGATTATAAAAAATGAACAATTATGAACAATTAACAATTATATTAAATAACGAACAATTATAAATATAGCAGATATACAGATTTCTGGGACATCAGCAAATTATCAGGATTCTCTGATGTCGGACACAGTATGACATAATAAAACTAAAAGTATAAATTGGCCTTTTGTTCACTTTATTAAGCTACAGATAAGAAAATATGGCATCAAAGGATGTGAAGGAAGAAAAATATTTTATTCAGTAAGAATATGAGAAAATTTGTGGTCTCATTACAGTTGGTATCCAAAATAATGACCTACCACAACTTGGATAACTTGTTCAGGTTCCATCCCGTCCACAGCAAAACCATTTACCTCTATGATCCTGTCCCCTGCGTGGAGCAGACCTGTACACATACATAAAACACACACACAGACACAAAAACTTAACATTTTTCAAACAAAGTTTAAACAGATTTTTTCAGTGTGTTCAAGCAATCTATTCAAGTCCTTAAAGTATCCAAATATGGTTATTTCTAAATTTTAAGAGGATTGTGTACTAGCTTTTGCCTAAAATATATCATAAATACATAAATTAGGTTAGAGGCTATAAGAACAAAAATAAATGTGCATGTTCAACTATTGTTAGTGCTATTAGACTGAAAAAAAAACATATTGAAAATGAAAAACATCCTGGAGAGAAATGCCTCACCACTTTGATCAGCCAGCCCTCCATGAATCACCCGAGCAACAAAAATCTCCCCTGTGATCTCGTTTCTCTTTATAGTTGCTCCCTACAACAGAAAAGATGGAAACACTGAATTGATAATGCTGCTGTCATGTGGACCAATCACATGATCACATGATTCATCCAATCACATGAATGAAGACGAATAAACCTTTTGGGGATGAAATGGGAAAAAAATTTGAAGCTTTCAGTTGTGACAATTTAGACAAACATGACATGACAATGAACAAAAGCTCCAATGTATTCTCTGGACATCACTGGTTAGGAGAAAGTGGAAGAGGAAGATAAAAAAAAATGAAATGTTTGACGTGATGGAAGGAAGGACGAGAAATGCAGCAAAAAGTGTAAAATAATGTCAGCTACCACTATGTGCGTCTGCAGGTCAGCCACTCTGCAGAGACTGCTTGAAGGGACCGAAGAAGTCAACTGGACACTCTTCTACATTTCTCATGTCGCCTTCTTCCTCTTCTTCTTCTTCCGCTGGTTTGCTTTCACAGCATGGGAGCTCCCCTCATCAAGCAGGCCATTGGTCAGTAGGTGCTGGGATGCTGGAGGCTCAGAGGGAGCATGCTTCTTCGGCGGCAAAGGGGCATTCTTATTTTTCACTGCAGTTCGAGGTGACCCACGGCAGGATACAGACAGACAGCTGGTCCCCTGGGAAGTGGAGGGAGCATCTAGGGAGCTGTTTAGGGAGGTGGAGGAGGTGGAGGAAGGAGGTGAAGGGAAGGAACATCTGGATTGGTGTGTCAGGGATGGACGCTGTTGACTCTTTGTGGTTTGGCTTTTTTTTGGTGTGCTGTTTTCCTCTCTGACTTCAGGTTTAGGAGAGCTGATGTCTGTCCTGGTGGGGGCAAGGAGCATCTGTAGCCTGTCAACCACCTGCGTAAGGAGGACCAAGGCCTGGGAGTTGTCCTGCACAGTGTCTGACATGCGTTCAGTTGCAGCGGCCATCTTTTCCCCGAGGAGCTTGATGTCTTTGGTGCTGTTCTCCATGGAGCTGGCAGCCAGCTGCACCGTCGACCTCAGCTCATCCAGACTCTCTTGCTTGGCAAGCTCCACAGGGGGCATATCCACCACACGGTGATGATGCATGGGACTCGGGGGCGCAGTGCGGATGCGAGGGCCTTGGCTTTGATGCCTATGAGGCAAACCTGGCTGGATGTAGTCTACATTGGAGTAATATGGCACGGTGAGACACGAAGGAGACACAGTCCACTGCCGGGCTGTGGGCAGTGCAGATGGTGCACTGGTGGACACTCCATCCTCATCTCCACTGTCAAGCTCTTCAATGACATTGTCTCCAACAAAAAACAGACATTGTTAATCCATGAACAAACTATGGAGAGCCATGATGTGTGATGGAAGAAAAGCTCACAAAGATGGATGATGAAAACCAACAGATCTTTTCTTACCAATCAGAACAGAGCTGTAGACTGAAGGTGAGGAGCGGTTCAGAATTGGTTGCTCCCAGAGCAGGTTGGTGTAACAAACTCTACATTGGCTTGTCGGCTTGCTACAGCAAATCTGACAGCTACTCATCTGTTTATGGTGCGTTGGAGGGTATGGCTGAGCTGCTGCTGCAGGACACAGCCGCTCAGTTGGAGGGTAGCTGCCTCTCCTAATGCTACACCATGATGAATCCTTAGGGCTCCCTGCATTTGGTTGTTGGGTCCTGAATGCATCACCCTGGTGAAGCCCGTGCCGCGTCAGGCGCCGCAGGGTTTCCCAGTGACTGCGGATCCCCAACCTTGAGCTTTTTGCACTTGGGGAGGATGGGCTGGGTAGTGGCAGCCTGACCCTTTGATGGTCGCAGAGCTGTGAGACAACAGAGTCACTCAAGGGTAGAGGGAAAAGTTTACCATGTGTTGTGAACATCAACTGGGAAAAAAGAAGGCTCACAAGAAAGAAAACCTGCTAATAAAACTGAGATTAAAGCTTTATTGATAAGAACGCTCTTGTGATTCTAACAATTATATCTGTACATTTTGGTAAGGAAACTTTGTGATTAATGACCCAAAAGACATACCTGTAACAAAAAAGGCTTGCATATACATATTTTGCAGTGCTTAAAAAAATGAATATCTTTCATTCTTAAAAATCCTTCCTTTTCAGTGCTTTTTGCTTTTACAAAACCATCTGTAGCATTAACAAACAATTATTCAAATGACAGATTATACAATTCAAACATCTGCTCTGTGGTGGACACAGTCAGCTGTTTGATTTATATCTGGCAAAAAAACCACCCACATACTAAAATATCCAGAGCATCTGTTTCCTCAGTGTTTGACTAGCGACTCTGCTGCAGGACAGTTTATAGACCGAATGTGCACATGTTTCATAGGCAGAGAAACTGGGAAGAAATAACGGGAGTTTGTTTTTCGTATGTAATAAAATGTAAAAACTAAATAGAGACTTTTTGTAGATATTATGAGTAGCTTAAAGGGTCACTCAAATCACAAAATGTTTTTCCCTTCTCAAGAATCCCTACCAGTTGCCAGCAAACAGGTAATTTTGTTTTAAAAGTTTGTATATATTCATCCCAGAGACTTCTGCATCCACCCAAGTAACAACAGTTACAAAGAAAGAATGACTGAAAGTATGCTGCTGTATACTGTTCTGTACTCAGATAAGCTAATGTTCTTTATAGCCTCAAACAACCCACATAAAACCTGTTAAAGTGTTTCACATCTCTGTTGACATGGCTGTGGTGGGACAAATACATTAATAGGTTTTGTGTAATTGTTCTGTAAGGACTTATTGTGTGTCTACTTCAACATTATAAACTTAAGTAAAAGGTACTGATGAAAATAGGAGAAAACTATATTTAACATAGATTTAGCAAGCAGTGAATACATCAAAGAAACCTGAAAAATGCAGAATGCAGAACTGACAGTTTCAGGTGCACCTGGCTTTTACTTCTGCAGTGTAATGTACTAAAACAGTTCTGCAATATGTCTCACCATCATGCAATGCTGGATAGAGTGAAAAAAAACTTAACACTTTGGCAAAAATAGATCG
>JAUZTA010000020.1:885317-897229 GCA_034780835.1 Ctenochaetus striatus | reverse complement strand
ACAGGTTTCTTTTTGGCTCTGGCAAGAACAGGCTTTCATACTAAAGAGCTTAAGCATACAATAAAGTTTTCAACTCCCTCAAGCTAAATATTGACTTTTTCTCATTGAAATAAAAGAACAATAGCAAGATAAAAGCTCCTGTTTGCAGCCCTGAATAATGACTGTATGTGTGTGTATATTCATGTGTCCAAGCAGGATTGCGTAGGAGACAATAACACCGAGCAGTTAAAAGTGACACTTGAGGTTCTTCTCAAGTCTATCTGGGGATAAATATTTGGGGAAGGTAGGAAGGCCGAGGCCAGGTGATTAGATAAGTCACCTGAAGGAGGAAGGAGCAGAGCAGGAAAATCAGCCAGCAGGTTAATCATCTGAAAAACCGACACCTGACTTCAGCTAGACTCCAGCACATTTCAAGTGTCTCGTCCAGACGGAATCGCAGGATTTTGAGTGTTAGGTGTCATACCTCTTTAAATTGTTTTAAAAATGGTTCATATAATTCAAATTTGACCGCAAAAAACTCTGTGACAGGGTTTGGCCTCATGATTTTTCTCATATAATGCAAAAACAAGTCATTAAAAATGAACAAAATCTTTCAGTAGATCAGTGTTGCCATTCTGGCCACATCTCCCTTGCAAGACACAATACATCTTAAGTTAAATGGCTAAAGGATAAGAAAAAACATAATAAGAATTGCTGGAACTCTTTTACAGTGTGATAAATAAGAGATGCAGCTTCTTATAAACCACCTATTTTTAATGCAGGCTGTTTATTCCTTGTTAACATCAATGGATCTAAATCTAATCCAGACTAAAAAAGTCAGTTTTAATTAAAAAGTAAACTCCTTCCTAACTCTCTTCCTGGTTTGACAGCAGAAATATTTTTTGTCCTGTTTGAAGATAAATGGCAGAAATCTGGGCTAAAAACTGCTGCTTTAATCTTCATTACAAGAGCCTGTGCTCTGCTGCCCCCTAATGGTTCTTTTGTCAGGCTGACTGCACTCCGGCTCCAGTCAGTTATCTAAAAGGGATTTGAGGGTATTTGTTGGTGCAGAGCTGATCAGTCATAACCTTTTCTCAGCTGGCTGGATTTTTCTTATCAACAACAACTCCTTTGTCTTGTTTTGATGATTTTTGAGAAAAAAAAAGAGAGAAAAATCTGAAATCAAAACCAAAAAAAATACCAACTTGATTGGTTGCCCTTCTGATCAAGTCAAGGACTGGGCCCTCGCAACCCGATCTGGGAGGGAAGAAGAGAGGAGGAGAGGAAAAAAGAAAGGAAAGGAGAAAAGAAGGAAAAAGAAGGGAGAAAGAGGGAAAAAAGAAAAGGAAAAATCTCAGTTACCACTCAGTATAAAATGTGTCGGAAGTGTTGAAACTCTAAATGCATTTTTACAAGACTGTGTAACTTTCAGCACACCTGTGTGTTCACTTTAGAATGGCACATGTGTGTTACTTTTCATGAGACCTACACTCCTGTGGTCATGATGAGACACTGTGGGATATGTTGCATCTGAATGTGAATGTGTGTTGTCCTGAGCAGAGTCTGCAGACCTCAGCAGCTAATTTAATGCATTAGGAACATTCTGGTACTGCAGAAGGCTTCAAACACTACAGTACCCATGAGCCTCAGCTGTTGTTGCTATGTAGGAGAAGCTAGTTGGAGGACTGGATCATTAAAAATGTGTCATCACTGGAAAAAGGAACAAAGCCCAGCACCATATTCAACTAAAATAGACCCAGAAAATTAAAATGTATACATTTTGCTAAGTAGTTTTGTAGTGACAAAACACACGGTTAAGTCAAAGTAAAGTCTGCCTGTATAAGAGGAGCAAAAAAAAGCCACAAACGGCTCACAGAAGCAAAAACGTAGATCTGGTGTAAAGCTTGGCCTAACCTGAAGAAACTTGGGGTGAGTGGCAGATGAGATGGATGAAGAAGAAAAGGGGAAATGTAAGCGCTAGCAAGCACCCACACATCAAGATGCAAGCAAGTAGAGAGTTAGCTAACAGCGCTGAAGAAGTGAAACATAAAATGTTAGAAAGAAAGGAAAGACAGCAGCAGCATTTCCACCCGAACCACAAATATTAAAGCATATTAAAGTGTCTTTCCATTTATTAAGAGTTCTGGAGTTTCGGTGCTATATATTCAGCTAAATTTAGGTTAAGGTTGGTTGAGTATTTTCCAAGATTTTATGAAAATACAATACCTGAGGATGTTCAACATGTTAAGCCATCTGCACTGCTAACAGCTGAGCTTTCAGTGAAATGAGTGACACATCAAAGCTGAGTAGGAGGAAGAAGGTGAGAGCTTTTTGTCAGAGTGCGAGGCCGTGGTTCAGTCCCAGGAAACACTGACCCTGTAAAAGCGTTATGGGTTCATTTATTCCCAAAACACACCGTTAACATGTTAATTGTGCTTTAGCCGCACTGGACAGACACTGTGAAAAAAGCTTTGCAGATACTGTATGTTCAGTTTGAACTTGTTAAAACCGTTCAGATACGTTCAGTTTAAAAATTGACAGGAAAACATAATCTGAGCAGCACTGCATTTCTTTCCAAGGAAGAAATTACTGTGTAAAAACAGCAGATGAGTAAATCATCTTTGTGTGAAATTATACAGCTTCTTTCCTGTTTGCTGATTTCTTCTGATTGGGTGTAATAAAATCTTATGGATCTATGTAAAACTAAGTGTTTGCTGGCTCAGCGCTCTAAAGTGTGACCATTTGGAAAACATCAAAACATGGTCGGACAACACCAAGTTGAACTGGTTCCTTTTGATGCATGCTGAGGAGTTTGGGGTCAGAGTTAGCTAAGCAGCTGTCTTCAGCTCCTTTCCTCCCTCACCTGACTTGACACTGCAGTGGATGTGAGCCTTGGACTCATAGTAGACCCAGTCAAACCCGGCCTCCACCGCCAGTCGTGCCAGCATGGCGTACTTGTTCCTGTCGCGGTCTGACGTGGTAATGTCCACTGCCCGGCCCTCGTAGTGCAGCGACTCCTCCGAGTGGTGCCCGTCCTCATCCCAGCCCTCGGTGACCCGCAAACGGACCCCAGGCCACAGATTCATCACCGAGATGGCCAGAGAGTTCAGCTTGTCTTTGCAGCGCTGCAGCAAAACAGAGCTGTCTTATGTTTTATATGTACACAGAAATTTTGCTGTACAGATCTATTTTTTGCAAGTGTGTTTAACAAACATCACATCACATATGGACAGTAAACATTAACTATATGGTCTATAAGGTCTGTCCGATGTTTTATATTTTTTTTATTTCCTGTTATAATGAAACAGTACAGTACAATGAACTTTAATGTTTCTGCCTTTTTTCCCTTTTTTTTATAACGTGCTGCTGCTTGTCATTGCTCAGGGATAAATTAAGCCGTATAGACCTGAGGTTATAGCTGACAATAAGCTAAACATTTTTATCTTTCAAGTTATCTGAGATTTTACGCTTGTTTTTAACTTTTTATGTATTTTTTTATAGTTTATGGTTTGATTTATTGCAACTTGTTGACCCTTCTGCCTCACATCGTTCTTCTGTATGATCACATGCACGCTTGACCTTTGAACTTCTTTCTGCTGTTTGTTTGAAATTTTGATGATGCAGGAGTTGAAGCCCCGCCCACTGCTGCTGCACTCTGAGCCTGAGCTGTTCAACCAATCAGGCAGCAGCAGCAGAAAGACACATTCTGCTTTCACCCATCCACATCACTGAACCCCTGTCACACCCCAGACACCCCTCTCCCCCTTTGACTGTGGCTGCAGCTTTCCCACAATGCACCTCTGCTGTCCAAGCCTGATGTTTGCACTATGTGGTGAGGGAAGGGAGCTAAGCTGAGGATGGATGGAGGGGTGAAGGGGGGACTGTGAGGTTTTAGGGTAAAGGTGGTTGGGTGACGGGAGAGGCTGCTGCATGAACAAGAGGTTCTCAGCGTCCCTCCAAACCTGGAGTCTGGTTTGGGTGAGCAAACAGAGGGTGAGAGGGCCCATTGAAGGACTCGTTTAACTCCCTCCTGCTCTTACAAATAAATCCTCCAGTCGGCTCCAGTCGTCTAATCTGCACCCAAGCTGCATTGTCGGAGCCGCTTGGGGGGTGTTAATTGAATCCAGTGTGATCTCTCAGGTGACGTTTAGATACACCTGGATTGGTGACCATTAAATGAAAAGGGGGTTGAGAAAGTGGTGCAGATTGGCCTAAAAAGGAAGCTGTTTTTCTTTAAAAGTTTGGTATATAAGAGACATATTTTGCTGAATATAACAGGATGATGAGGTCCGATATTTTGGAATGAGCTAAACAATACAGAGCTGTTTAAATGAAGTCAAAGGTCAAAGTCAAAGGGCACTGTTGGGTTTGAAGAACAGGCAATATGACATTAAAGTAACAATCGCAAAGATTTTTATTTAGATAACCGCCGATTGATGGAGCAAAATGCTGGCCTGCTAAATTCTTTGATATTTCCTCTTTGAATCAATTTTGGGGTAAATTTAATGAGTTTGAAAAAAACAATCAGCTGAATCAAAAAGGGTCTTATGAAAAAGGGCAAAATTTCAAATTTTGAGATGTAATCTCAGCCAGATCTTGTCCAACTTCACTGGAAAAAATGCCACGTATTAGCCTGAAGAGGGCACTGGTTCCCATTAAAACCCCAAACATATTTTTAGGAAAATAATGGGACCATCTTTTATAATCGCCCCCATCTTTACAAATGTAGAATTGATGAAATATGTCTTAGAAAATGGCTGATGGGGTCCTTTTTTATAATCAAACTCAAACATTCATAATTAAACAGGGCATACCAAAACACCATTGGTTCAGTTTTGGTAAATAGGATCTATATAAATTAAATTCAAAACTTTGAAGATTTTAGCCGCCATTTGTTTTATTTGGATGAGTAAGGCTTTAAGTAATCAAGTAAGTAATTAAGTATCATATTTGCCTTTTAATAGGTAACCCAGTAAATTGGTACAACTCATTAAAAACTTAAATCTCAATACAGCTTTTGTCTAACTTTGACCAAAGTTCAAACAAAAAAGAACTTTGTGTAGGGGCTGTAACTTTAAAAGTGTGTGTATTCCTAAAATGTTATTCTATTCTTCTAATTTGGTGGTTTTTAAAATGAACCCAACACATCTGCAACTCTATTCTACTGTGAGAATGATGCATTTTAATATCCATTTAGCAGTTTAATTTCCCCCATTAGGGTTTTCACTAAAACAAAACTGCTCACATTTCACCTGAGAAATGAGGGCTCAAAGTATGACCCTGTAAAAAGCCATAAATATCTCCATTAGGATTAAACTGGAATAAAAGTCTGATTTGTTGGTTTTACTTTACTTGACAGTATTTGAATTGCACTGAAGTCTTATTAAATCAAGGCTGCCTGCCTACAGGAGGTCTTGTCATTTCCCTGCAGTATCTGAAAGCGTCTCTCAGTCAGGCAGCGTTTAATGATTCTCAGCCTATTAAGAGTGAAAAGTGGGATTAAACGCTATAAATGTCTTTTTCCATGTTGGCTGTGATAAGAATAGCTCGCGTCTCGGTGGCCACAGATGCCTTTTCACAGTATTCACTGTGGATTTTAACGTCTTATGTTTTCTCTACGCGGTCAGAGCAACGAGCTGGACTTCATAAATCAGACGATAGATTTTGTTGGTTTTCCTTTCAAGGTATACAGATCGACGGGGTTTCTGTAGGAGCGGTTTAAGCACTAAACCGCTGGCTGCACAAACATTGGACACGCAGGCTGACAACATGCGCCTATATGCACACCTTTGCGCTGCAAAAAATGTCCTCCTGAACAGGTCAGTTGGTCTCTCGTGGCGTCTAAAAGTCTTGTTTTAATGAGATGAGCGGACAACTCTGCAAAAACCTCAAACGTAGTCTCTTGGCTGTAGGAAGCAGTAATCTACCTTCCTTGGGGCCATTTTACTGCATCACGTCTGTAAAAATCCTTTTTTACGTTGATTTGAAATAAGTGAAATATCCTTTTTGTGTGTTTAAAGCATATTCCATGCGCTTTAGTTTAAAATTGAGCAAACTGGTCGATTGATTTATCAGGAATGACGCTTTTTTGCAGTGTAGCTTTGCCCTTGAACAGTCGCGTCTGTATGCAGCACTGAGCGCCCAGGAAAAAGCGAATAAAAAATAAAGAGGCGGAAAAAATCTGTATAATTGAGGCTTCAACACAAGTAAAGTGGGCTATTTTTATACATGTGCTCTGCGAAAACAAACAAAAAGTAACACGGAATAGTAAAAGACAAACAGGAGGCTGTCTGCTGCGGCTTGGAGCCCATAAATTGTGTGCAGGTCAGCGCCGTTGACGCGCAGCGCTCTGAGTGCGCGCTGCAAAAAATGTCCACTTTGGATATGATTTATCTAAAAAAGCTGTGTAAGCTTTTCATTTATTAACAGGGTTTAACCGGACTGGTTTGGTAACTCTTGCATCATTCACAAATGAACGGTCTGATGTTATTTTTCATGAAACAGCTTGGGAAAAAAAACACTAAAAAGCAGCTAAACTAAGTCTCCTCTGATATTTCTTGCAGTGCGCGCAGCGAGGTGACAGCTCCAGCCGGGAGTGCGCGCTTTCATTCCCCACGTGGGTCTGTGGACATAAGCGCTGCTGCTCAGAGAGGAAGCCCGCGGTCACAAGAGCCAGATATAAATACTTTATTCCTGGGGAAATTGGGAGTCAAATAAATTCCACCCGGGGCCACATCAATGACGGTGTCGTAAAAATTTTTGACAGTCCAAAAGGCGACTGTTAAGTCTGGCCAGTGGGGCTAAAAACGAAAACGGTAAACATCAGTACACGCTTGACCCGGGCTTAAACCAAATACGACTTTTGGCTGTTTTTCCACCAAAAACATGATGTAAAACAGAGGACATAGTGTTTTAATTAAGAGCGACCGCTTTTCCATACATTTTTAGACGGGGTTGCCCTCTTTTACGCATGAGCTGCCCACAGTGAACCTCTGAAAGTTCATGAGCACCAGAAGAGCTCTGATTCAAACTGGTCACCTACACAATCCAGAAACAAGCTCAACTGTGTCAACAGCTGGAGGCATTTCTGAATTTCCGAAGAATCAGTTGTGCAAACAGACAGATTTTGTAATCAGTTTCCGCTAAAAGAAAAAAATCTGACTAAAAGCCATTCTTATGAAAAAACGTTAAAATTGTTGTTTTATTATTGTAAAAAGAGATAAAACGACCTTTCATCTGGGCTGTTGTGATTTAAATCAGCTGAGATTTGAAAAGTTGTTGTAAAAGATACACGTTGCCCTTTTAAAGATCGAGCTAAACCCAATATTTTGTAGATTTTGTTCGAGATTTTCGCTCAAAATAGTTAAACACACTGTTTGTCTTTTCTTTTTTTCTTTTGCAGTGACGAGTCTTGAGTCAACAAAAAATGCGGAAAAGATAACAATGTCCACGCGTTTGAAGACTGGGCAAAGTGCACATACACCTAAATACCTTCTTCGGCAGGCTCTGCCGCTGGAAGCCCTGGCTAAAGGGCACTACGGCAGCCAGGAGTGTTACCTGTGTCATCATGCGGTCTGCACCTGTGTTTTCCTCATCCTTGAAGATGATGTCGGGGTTGTAGTTCGGGGTGAGCTCCTTGAAGCGCTCAGAGTTCCGGGTTATTTTCCCTTCGTATCTTCCGCTGGCCCCTAAAGTCTTCTCGGCCACGTTGGGGCTGAACTGCTTGTAGGCAAGCGGCGCGAGCTTCCGCGGCGACCGTCTCTTGCCATAGCCTCTACCAGGCCCGCAACCCTCGCTGACCGGTGAGAGGAGAAAGGCGCACCCGGCGAGGCACGTCACCAGCGTCGGGAGCAGCATTCCGCCCCGGGGCCGGTATGTAACCCCCCGGCGGGTGACCAAAAACGTCACCGCTGTATTTCTTCTGATGTGTGTCCCCGCTAGGGTCCCCCCTTATAATTTTAGAGCCGAGGTAACGGAACAGGACTCATTCCCGAGTCCCCAAAAGTGGCCATTCCCGGCGCGTAAAAGTTGCCCGTGCGCCGCTGGAGAAACAAGAACCTGACGTCTGTGCTGCTGACACTCTCCTGTCCCGAGTGCACGCAGAGGCAGGGGCATAAATAGGCGAGGTGAGTTTATCTTGGCAGGCAGGTTCAAAGCTGTCTCTCTATGTCGAAGCTGTGAGAAAAGGGCTACAGACAGACACGGAGGCGCGCGGCGCGTAGTCTGGCTGCGCCTCTTGGGCACGGCGGTCAAAGGGTGTCCCCGCAGCGGTTTCTGCCTCTCGGGTTTGTTCTCAATGCGTCCCTGTGGCGCAGGGCTGTTGGCAGAAATGGAAATAGAAGAGATCCTACTACAGTACAGATGAGGTGCCGCGGGAGAAGAAGAAGACCGCGCCCTGCTGGACCTGCCCTCTGCTCCGTCCTCTCCTCCCATCGGGGTGGCACAGGCCCCGCGGCCGCCTTCATCTGTTTATTGTCAAGCCCGAGCTTCAGCCAAGGAGACAAATACTGAGCCACAAGACTGGCCGGGCTGGCGCGCGCTCACGTCGTCCTTTGGACCCTCGTCTTCAAGTTAAGACGCATGAGCAGGAGCGCAGGTGCGCGCTTAGAGACCTGCGCTCCAAACCTCTCTCACTTCCCACTAAAGATCTGAGTCTCTTTTCATAGTGACATAACAGTCTGTGCTGTAGGTGAGGAATTAACAACTAACTGGCCACCGTTTCCTTACTGAGCAGAGGCTTTTGTAACAGTTAACCAACACACAATGATCCTATTGGGGCGGTTGTAGCTTAGTCGAGGGGGTCGTCTACTAATCGAAAAGGTTGGTGGTTTGATCCCAGGCTCCTCGGGTCTTTATGTCGAAGTATCCCTGGGTAAGACACTTAACCCCCGATTGCTCCTGGTGACTGCGCCTGCAGTGTGTGTAAATGTGTGTGTAGGTGTGCTCATGTGTGCGTTCCTGATGTGCAAGTCGGCACTTTGTTTAGAAGCCACCTGCCATTAGTGTGTGAATGTGTGAATGGTGACTTGTATTGTAAACGTGCTTAAAGAAATCAAAGGATATAAGGAAGTCAACTTATCATTTTACCATTTTATCAAGGGCCAAGGATTCCAACTTGGAATAATCAGTAAAACTTAAAACGTTTCAGTGATTATCTGGTTAAGTGTTGAAATATACTTTCCCTAAGCTTGAATTTCAGTCTCAATGATTCCAGAGATTCCCTATATTTTCCAGAGGAACCTGTCAGAGAACAGGTGTAAACTTCATGCCCTTAATTGTGGAAGACATTGGCTGCAGTGATTAATGAGAGGATAGATTTAGTCTCACATTTCTTTTCTATTTATCAAATTCTTATCAACTGAACTTTCAGATGATGTATCATATTACTGTAAACGGATAAAAATTACATAAAAACATAAATAAAGCTGTTCTAGAGACTAGAGACGATAACTTTTCTCACTGGCAATTTTAAAAGCATCAACCTGACCAGGTGACCAGGAACCTTTACAAAAGCTTTGACACTTTACCTGCATTTCTTTGAAAGGATTCAGTTCAATAAACTAAAATTAGAACCCCTTGTTCTTTGGGTTAACTCTCTGACGGTCTTATAGGGTAATGTAGAGCTTTCATGTTTTTATTTAATAATAGAAAAATGTCTGATAAATCAAACCTCACACACTGGAGATGTAGTTAATCCGGAGTTTCTCTGTTGTAATAAGAACTTGAATTTCTGCAAGAATGAAGTATGTAGTATTCACATTTATTTTCCAATAACTTGAGTGTTGGCATAAACAGTATTTACAAGTTGGAAAGTGGTCATTACAGATGGATCACAAACCCAGCATTAGATGCAGTGGAAAAAGCAGTTCCTGGGAGTAAAAGTTTCTTGTTTTGGTTCAAATAGGTAACAGTAAATATTGAGTTTTTGTGTAATTTACCAACCATCTGTAGATAAATATGACAATGTAAAATCACATTAAACTGCGATAGAATTTTTGACACATATCGCTCATTTCTCAGTGGAGATGCTGAAGATATCTGGATGTGACGTCACATTGTGGACAGTCAGACATGGTGCTGGTGTCATAACATCCATCACTGGAGGCCAAACTGGGGCCCAGTGGGAGCCGTCAGTTGGGCTTTTAGGGGCCAAAAGCGAAATGAGGAATACCTTGTTAGTTCTGTAATTGATTAAATTTTAGAGCAAATTGTCTTGAAATAGGATTCGTCTTTCACCAAACTTGTATCAAAAGAGGATAAAAAGTGTATTCTGCTGGGATTTATTTGAGAGAAAAAGATTTCATGCAGCACTTGGCTGTAACTAACAATTAAAATGTCCATCACAATATCTGAGAGCACAAGATATCTTATCATCAGAAGTCTTGTTTTGTTCAACAAATCATTCAAACCCCAAAAACATTCAGTTTTTTAAGGGACCCTGAGTCATCAAATATATGATATTTTGGCTAAAAAACAAAAGTTATTAATCAAATATTTTTTCAATTGACTACTTATCACACCTCTAGTGGCAATAATCATACTTTTGAGATAAAGAATGTGGTAAGATGTACCCACTCCTTATATTTTGTTATATCTGAAACAAATAGTTAGATGAGGGAAGATATTATAAGGAGCCATTCATTTCAAGGAGTAGTAACTGAAAAAATCTGTAGGAAAGTACAGACCAGTTGGCCTAACACCACCCTGTCCAACAGAAACTCATGAAATCCTGCAGGCAAACAGTGAATTTCAACAAAAACTTCAATAGCATTCCCGAGATGCTGCAACACCTTGAGTCAACATGTCACCGTGCTCTGAAAAAGGACAGCAGCTACTCTATCGACCGCTGTCAGCTCATTATGTTCCCTCCATCTGTCTGAGCTCGAGGGAAAGAAATGACTTTAAGGGAATCTTTAGACACAAACACTGATAAATCTGAGGATTTACAACAAAAGAAATATCACTAAAAGGATCAGGATGCTTCAATACAAAGAGTGAAAGTTATTTTCTTTCATAACTTTGGGCAAAAGGTGAAGTCACTTCATTTAAGAAGGTTTAACAACAAAACAGACAAAACCAGCCAACAAAATGATAATTTTATCTTTAATTGACAGTTTGTTTCACTTCTCTCAAATGCCCAAAAGTTCCCGAAATTTTAAAACCTGATTTAAAACTGATCTTTAATCTATTTTATTAAACTTTCAATCTTAAGGACTTTGTATGGACAAATCTAAACCTGAATTAAAACCACGTATAAAAATACCCATCAAATAAAAGTTTTAAAGTTTTCATCATATGGATAAAAGGGCATTTTCTAAGTCAGCTCTTAATTTTTCATCTGTATGTGGATCCTACTGCTGCCTGGGCTCATCTGAACAGTCCGACACCTTTCTTCTTCTTTGGTTTTGAAGATGTTCGTTCTGCAGGGTTGGATGTCACAGGAAGAGGCTTAAGAGGAAAAAGAAGATTTGTTAAAAACATATTTTTCCTTTTTCTTCTTTCTCTTTATTTCTTATATGTATTTATAATGTTCTTTTTTTGTGTCATAGTGTTTACATTAATTATAAAATCTTCAATTGTTGATTTATTTAGTTTTTTAATTTTTTTACAGTTAGTGTTGTTTTTTCAAGTGATCCCAAATTTTTGGGATGAGTTTTTTCACAATTCCCACAGTGGCTGTGGAGCCTTTTGTTCCTTTAGTAGAAATAAAAATCAAGCTCAAACTCAAGAGTTTGATTTGAAACATGAGCTGATAACATGAATTTAAGATGTCCATAACCACTGTCTGGTTAAGGGTTTTATAATATCTAAAATATTAAAGTAATATTATATTTCACCACGAGTTTGACATTTTCTCCCAGGGCCGGCCCTTCCATTAGGCAGAATAGGCAAATGCTAAGGGCGCCGCGGCTTCCAGGGGGCGCCAAAAAATC
>JAUZTA010000020.1:852070-862722 GCA_034780835.1 Ctenochaetus striatus | reverse complement strand
GCATACAATAATGCAGAAGTACAATCTGTAGTACAAACAGTTCGAACACTTTTTATGGCAAGTGAGTGAAGCACTCAGGATTAAAAGCAAAATGAAGGGAGGCTTACTATTATTCATCTGTGTATAATAACTACATTGTAATAATAAATCTGATAGTAATAGATTATATTAATATATTTGGCAACATTTTTACTGAGAATGTATCGTTGTGCATATGCAGAAGAACACTCGAACATTTGTGAGTATCTCCTTACCGCCTCCACCTCTTTGGAGATTGTTGTTATCTCCTGAACTTTGGCTCTCAACTCATCTCTTTGCTTGTCCACCACCTCCTTCAGCTTCAGCATCACCTCTCTCTCCTGCCGTTGGACACGGTCTGCATACACCCACACACACACACACACACACACACAAAAAGTCAGATAGAGAAAGCAGTGGCCTTGTGCATACCAAATCTCTTTTGAAACATTACTGTATCCCACTTTGTAATGGTTATTGCCCCGCTGACTATGTATGTCTTGAATATTTTTTTTTCTATATTTAGACCAATTATGACAAAATTCAGGTTTTAGGTTGTGTTCAATTGTTTTAGCATAAAGTTAACCGATAGCTAATGAAGCAGCTTTACAGATCTGAAGTGTTGAAAAATTTAACGTGCAAAAACAGCAGGTTATGAAAATATATGAAAAGGCTGGATTTTTTGATTCATGCATTCTCACAGTTTACATAGTGAAATATATGACTGAGGTAATAATCAAATCTCTCAAAAAAAAACTATACAATGTGTATAGCGGTCAGCGTAAACTAAATCAAGCCCTCTGTATGGAGAAAATGTTTAACATTTAACATGAAACAGAGGAAATTGACAAGTAACAGGTTATTAACCAATTGTAAAGAGCCTTGGGGTAACGTTCGACAACAGGCTTAAATTTGATAAACAGATTAGTTTGGTTGTTAGAACAAGCTTTTTTCAGCTCCATCTCGAGAGAAGGCAATCCATGCTTTCATTAGCTCAAGACTGGACTACTGTAATGCTCTCTACGTTCGCCTCAGCCAGTCTTTAATTTCATGTCTCCAACTTGTGCAAAATGCTGCTGCCCGATGTTTAACAAGCACGTCCAGACATGAACACATTACCCCTGTGCTGTCGTCACTCCACTGGCTTCCAGTTTGTTTTAGAATTGATTTTAAACTTTTGTTGTTTGTTTTTAATACCATCAACGGCCAGGCTCCCTCCTACTTATCTGAGATTTTAACTGTCCGTGATCATGGCAGGGCCCTGCGTTCTTCAGGTCAGCTTCTGTTAGAAGTCCCCAGGACGAGATATAAACAGTGGGGTGATCGATCTTTTGCTGTTGCTGCTCCCAGACTGTGGAACAAACTGCCCCCCGACATTCGTACCACTACGGACCTTGGCCTTTTTAAATCTAAACTGAAGACAAACTTTTTTAGATTGGCGTTCGAATCTGACTAGGGCAGTCTTGTTTTTCTATGTGCACTTATTGTATTTTTATTTATTTATTTTTATTTTGTTTGATCTATTTTATGTACTTTTGGAAGGCTTTTAATGACCTGCAGCACTGTAGCACTTTCTTCATTCTAAAACCTCAGTTTTATGTATTGCTTTTATGTACTTTTTATGGCTTTGCTGTGCAGCACTTTGGTTACCTTTTTGGTTATTGTAAAGGGCTATACAAATAAAATTTGATTGATTGATTGATTGATTGATCTTTGTTTACTTTGGCAATTTTTAACATTCTGAATACAGTTTCTCAGTCAAAAACAAAACATTTCATTGTGTAGTAGTGTGTGAATTTGTCTCTGTGCCTGACTTGCTCGTCTGTTTTCACTCCATGGGGCACCCGCAGTGTTGTTTCCTGGCTCCTCATCACACACTTCAGTTTTGCAAGTGGGGCCTGATGGCCAGGGCCCCAAAGGCTTTCCCAGTGGATGGTTTGATTAGCTCAAGGGCAAGATAAGGCACCGTGCAGGTCTTGCTAGCTCTACCTTGGCTAATTAGGGACTGACATGTAGTTAATTTACATTTTAGTAGGCTACCCATGATGAATCCTCTGGACTATTTAAATACTGTTTCATTTAGCACTTTAACCCATTTTGCTTCGAGAGCAAAATGAGAACTGAACATTAATGGGAGTCTTATTTGCGTTTTTTCCTGTTCTTAAGTATTAAGCATCAGCTGCCCTACTGAGCCCATGGTTTAAGTATGACGCTGGTTTGACACACAGGTGCTCAGACAGGGATTTTATTATTCTTGTGTGGAATTGACTATGTACTTTGCATATTGTTTAAATCACAATGGTAGTAAGTTGCTGGCGTAAGTGCTGTAGTAAGTGCAGTCCTTGTGTGTGGATGTGTGCCAACGCCAGTGGTTCTTAAATGGCTGCTGACTGTAGTAACGTGACATGTGTTCAGCAGCCTTGTGCGTTGACTGTCATGTATTGGTAGAGTGCCGTTCACAGCATGAGTTTTGCATTGTGTTTTTAACTCCTTTTTGGTAGGATATGGTAGGATATGTTGTCAGATCTTCAAATCTGTGTGATTTTAGATGGTGTTATTCAGCTGGAATTTTGTCATCAGTTTTGCTGTGGCCCCTTTCTTACTTGCACGCAGTTTAATTTGTTGTTCAGGTATGCTTGAAAGTAACATATGGCATGTTTGGATTGCATCTTCAAATTTTGTTGTGTGCGTGACACTGACTCTGCGTTGAACTCCGTCCACGGCCAGACTCCTGTCGTCTCGTCCATCGTATTCCATCACTGCATCACTGTAAGTGGTGAGAAATGTCCCTTTAATCTAAACACACACACACACACACACACACACACACACAGAGTTTATTTGCAGCAGTGCTCATCAGTGTTGTACATTCACAAACGTTGTGTGTTGAATAAAATTAAATAAAATAAACCTCGTGACGAAAGATGAATCCGGAGATTCCAGTGATGAGTTCAGTGAGGAAGACCAGACATAGAAACATGGCATACTACAGAAAAGTCAGAGGTCATGATGATGTCATAGTAGATCATACTGAGATCAAGCATCATACATCATACAACATACTCATTTAACGACGAGTGTTGTTAAACAGTTTACAATTAATTTACATTAGTGGTGGAATTTAAATAAGAACGTTTAAACACATTAATTAATTCTTCATTCCTAAAAATTTCCTGGCTCAGCTTCAACACACCAGTTTTAACATCCAGGGGCTGCCCCTGCAGGTGGCCAAGCAGCCGAACAGCCCGAACAGCACGATGGCAACTCCGGTGCCGGTCAGAATGTACTGAGCGTTTGAGGGACTGTTGGAGATCAACAATGTGTAGGGGCCCAACATGAACGTCCACCACAACCCCACTGCCAGCAGGACCACACCTGTCACCTGAAGCAGAAAGGGCTATGTGTCAGACACAGAATACCACCACATCATGTGCGCACATCTGTGTGTGTGAGAGCACTGACTCAGCATCACATGACTGTAATGAGCTTTAACAGCAAAGTGACGAATTGACAAACAGACGGGAATAAGGGATGAGTACTGACACACAGAATACTAACACAGAGTACCGTGTAGCTGCAGTAGTTTAGGTACTGACACTGATATCATTGCTTGTCTCTATCAATTTGACAAAAAGTGAATTTGCAATAAGTTAAAAAAAAATCCTTCATTAAAAACATTTCGGACAAACTTTTCCATCATTGTTGCTGGTTTGTGGCTTAAAATAAGATATTTTCTCTCAGTTTCTGAAATGTGAACATTTCTCACATTTCAGAAACTGAGACATCTCAACATTTTTCCTCACCCTAAAAGAAAAAGATGTAAATAGTGTTGTGAAAGGGTGAAAATAAAAACAGAATTAAAATTTAAGTTAAAAATCTAAATGAAACAAAAAAAACAAATCTGAAAATTTAATGGGCATTTAAAAAGAGCAAGAACATTTTACGTGAATTCAGGTTAATTAAAGGAAGGCAAAGATGCAGTTATTCTAAAAAACTGTTTTTACTACAAAAAACAGAAATCTGATATTAAGACATGATTCAAAAAGGAAGCAAGATGAATAGAAAGTGATTTTTACCCAGAAGATGAAGGAGTAGAGCAGCAGCAGTGTCTTCAGACAGAAGATCACTGGTTTAGTTTCCATCCTCCTGGGAGCCATAATCCAACAGACAATAACGGACAAACAGCAGCCAGCACTCCCTCCTTCCCTCTGGATCCCTTTAGATCTCTCCTCTATTTCAGGGACTGTTTCTCTTACTCTTTCTGAAATTCAGGACAATAAATCTTGTTGGCTTAAAGTGAAATCATGTCAGTTATAATCAATGAACCAAAGAAATAAACAAATACATTAAAAAATTGTTTAGCAAAAATAAAAACCAAAAATGCATAAAAATTTTATTTAAAAAATTTGTTTAAAAATGCAGACAAAATTCCACAGAAATTGTTCCAAAAAGTTTGAAAAATAAAACAACTATGCACAAAATCTGCCCAATTATGACACAAAATTTTGCAAAAAACCCTGTTTATATCTTACTTAAATGTCCCAAAAATTAATCCAAAATTTTACAAAAATGGCAGCCACGTACGTGCAAGAACCAGTTCACATTTAGTGCCAACTGTGCCTACAATCAGTCGCAACCTCAGATGTGAATGGATGCTCACTTACCAGCCAGATGAGCAGCAGGTAAATTTACCTCTGAAAACAGAAACCTGAAGCATCTTGAGTGTGTGAAGTGCCTGAATGTGTGTGAGGCTGCAGCATCACTGTGTTGAGACATGCAGAATATTGCACTGCTGTTGAGCATGTGATCCTCATACTTCACACTCTAACCACACAATTAACACAGAGGTGAGTCCATCCAGCTGTGACACCTGGCTGTGAAGCTCCAAGCCTCTGCCCGCCTGCACAAAGCTTTCAGAGACACGATTCAGCTGCAGAGTCTTTGAATCTTTCCTCCTGTTTTCTTTCACCAGTTTCATGTTTTTTCTTCTGTTTTCACTAAAAATGAAACTGCAGGTTTTTTTTTTACTTTCCTCTGAGCTTGAAACTTTTCACACACAGTTTCCCTGCACTTGTGATGTCATATAGGCACAATTCTACATCACTGCAGCAGTTTAATGCAAAATTTTAACCTCATGGAGGTGCTAAAGGAAAAGTTTAGCAAATATTCAAATATTTAAGGAGACATTTCAGTTGCTGGGTCCGCAACTGTCACCGTGACCTTACACACACATATACACGTTTACACACATCATGCAGTACTGCAGCTGTGACTGTCAACATTTAAATCAACATTTCTGTTTCATTAACCTCAAGTGTTGGTCACAGCCATGTCTGTGCTTACTGGTGGCTGTTGGATGAATGAAGATAAAGATAAGGTGCAGACATATCTGATCCCTTAAAGCTAACTTTTGGTGCCACCATGAGATTCAATTTTGCTTAAAATTCATTACAACCATTGGACTGTTTTTAAGTGTGTTTTAACGTTTCCTTTAAGATGACTTTTAGATGACTTCTAGCACC
The DNA here is from genome assembly GCA_034780835.1 of Ctenochaetus striatus. NCBI lineage: Eukaryota > Metazoa > Chordata > Actinopteri > Acanthuriformes > Acanthuridae > Ctenochaetus > Ctenochaetus striatus. Next base: position 857,182 of record JAUZTA010000020.1, on the reverse strand, counting down.
GTGGTCAGGATGCCAAGTAAAATGCATCTAATGTTTTGTCAGCCTCAGTGTGCTCTGTGTTTGCTGCTTATTAGCAAACACTTGCATGCTATCATGCTACACTAAGAAGGTGAACATGCAGAAAAAATAGCATGAACCAAAATAATTTTTTTTTATTGAACAATAATTTATTCACATTTAAATAATTTGATATAACAGTGATCATCATCATGTTTATTTCTGCTGATACTACAGCAACAATCAGTGTAAATAATTATTAGTTATTACAGTTTTAAATTGTCTTGCAGTAAATATTTGATATTTAATTCATGTAAAGTTATACTTACAGTGTAAAATTTAAAAACTCTTTTTCCCCCTGAGTTCTTTATGGTAAATTAAATGCCAACTGTTAGTTTCAGAGAACATAAAACAGCTAACTGTTGTGCTAAGGCATGCTGTAAGTACGTCAGCTGATCTGCAGATTGTGTGCCTGCAGAAAATGGCTTGATATATTTTTGCAGTTTTGTAGTTTTAGAGATTCTACGCTGATGGAGGAAGTTTTCTCTCTCTCTCTCTCTCTGGTTGAGCATCCTAGACTTGCACAGACCAGGGGACGAAGGTTCCCGACTCTGCAGGTGGACACTGCAACACAAACATATATGGAGGAACAGTTTTTCCTTCATGTCTACAGGAACTTGAGGCTGCTCAGTCAGTAAAGGTAAACTAGCAAGCGTTGTACCAGTTTGGTGAATCTGTCGGGGCAGGCGTTGCGGATCCTCTCGGCAGAGGCAGGGCTGTCCAGCCTGAAGGGGCCACTGATGCCTGACTCCGCCCGTGCAGCAGAGATGGCGTCTTTGATGGCGTAGAAAACTGAGGCCGCCAGAAAGAGAGGAGGCTCACCAACGGCCTGGAGAGGAAACATTCAATTACATTAAAACAAAGATAGAAATGTTCTTTGTATTGATCTGATTGATCAGTTCAGTCTGAATTGATCTCAGCAGTGTTGGTGCTGTTGCCTTGGAGGCGAAAATGGCCTTGTCGTTTGGCGCGTCCCGCAGCAGTGAGACTGTCAGCTGAGTGGGAATGTCGCCAAATGCTGGGATCTTATAGGAGCCAGGACCCCGCGTGAGGAGGACGCCGCCGGGCGAATAATGGAGCTCCTCCAGGGTGAAGAGACCCAGACCCTGCATAAACGCCCCCTCCACCTGGAGACAGACACAGAGGACAGTCTGACCTGAGGGAACACTACAGGGCAGCACTCAGGGGTTTTCAGAAAGAATTTTCCATGGACTGAATGATTCACTAAATGAGGGACTCACCTGTCCAATGTCTATTGCAGGGTTGAGGCTGTGACCGACGTCCATCACGATGGTGGTGCTCAGGTTCTGTAAGACAGTTATTAAAAATTAAAAATTCATTGGCTGGAAAAATCAACCTTACTGAATTTAACCTGTGAGATGAGAAGTTATGCTAAGTTAGCTGTTGGCTGCTAGCTGATAGCAGCTAATGTACGAAACAATCACATGATCACTGTGGACCCTAAAGAAAACAAAAAAAAATGTTTTTGGTTTTAACTTTGTTTCAGCTTAGTGTTTCCTTTGTAAAGGATTCACCTTGTGAGCTCCAGTCAGACAATCCACCTCCACCTCTGAACAGGCAACACCGTAGCTGAAGTAGTTGAAGGCTCGACCCGAGTTTGAGTCAAAGTCGTAGCCAAGATCAGGAGTCCTGACAGGAGACAGCAAACACACAGACTGTGTTCTGGCTTTTATTCATCAAGAGATTTCCTACACTGGAGACAAATTTAGTCAACTCACTTGTAGAAGCCATTGGCGCTGAGGTTTACTCTGTCCAGGTATGCCGCTTTCACCTGAAACACACACACACACACACACACACACACACACACACACACACAAACACAGTATCTAGTTTACTTATGAGATTATGGTTGATTAAGAAAAAAACTGAAAAACAAAATGGGACAAAGACAGGGCATGAGTGAAAACGTGACTCAACCCCGGTCGGGCATTCAACAAGTGAAGTGGAGATAGCTGCAAGAAATCAAAGGGTAATATGTGTATTCACTTACAGAATACACCACAAGTCATGAGATGCTGTTTTACTTCAATATACAAATTCACGTTAAAAGCTAAAAACAGACTAAGTGTAGCTAATGTGAACTGCTTTTGTCAAGTAAAGCAAATGCCGCAAAGATTTCAGGGTAAGTTCAGGGTAGGAGTCTGTTGTCCGTTGATACAGAAAGTTCGTGGACATTACTTTATTACTTGACAGCCAGCAGTATTAGCTTGTTTATACATAAGACTGTTGGCTCTTAAATATTTTAACATAGCATTTACAGATTTATGCAGACAACCCATATAACTTAAGGTTACAAAAAATTATGTGTAAGTTGAAGGTTTAACAGTTACATATGACAGCAGCCTACTAATGTTATAAGAAGGCATTGAAAGTTTATATACATTATATAACATGTTACAACCAGTGGTTGGACTCGATTAAAAAAATTATCTAATTAATCGAGGCTTTGTAATTAATAAATCTCAAATAATTGTATATATATATATATTTATATATTTGACACGAGAATCAACAGTTTTTGTCATTTTGTTGACTGTGCTAGCTGGAACTTGTTTGGCACTGATGTGGTAGCGGAGAGTGGAGAAAGTCAGGGAAAGAGCTACGGAAAATTCTTTCTTACACAATTTGTGCACACACCCAGATTTCCACCTGATATTTTTTTTTTTCGCACAACGAACCCAGCAACGACTACTCATCCCATTTTTAAAAATTATTTATTTATTTATTTATTTTATTTTATATACAAGCAGAAAATGGTCAGAGCTGGTGTCGAACTCACATGGAGGACAAAGCTTCCGCACATGGGATGCCTGCCCTATCAACTGAGCTACGCCGGTTCTGCGCGGTTCGGAGTGCAAAAATAAATTCCAATTAAATGCGTTATTTTTCTGTAATTAATTAATGTTAATAATTAACGTAGCCCTAATTACAACACCATAATACATGACCTTGACACTTTGCATCCTGCAAACAGCTTTTTCGGGGAAAAAAAGAGAACAAAATACAGTCGAGTGAAGTGTGTTTTAAGAGCATTGTGTCTTCTCACTCTCTTCCAAAACAAATGCATGCGGTAACTGGTAGCCACATGCAGGGGCTTCAGGATGCCAGGCTGTGGGTGTTATACCACTTTTGACCAGAGTGGCCGCTAGAAACAATATAAACATAAAGTTCCATCCAGCACCTTTAAACTGATACTTAAATATGGACATGCAGCAGTAAATAATCAAAGACAGATTACCCCTGATACTGTAGCAGGAAATAAGAGTATAACTGTCACATATAATCTTAATGCTCCTGCTCACCCACTCCTCCCATGATCCTTTGGGGTTCCTGGTCTTGTACGGTTCCAGACGTTTCACGAGGATCTCACAGGCATTCTGGACAGCGGCTCCATTGAGGTCTGAGGAGGCAGAGGCAGCAGTTGGGCTGGTGTTGGGGACCGTGTTGGTGCTTGTCTCTGAGATGTGGATCTTTGAAAAGGGGACATCAAGAACCCTGCTGGCAACCTGAACACACACACACACAGTTCCATCACATTTGTGAGCTTAAACACATAATGGGTTAGTTTGTGTGCAGCATCCAGGTGCTTCAAGGTCCTTTGGTAGTATTAGTTTATATGGGAGCTTGGCAGCGATACATTTTGATAGAGGCTGTGGAAGTAAATATTGTTTTTTTAAAAAACATGTTTATAATTCCTTTTGATAGAAAATGATTGCAGATGTTCAGACAACCCTTTCAGCCAAATATTAAATATTAAAGAAATCTTGAGCTGCATTTCCTCGAATATCCACTAGATGATGACAGTTGTACTTAAATGAACCAAAAACAAATTAGAAAACAGTTTAAGGCTTGCTGAACTAGGGTACCTGGACCATCTTGGTGTGGAGGCCTTGTCCCATCTCCGTCCCACCATGTGTCAACAACACAGAGCCGTCAGTGTAGATATGAACCAGAGCCCCAGCCTGCACGCACAAACACACTCATGTAAACTCATGAAGTCACAAACCCAAAAAATTTCACAGCTTGTTAGTCAGTGCTGTTGGATCAGACCTGGTTAAGAAACACAGCTGTGAAGCTGATCCCAAACTTGGTGGGGACAATTGCGAGGCCTCGTTTGCTCCACCGGTTCTGTCTGTCAGAAAAAACACAGATTCAAGTTGAAGAAATAACGTTCAGACCAAAAAGCGTCTCTGGAAACTGGGTCCACTTTGTTTTTACCTGTTGTAAAGATCTACTGCAGCTCGGCGTTCCTGGTATGCAGACCGTGAGAGGCACTCGTCCCAGCAGCTGTTCAAGGTGATATGATCCAGGATCTGGTTGTACGGCGTCAACTCACCTTCCACATACAGGTTCAACTGTCGCACCTGAAGAGGCACGATGTCACTGACTGGATGCTATGCACTTGCTTATCATGTCTGACCTCATTCATCCACCTACGTACCTCCTCTACTGTCCTGCCCAGAGTCTGAGCCACATCAGTCATCCAGCTCTCAGCGACCATCATGCCTTGTGGCCCTCCGAAGCCCCTGAAGGCGGTGTTGGATGGCAGGTTGGTGCGGCACAGGAAACCACGGCCTCGCACATTAGCCACACTGTAGGAGTTCTCCATGTGGAACAGAGCACGCTCCATAACCTCAACAGACACAGGAAGGTGATATCATCAATACATCATCATCAGATACTGCAATACAAAATACAGTGCTTACAGTACTGATACTTACTGACAGAGAGAGATCCATAGAGTTCCCAACATTACTGTAGTATGACACATCCAGAGCCACGACCTTACCACTGTTTAGGAAACCCACCTAGAGCAAAAGGAGAAGGAGAAGAAGAAAAGAAGAAGAAGAAGAAGAAGCTTGTGCTGCTCTGAGTGATTTACCGTAATTTTCGGACTATTGAGCGCACCTGAATATAAGCCGCACCCACTAAATTTAAAGGATTTTGTACATATATAGGCCACACTTGTCTGTACGCCGCAGATGTTCACGTTGTAACATGGGATATTTACACAGAAAAATATAACACAGA
>JAUZTA010000020.1:780990-792535 GCA_034780835.1 Ctenochaetus striatus | reverse complement strand
GTTTTTCCTTTTCTGTAACCCAGTTTCATTTTTTCAGTCAGCCAATACAGGTAGTAGCACGTTTTTTGTAGCACGGAAGTAAGTAAGGTTTCTGTATTAAAATAGACCCGCTGTCAATATACTTTGACCATGAACGTGATTTCTCCCTCATCTTACCGATACAGATTCTTTTATGTTTAAACAGTTTAGAAAGCCAAACTTTTAAAAACGCTATTTAAAAAAACATCGCCATCTTGGAGGGTTTTCTTGGAGTTTCCTTCAGAATCTTCCCATCTTGATATTCTTTTCTGACAATACCACTGAGCCTCCTGGTCTGCAGTTAGAACACCTTCTCTCGCTCCTCACAGTGTTTCCTGTTTCTCTGTAGTCATTCCTGAGCTCTGTGAGAACAGAAATGGTGGATGCCAACACTTCTGCACTGTGGTCCATGGAAATGTTCAGTGTTCCTGCGCTGATGGATACTTCCTGGCACCAGATGACAAATCCTGCAACTCCAATGGTGAGAGACTCTCAAATCTACACAAGGCACGATATAATGTCACCAAAATTAAAAATGAAAGAACTGTAAGTCCTGAAGACTGCCTCAAAGGACCTCAAGCGTGAAATTGACTAGATGTTGTTAACCTTTCCTTTAACACGACTTTTAAGACAAAATTTTCACTTGTACACAAGAACAACTGGAATCCAATCAGTTTTGCACCATTTTTAAAAATTAAACATGGTTCTTTTGGTGATTAAGGTCTCTGGTGTTCAAACTCTAACATCTAAGTTGGCCTGAACTCTTGCAGAGACCTTCAGATGCGGAGCCCTCATAACTGAAAACATCCGAACTATGTTCTTTTACAACCGGGAGAACACAACAACGATGACGAATGCCACTGAGTGGAACACTGACCAAAACTCCACCGAGGAGATTGACTTACTGGATGCCAGTTCTCCAGAGTTTCAGAACAGCAGCGATACACAGATTCATAGGGTGTCCCATGATCCTCACACCTTTCAAATGTCTTCTTTGACCCGCATTGTCAATGGAGAGGACTGTCCACCAGGGGAATGTCCTTGGCAGGTAGAGACCATTTATTCATCCAGTGAAAAAGGAGAGACAAAATGCAGTCATCAATCATAACTTTCATTTGCAATTATCTAATTCATTGGTAACAAAATATGAAACAACGTAGAGGCAAAGAAAGAGAAGGCAGAGGTGTTTCAACCAACAATCCATCACTGGCTCAACACAGAAATCTGAGAGTTCATTACTGTAAATTAATGTTTGTTTATTTTCTGTTAATGACCAGCCGTGTTTACGTGGGGCCTGGATGTCCAGAACTGTCCAGGTTTCCATTATTGTCTAGATGCAGACACCTGGAAATTGGTTAGCAGAAATTAAGCTGTTCCTTCACCTAAATAGTAGGATGGCCAGTGTGTCTCTCTGTCTTCATGTTGAGACCTGGATGGCCATCATCACCTTGACATGGAGACTTGAGAGTCCCCGAAAAAACATCTGGAGGACCTCTGCAAGGAGTCTGTGTGATGTGAAGTGATTTTTGTTTTTTGGTATTGCAGGCTCTGCTCCTGAACGAGGATAAGCGAGGCTTCTGTGGAGGAACCATCCTCAATGAGTACATCATCCTGACCGCAGCTCACTGCATGAACCAGTCACTGTACATCTACGTCATAGTTGGTGAGTTTGACCAATCAGCCTGTTTTCATGAGGTATGGACCTTTTTGACTGATTTTTGTAGGATCATAAGGTAATTTCTTATTAGTTATATGACACAAATGGAACCTCAATATGGATACTGTTAGAAAATTAGGTCTAATATCTGAATAAAAGCTTGTAAGGTGACAATATGTTTCCAATATAAAAATGTTGCTTGACATGCAGAATTATAGTAAAAAAAAAAATATATATATATATATATTTTTTTTTTAGTGAATCTTTATGAGAAACATTGACTCTTGGTCTTAGTGTTCTGCTCTCCTGTTTTATTTCTGCAGTGTGCAAAAAAATTAAATGTATTGTTTTTATAGATAGTAATGAAGAATTATTCTATGAACCAGTGTTTTTAAACCACTGTGTCGTGGGAAATTATCAAATTTCACCTAATTGGTCTAAAAAACTTTTTTTTTTTCAAAAAAAATTCATTATTATCTGCAAAAAATATGCCATTGTGGACTGTTGATCTCTTACGGCACACAGCACGGCACAGTGGTTGAAAAACACTGCTATGAACTACTTTTTACTTTTCTGTTTTTTCAGGTGAGTTCGACCTGTTGGTACATGAAAAAACCGAAGCTGAACACCACGTGGAAACTATTGTCACCCACAACAAATACATGCCTGACACCTACCACAATGACATTGCACTCATCAAACTGGCCACACCCATCCAGTTCTCCAGGTTTATCCTGCCAGCCTGCTTACCTAGGCCAGATTTTGCTGAAAAGGTGAAATTTTAAAATCAGTCAAACCATTTTAGAGAGTTTGCATATTTTTGTTTATCACTGGTTGAGAATCAAAGTATTGATTTCATTCTAATGTCTGAACAGTAAATATAAAGCTACAGTCAGCAGCTGGTTAGCCTAGCTTAGTGTCAAGACTGGAAACAGCTAGCGGGGCTCTGTTCCCAAGTAACAGTATCCACCCAACAGCACTGCAGGTTAACACACTGTCTCTGTTCTTCAATCTCAGCACCAACTTAAGTGAAAAAAGCAACAATTTGCTTCAGACTGGTATATAGTTGCCAGGCAACCAGCGATGACGTCAGGAAATTACTAGCTAGGTCCAAGAAAAGTCTTGTACATACTTTCTGAGTCCTAAAATGATGAATTTTATCATTTTCACACTGAGGTTTTTGTCGAAGTGAAACAAACATGGTGAGTGGCGAAATCAAAAGACGCTGAAAACTTTAAAAAAAACAGTTAAGTTAGCTGTGGCCTCCTGTCTCATGTCTTCATGCCAAGCTTAGCAAACCGGCTGCTCACACCCACAGATGTGAGAATTGATTACTCTGCTTATTTAACTCAGAAAAAGTGTGAAAAGGTGTTTCCCAACTGAGAGCTTAAATGCTCAATTAGTTAAATTTGACCCTCCTCTTGCAGGTCCTGATGCAGCAGCCAGAGGGCATGGTAAGCGGCTTCGGTCGCATCGGCGAGGGTCGGCAGCCGTCCACCACCTTGAAGCGTCTCACGATCCCCTACGTGGATCGGTTCGCCTGCAAGGAATCAACCCAACTACGCATCTCCGCCCGCATGTTCTGTGCCGGCTACGACGAAATAGCCAAGGACGCATGCCAAGGCGACAGCGGCGGGCCGCACGTCACACGTTATGGTGGCACCTACTTCGTCACTGGCATTGTAAGCTGGGGCGAAGGCTGCGCGCGCAAAGGCAAATATGGCGTCTACACCCAGGTGTCCAAGTACATCCCATGGATCCGTGAAGGCATAAAGAGGCTGATGCCCACAGACCATGAAAGCAGCAGGGTGAAGAGGCACTACGGCGCCATCCAGAGACTGGTTCTGTAACACTTTATTTCCGAAGATCAGTCACGCTTCCTTCCTCTCATGCAATTATCCTGTGTAAACTTCTTTATACATCAGGCACAGAAGCTTTTAATCATCTAAACACTGAAACATTTAACCTCATGTATTTAAACGTGGAGCAACAGGGGGAAAAAAAATTGTGTAAATCAAAAAATGTCTTTCATGTATTTTTATCAGTGTCTGAAATGAGCTTTTTGAGCTGAATTTAAAGCAAATAAAAACATTCTTTATCGGTCTGATGCTCTCAAGTGTTTGTGTCATAAAACACAGATATATAAATTTTAAGTTTACCTTATTCTCTGAATGTGAGAAGTGCTGACTGATGTATAATATTTTCATTTTAGTGTCAGAATTTCTCATTTCATATTTACTTTTGAGGTTCAGTGTCAGAGTTTGTTCCTGAAGTTTAAACAGTAAGTTGAGTTATTGATAACCTAATCCCCAGGAAATTGATCGTTCCAGTCATTTAGGTTTCAGATTTCTCCTCTCTCTCAGATTTTCTGCTTTTCCTTGTTCTTTATAAACACTAAATATCTTCTGATTCCAGGCTGTTTGGCTAAAACTCTTTCTTGGTGTTCTGACATTTGAAATATTAAATTATTAGTTAATGAACTGAAGGATATGAAAGATAAGGATATCTTAATGTCTAGACAACTGTTACTAAGTTCATCACTGCTTTTCCTAATGATCTGTCCTCAGTTAACCAGGAACATAAAAACATTATCCCTGAATCACTTTAACTTCAATCCCAGTGATGAAATTGATCCTTGTTTACCTGAAATAAACAACAGTGCCGAAAGCTGGAGTTTCAGAGTTCGGACATGTTGCTTGTTTTGTGGGTTTGAGGCCAGAGTCCAGAGCAGGAACACAGTGTTTACTGAGAACTGCTCTTTACTTTTAACTCTTTACAGGAACAGAAGTGAGCTGCACAGCTGAAAACCTGACTCCTGTTAAATGCTGAAAAGTTAAAGGATCACGTTTTTGTCAAACAAGCATTAACACAGCACAAGTTTAGTCGTACATGAACTGACTCTTCCGTCTGATTTCTGATCTTTTCTCTTTGAGTTCTAGTGTCTCACATCATCAAAGAAGTTTGACTTCTGTTTCTCAGATCAAGGATTTAAAGTTTCACCATGTTTCCTGTTTAACGAGCTGGTTGTGACTCATCAGTGTGTGTTATGTGTGTGTCTGTGTGTGTGGACACAGTGGAGTCAGTGTCATGGCGGTCAGCATCATGTCAGCTTGTTGTCGAGTGTCTGTTCTGATTCTGATCCTCCTGGTTGTCTTCCTTCAGGTCCTCATCCAAGGAGAAGGTAAGACCTGTGACCTTTGACCTCTGCTGTGTTTACTGTTTGCAGTTTATTGTCAGACTTTAGTTAATTATGAATTTATCTTGTTTTAAACATATCCTTGCTGAAGGAAACAAATTCTAGAAGTAACAAGCCGAAAAAGTTTTGTCTGTTTATGTTTCCCTCAGTGATAAAATAGACTTTGCTCCAATAAAGAATGAGCAAGTCTGAAGTTCGACTCAGTTCCTCTTAATTCATACTATTAAATTAAGATCATGGTACTGAATAAGGTAGTCACATGACTCCAAAGAGACAATTATAAATTAATACAGAAAATTCTGACATGTATGACAATGTGGTGTAAAAAGTGCTGTAATAGGTTTTCTGTTTTCTGTTATTAATTTTTTAAAATATTGATATGTTGGGTTATAACGATAAACTAATAAAGATAACTGTGGCACGTAAGCATTAAAAACTGACACCCTGTTAATGAAATATATTAGATAATACTGTGTGAAAAATACAGAACCTCTTAAACTGTTGTAAATGTTCTCACTTATTAACAACAGGTGGCCCTTGTGCACCCTAGTGCTTGTAGATTGCAGCTTTTCTCAACCTCTCTGTTTAGTGAAAACCACGATTAGGTCTTTATAATTGTTCTCATTAAATAATGAAGTGTTTCTCTCTGGTTGAGAACATTTTCTTTGTCCTTGTAGTCTTTCGGGCTACAAAGGCCCACAATGTGTTCCTCCGGTCAAAACGGGCCAACATGTACCTGGTGGAGGAGATCCTGCAGGGGAACCTGGAGCGGGAGTGCTATGAGGAGCTCTGCAGCTATGAGGAGGCTCGCGAGTACTTCGAAGACACACCGAAGACGGTTAGACTCAATGATAAAGACAGTACTGATACTCTAAAGTTTGACTGTTGTAAGACTTGATCAGGTTTCTATGACAACATGCTGACGCTCTCTAATGGTTCTGTTTGTTTCCTACAGATCGCCTTCTGGACTGTTTACTATGGTGGGGGGTTTTTTCTTAAGATTAAACTGAAACACCATTTTTATTTTATTCTTCATTTTTTAAAAGTTTTAAAAATACTGAAAACAGATAAGTGACTGTAACATATGGACCAACTTGATGTGGAGCCTGGAGGAAAATGTTGACTTGTTGCCCTGTCTTGAGGCAGATGGGGACCAGTGCCAGCCAAACCCCTGCCTACATGGAGGGAACTGCACCGACAAGTTGGGGGGGTTCCTCTGCTCCTGCATTGCCCCGTACCATGGAGCAGTCTGTGAACTGGAAGCACCACAAGAGCTGACACATGGAGAAAGACCACCCTCCTCGCCACAACTCATCACACCAGGTTAGACCGCAACCACAGCGAAGCTGGCCACATCCCCATGTGGTCTGAGGCAGAACTTGTGGTGCTATCATAGGACACTCAGAAATTTATCGAATCATTAAGTCCTAAGTTGCTTAATGTTTCATATCCATGGCAACATGTCATCTGTACCATGCCCTGCGAGGAGTGTTTTTTTTTCTTTCATCATCTTTCTACTCAGAGTGTCCGACTGAGGGTCCAACAGCTTGTCACCAGCTGTGCACGGTGTCCCACCACACCTTCACCTGCTCCTGCATGCCAGGATTCAAACTACAGGAAGATGGACGTTCCTGCCTGCCTGAAGGTCTGACAACACCCCCCCCACCCCCCCAAAAGGAATTTTTAACATAATCTAAATACAAGTTTAACAAAAAAGTCTCTTCGTGCTTTCAGTGGAGTTTCCATGTGGAAGACTACCCGATAAATTAAACATGACTGCACCAACATGTCGTCAAGGAAAATGTCCCTGGCAGGTAAGATGTTCTCAACCATCAGAGCAAAGTATCAGCTCACCCAGCCAGTAGCTTTTCTTTTATTAGGTTTAATTCAGTGTTGTGCAATGATATCTGATGAATTTTAACCAATCTCATTGATTTTCTTTAGAAAATCAGCTCTTTACGATTTTATAAACCCATGATGTTCCCTTTAGCGCCACCCTCAGGCCAAGCCAGAAGACAGACTCAGTAAACCATGAGAATGTGTTTTTGTTTTAACCACCCCTGACCGAACTAGGGGATTTAACCTTGAGGTTTCTGTCAGAAAATGATTCTTAAAGTACCTCAGTTTTTGCTGTAAATTCTGTCTCTAGGTGTCGCTGCTGAACAGCAGAGGGGTGGAGCTGTGTGCTGGCGTTGTGCTGGGTCGATCCTCGGTCCTGACAGTTGCTAGTTGCCTCCTTCTGGACTCAGGATCTGCTCGCCGACCCTCTGACTTCTTTGTAGCCACTGGTATTGAACTTTTAACCAAATACTTTACTTTACTGACTTTCTCTTTAAAATTTGATCGCACATTGTTTTGATGTCTTGTCTCTCATCTCCTAGACAATAAGATGATGCCTGTCCCTGTTCGAGCTCTGTATGTCCACAACCGTTTCCGTATAGGTCACCATGACAACGACCTTGTCCTGCTTCAGCTGGCCAGGCCCCTCCCCTTCAGTCCTACCCTCATCCACCTCTGCCTGCCCAACAAGGACTTCTGCGAAAACATTCTGATGCGATCTGGCATGATAGGTGTTGCTGAGTCAAAGGGGGTCAGTCACATCCAGGAACTCACCTACATGACGCTAGATGAGTGCCGTAGTCAGCTGAACGTTGCACATCCGCTCAGCAACAAAATGTTCTGCACAATGAGCCAAAATGGAGCTCAGGGACCTTTAAGGAACCAAATTGACACTCAGGGGATCCCACATGAAACTTTAGGGAATCACAATGCAGTTCAAAAGAGTCTTAATGGGCAAACAGCAAATCAGAGCCAGAATCAAACCAGAGACAGTCAAGACAGAGCATCAGGGACACCAGACGGAGCAGAGAGTACCAGCAGTGCCACGCACTTCTGTGGTCTGTTGCCAGGGACACCCATTGCTACGGTGGCTCGAGGTACGGCGTTTTTGACTGGGCTGCTGATATCATCAACCACAGGATGTGATGGTCTGGTGTTCACCAAACTCTCCCGCTACCTCAGCTGGATCAAACTAAGGCTGGAGAGCGCCGAGGTTGACATGATCCCCCAAGTCAGGCAGTATCCTGAGATTCACTAACAATCCGTGCGAAACAGCTTTGAAAACTCTGCACATGGACTCATGTTCCCACATTTAGATCACCTTAATAGAATAAACTGCTGGTTTTATGAGTTTTTAGCTCCTGAATGAAAAAAAAAGAAAAATATCCCCTCAGGAACCTTTAAAATAAGGCTGACATGTCAAACCAAAGCACCTGTATGTTTGGTTCTGTTGTTCTGTCTTGGTCTTGTGGAGCCAACAGTCCAACAGTCTGGCTCAATGTGTTTGTTACTTTTAACTGACAAAACACAAACAAAACTTTGACGATAAATTCTTTATTTTACAGTTATTTTCCAAACCCAATGTAACTTTTGTTGATGTGATCAAATAAACTTTAACAAAATCTTTAATGGAATTTAACTTGGATTTTATTTTATCTTATTTTATTTATCCATTTGTCTGAACTTATTCTCATAGTTTAAGACCACATTGGGTGTCCACTTTTTATGAGACTTATGCACTTTTGGTCTTGCAGTCAAAATTCTTATTATTTCAGTGTGCGTCTGTGACCGTCACCAATCCTCCTTGGTTACTGGCCTATCAGAATTTCTTAAGTGAAGTTTCCTGTTGCACCAAAATGAATTCTGAAAGACGGGATGCAACTCAAAAAAAAAGAGAAAAAAATATTCGAAAAAAAGGGGAAGAGGAAGACTGGCAGCGTTACTAGTAGGAATGTAAGTAGAAGTTGCTGTGTTGCTCCGAATACTCCCCTTGAGATAATGACAGTTCAAGAGATACCATACTGGTCACCAGAACTGTGGGAGTCCCAACGAAAGACAAGAGTCAAAGAAGAATAAACGGTGGACATAAACAGTGTGTTGGGTTCGAAGAATGACTCAGCACTTTATTCCCATTATTTTCTTTATAATGTATCTCCACAGGGTCTGGTGAGTCAAGGCAAGCATGCATGTGAGCATTCACCAAACATGCACCAGCACCAATACCCTATCAAGCGTGGGACAGCGCTCGGCAGAGGCCTGAATGAACCCGCCACTCAAGGAGAGGCTGCCCTACCAAGTAGCCCCCATCAACTCCAGAGTCATGAGGGAATCGGTAAATTTGGGTATTCTAAATAGGCAAATTTCGGTATACTTTGTGTCAAAAGCGACCCCAAATGAAATGGGGTGACTTTTCTTAGGTAAATTTGGTCTACTTTTCCAATTTTACCCCAAAATGAAGTCAATTTGGGGAACCTCATTTAATTTTGGGAGCCCCTGCTTGTGACACCACTTGAATTCCACTAGTGGGAGTCCTAGCCAAACTGTTTTGAGGCCACGCCCCCTGGGTAGCCCAAATTGACTTAAGGTCATTTTGGCAGACTTTATGTAAATGATTTGCAAATTGGTCAGTCCTGTCCACGCCCCATTCAATTTGGGGTCATTTTTTCCACTTTGGGGGACCTTTTACATGAAATTTCTCCTGATTGGTCCTGGTTCCCCCTGGCCACGCCCCAAGTCAATTTGGGGTCATTTTTTTCACTTTGGGAAACTTTTTTCTCCAGCATGCCGGGAGGCTCCCAGCCACCCTCCGGAAGGCTACCGGGGGGCTCCGAGACCTCTCCGAGACATTTTTGGCCAAAGTGCTCCGAAGTGGAAAAATAATCCCGAGATCGTGTCCATCGGTCCTTCGCTCACGCCCTTGTCCAATCTGGGAGCATTCCTGAAAGTTTTGAGAAAAAGGTGCCCCAAAGTTAAATAAAGTCCCCCAAAATGATTTGGGGCGTGGCCAGGGGTCATCCCAAGCAATCAGGAGAAATTCTAGCAAAAGGTCACCCAAAGTGAAAAAAAGCACCCCAAAATGATTTGGGGCGTGGCCAGGTGTCATTTTATGCAATCAGGAGAAATTCTGGAAAAAGGTCCCCCAAAGTGAAAAAAAGCCCCCCAAATCGACCCAATGTCACCCATCCCCCGCTCGTTAAGTCTTCACCAGTTCAGCGAAAGACTCCAAATCAGCCTTCTGAGGTTGTCTCCTATCCCCTCCCAAGGCCTTCAGCGGGGGATGGGAAAGCCTTATTTCATTTTGGGTATCCTTTCAATGTTAAAAAAGTGAGCTAGTAAATTGAATTAGGGCTCTTGGGCACCCTTGCAAAAATATTTCCGGTCCGAGCCATACACATTTGTTCCACATGTACCCACGATGAACATACTAAAATTTCAGCCTCCTAGGTCAAAGCATTGATTTTTAATGAATTAAAAGGGATTTAATGATTTAGGCCTCAGATGTGCTTATCCCTGACCTTTGCCCCTTGGAAAAGGCGCACGTCTACAATCTTTGGCACACTTATTCTACATGTGCCTGCAATCAACATACTAAAATTTCAGCCTCCTAGGTCAAATCGTTAATTTTTAAAGAATTAAAAGGGACTACCTTTAGGCCTTATTTCATTTTGGGCTACTTCAGTTCATTTTCAGGGAACCTCCAAAACGGTCTCTTTTCTGGCCCCACGAGGCCCCCGGGGCCCGGGAGATCCCAAATTTTGCACACAAGTTAGGCTGGGGCCCCTCTACAAGACTGCGAAAAAAGCAAGTTCTCAAGTGTTTTAGTTTTCTTAATTGGTTGGCCAGGATTCAAAATCACACAGGGTGTTGGACTTAAAGCTTCCAACACCCTCTGTCAGAGTTGGGCAGTTTGGAGGAACTTTTGTTCTAAAAGTCCGGCGGGGCTGATTTTTTAATATGTTGTAGAGGGTGCAGATACGAGCGGAACGGCATCATCGGCTTCTCGATTGGCCTTGTACTGTTCGAGGGGCGGGCCTCCAAAATTTGCCTTTTTTCAGACTTTGGCGGCTGGCCGTTGCCACAAAAATGGGCCAAATGATTTGAAACTTGACATCTGAGCTTCTGTTTAGACAAGGATCATGCTCCAAAAAGCCCCGAGTGTGTAACTCGTCTAGAAAGCTAAGTAGCTTTCTGATTGGCCGAATGAGATGCAACCAAAACAGTCATGTAAAGCACGTGGAGTTATGCACTATAGTTAAAAATCAAAGCTTTATCTTTAAAAGAAGTACTTTTATTAAAAATATAAAAAAGGCCTCAGGCTTCAGAAGCCTTATTTCATTTTGGGTTACTTTCAATGATCAAAAAGTGTGCTAAAATGCAATTGTGTTCCGTGGCATTGCTGGCAAAAGTATTTCGTTTTTTTCATACCGAGTCAGGGTAAACATGCTCAAATTTCAGCCTCCTATGTCCAAGTGTTGATTCTAAATTTATAAAGATGATCAAATGATGGAGAGATGCGCATGGGGCGGAGCCAGCGCACGGATGAGAGCGGAGACGTCAGTCTGAATGCTCATTCTGCACGAGAGAGACTGACGAGCAGCAGCATCCTTTTGGACCTTGAGCTGTGAGTAATTTTAATTTTTTTTCGCTGGTTTAAGCTTCTTTTATGAGAATAGAAGTAGTTTATGTAGGAATTTGTGGTGTTTTTGTTTATTTGAAGCTGAAATGTGATGCTAAAAGGTCCGTTTAGCACGTGGCTTTTCCGTGCGCACTTGTTGACTCTAATTAAGTTTCGAACTCATTAAAACGGTGTTTAATCTGCTAAATCTCGACACTGT
>JAUZTA010000020.1:514963-531447 GCA_034780835.1 Ctenochaetus striatus | reverse complement strand
GAATAAAATAACATTCAGCTTCCATCAATATCAGAGCGTGGTGGCGACACTGACATGGGCGTGTGTGTGTGTGAGAGTGGAGATGGAAACACATATGCACAAAACACACACATACACACACACATGTATACACGTACAGGCACTTGCTGGCCGCCACGTCCCCCAAACGGCAGACAGCCCCAAGGACGGCCATAACTTATTTTACAATCGTTTAGTCTCAGCTCAAGTGGAAAATGTGACAACTTATCTCTGCTGACAAGATGCCATCCCCGAGAGTGCAATTAACTGCCGTGGATTAACGGCCCTCCCATCTGCACGCCACGCCACATCCAGGCCACCACACCCTCACCCGCACCTCCACCCAGAGCCTCAAGACTTCATCCCTCCCTCTGATCATCTCTTCTAGTTTTTGTTTTTTCAGACAGTTTTCCCTCGACTCTGAAGCTCATCCACAGTTTGGACACCAGCTAAGAGGTACGTACTGACTGCACAGGAAGCACTTCCTGTTTCCTGTCAGGTGACACGCAGCAACTTCATCGCACAGCTGGAGCCTTCAACGAAAAACAAAATTTCTGTTTCATTCTTGAGTCTATTTCGCAAAAACTGGCAAAACTGTCGCACATGTCTATTTACCATCTTTTGTCTGAGTTTTAAAAGTTTCAAGAAACAAAGCTTAAAGATGCACCTGTTGATTTTGTTATTAACCAAAACAGAATCTCAAATGTCAAAGGTTTGGATCTTTTTGAGCTTCTTTGGGAGTTGAAGGCACAAATAAAACTGCTGTGTGATGAACCAAACTGTTAATGAACTGACTTTTGTAAACTCTGTGTGCCTGTGCCTGTGCCTGTGTGTGTGTGTGTGTGTGTGTGTGTGTGGAGCCCCTGGGAGTCCAATGGAAGCATTTCACAGCTTTAAACGTTATTTGAGGAAAGCTGGAGGGCACAAAAGTGACGACAGAGCTGTCAGTCAAGCTTAATGTCACTGCAATACACAGACACACACATACAAACACACACATCCTGACAGCTGTCAGTCTTAGCATCTCACTGTGTGTGTATGTGTTTGTGTGTGTGTGTGTTTTAGATGGTTAAAACTGGCACTTAACAAGTAAAACACACAAATAACAGACGCAGAAATGCAGTTCACACATACAAACACACACACGCGCGCTCACACACAGTCAGTGTCCATTTGCCTGACAAACAGTTAAGGCAGTATTAGAGGTCTGGCAGGTGGATCAATGGGAGACAAATGATAGGCTCCCCTGTAGTGTCGCACTGTGGGGCCCCAACATACTGCCTGTAGTGGAGTTGTGTGTGTAGACCTGATCTATTTGAGGCAGCTGCGTCATGACTTTTAAATAACATCACCAGGACCAAAGAACGGTCTGATGTGGAGCAATAACAGTAAATTAACTCAGAATCATCACAGGATTTCATGATTTTGTAGTCTGCCGCTGTAATCAGAAGCAGTCACACAGCTCATGTTCCTGTTTGTTCTTTACCTGTGCTGACTCCAGAGTTGGCGATGACGGTGGCGTCAGTCCACTGGTCGGCACTGGACACGGAGTAGGAGCGCTGATGCATGCCCTCCAGCCCACGGCTGTTGAAAGACACCAAACTGACGCCGCTCGCCATCTGAGACACTGACGAGCTGCTGCTCACCGAACCTGAAAGAGGGAGTGAACTTTAACACTTCAGTCTAAGAGGGTGAGTCAAATAATTATAATAATTAAGTTTGAAAATACACAAAAATCTGTCTGTTTTAACACAAACTCAGTCTGTGAAAGCTGTTTATTATTTTTTGATTTTGTTTTAAATTTGTGTGTGTGCAGTAATCTGATAATTATAATGTGCTTTTACACTACTGATTGGCTTATTATAAGACACTACATCATATTTTTATTTTCACCTCATTAGAAATCTGAATCTGTAACTAGTAATCAATAACTATGGATGTAAAATAAAAGTAGAAAAGTAAAAACCTATAATATTTTAGTCTGAAATACAGTGAAGCAGGTGTATGAGGCAGCATAAATATTCCATTTAGGTACAATAAAAATGCGCTTTCACTTGTATTCAAAACCTGATCCTAGAATCTGATTTGAAAAAATTATAGATTTGGTAAAAGAGAAACTTATGAATTTAATAACCTGCATAATAACCAAAAAAAAATTGAAAACCTAGAAAATGTGTTTAGATGTAATGTAATGTTTTTTTACAATCACAGAAAGCCATGTTCCCACACACACACACTCACACACAGTTTGTACAGCGAGACTTGTGTGGACGCTCATTGAAATAATGCATTTCCTAGCCCCTCACTGTTACCTTAACCATAATAACTAATTGCCTAACCACAACCCTAACCCTTAACTTGACCTAAATCTAATTCTAACTCTTGCCCCCAAACTGAGTTTTAACTCTCACATAGCCCTTTAAAGGGCAGTGAGAGCGTGAAAACCAGCCAAAATGTCCTCACTTTTATGGTGTAAAATTAAAATGACGAAAAATTGGTTCTCACAAGGATAGCTGAACAAGAACACACACACACGCAGGCACGCAAAGACACACACACACACACGCACACACAAACAAAGGAACATGAGGAAATCATAAAAGGCTGCTTCTTACAAGCTGGCTGCTTAAATCAAACCCTTGAGTTGGTGAGAGGCTGCGTGGTCCAACAGCCGGGTGAGTCAGCCCCCCCCTCCAATCCTCCCTCCCTCCCTCGTTCTCTCATTACAGCTCATTTCTTGGTGCTGGCTGAGTGGAGCCAGGACTCTGATTGCATTAATATTCATGACAATAATTAGTACATGGAGTATGGCTCACTGAATATTCATGCTATTAGCTCGGGCCTCCTGGATCCCTGTGTGCTCCCAGTGTGTGTGTGTGTGTGTGTGTGCGGGTATGTGTGTGTGTGATTTAGTCGCCTGATAAGAGCTGCTTTTATGTGTGTGCACGACACGGAGAGTGCTCGTTTCTCTCTGCCTTTTGTTTTACGACGTCTTCCTTCAGGTGGAAAGACACAATTCAAGGCTGAACTCCTGTTTTTTATTTAACTTTTGTTTGAATATTCAACCTTTATTGATCACAGAGATGCAAAACGTGATCTCACTGATACGACAACACATCAAGGTAAAATTTTCTGAATAACTGTTTCAGTATAATTGGTTTGATTTTAGTGTTGATAAAAAAAAAAATCCAGAGGTGGTTTTTCTTTGTTTCTATGTAACGTCTGAATGAGATTGTAAATTTTTTTGTGCTGAAATTGGATTCAAAGTGAATCCAAAGCAGAAGCTCTCAGGTGAAGCCTGTCCCTCTCACCTGGATTCTGTCCGAGCTGCATGCTGCTCATGTCCTTCGTCAGGCCGTTGGTTTTGGGACTCGGCACGGCGGCGCAGGTGGACACGGCCCGCGGCGGCCTCTTCCCCGGCACCTTCACCGTGGTCCTCAGCAGGTCGATCTCCTTCCCGTGGACATTCTGCATGTAGTCCTGAGAGATGAGGGGAGACAGGGGCTTGGACACTGAAGCTCTGATGCAAAAGTGAGCAAATAAAAAAATAAATAAACACAGCCTGATGACCTGAAAACGTGCTGGTTTTCAGTCATTTAAACTGAATGCTTAGACTTTTAACAGCTTTTTAGGATGTGAAAGTCAGAGAAAACTAATAAGGTAAAAACAATTACTGACCAATCAGAGGACAGTCTGAGTAATTTGATTTATTTCTAAACAGACTTTATAAAACACAAAAATACTAAACTTTTGTAAAACATTTTAAAAATCCTTTCTGATAAAAAAAACTCAATTTGTTGCAAATATTAAACAATAACCAGTAAATCTATTTAGTGCAGCTTCAAATGTCGTTATTTATAAAAATGAAGCAAAGATGAAACAGGCAGACTGAAACGAGCTTCATCATTATGAGTGTGTCGATCTTTGGAGAGAGGCGATTCATCTGTATAATAAAGCTTAACCTAAAACTGTACAATGGAAACAAAGCCACACTAATCCCTTAAAGCAGCATGAAGTGGTGGACCAGGCCGCCTCTGATTGGCTCCGCCCATTGGCTGACACGCCCGAAACATGACCGACCGACCGCCGCTGGACGCCCCTCAATGATGAGCTCCCCTCCGGTCCGAATGGGGGCGGATCAGAGATGTGAATGACAGACAAGTAGAAGTGTTAATGATGGACGAGAGGCGCTCGTTAAATCCACCCCCCCTTCCCTCTGAGCAGGGTGGAGTGTCAGCGGTGACCCAAGAGGAGAACGGCATTGTGGGAGGTCGACCTCCTCTTCAACATGAAGGAGACGAGGAGAAACAAAGCTCACACGACCTGCTGGGCCAGATTAAACCCACGTCAGCGGGGTGAGAGCGGCTGTTCTGCTATCTCTGTGAGGACCAGAGCGACCGGAGGGACGAGAGGGACGAGAGGGACGAGAGGGACGTTTAAGAAAAAATATTTATTTAAAGATTTTTCCCTGACATTGATATCAATTAAGGATGCTAGAGTACTTTAAAATGAGGTTATATAAAGTTTGGTTGGAGATATTTTTTTGAAAAGATAAATTAATGTTTCCACACATTTTACAGGAACCTGTTAACTTGTTGGGACATTTGTTGACATCATGTTTTTCATAAATATTAAATTAAACCTTAAATTACTTAAATAATTTAAGCCTCTAATCTGAACCAGCTCATCACACTCAGAGCGCCGCTTAAAGGAGAGAGGACACGAGAAATCATGCTCACTTTCAGCTCTGAACTCTAATTGGTCCTCGCAAAGATGGAAGTACTAGGGCACACACACACACACACACACACACACACACTCAGTGTTTCCCGCCTCCCTCTGGCAGCTCGGCTGACAAAAGGCCAATTCAAAGCCAAGTGCTCTAAACGGCGTCTTAACAAGCCACCGGAGAGCCCTCGAGCCAGGGGCCTGCTGGGTAAGGCCCACCCACCCCACAGAGGTGCACTCACATACACATCACACATACACACACACACACACACACTCCCCTCCGACAGATTGACCGAGGTAATTGAGTCTCCATTTGCATCGGGGAGCTTTCATCATCGGCCCGATTGTCCACGCCGCGCAGAGACGTCCAGGACGGATGTGTGTATCGACCAAACACACCAACAGCAGGTAGTGTGTGTGTTGGTGTGTATGTGAACGGATCTGCATTTGTCAGTTTAAAAGAGTTGAAGAAAGGAGGGTTGTTGTTTAACAGTGTGCGTGTATGCATATGTGTGTGTGCGCGTGTTACAGGAGGCGTTGGTGTGAAAAATGCATCATGAACATGAACCTGAAATCTGCTGACACAGACTGAAACATGAATCCATAAGAAGCTCGAAGCTCATCCAAAACCTCGATCGATGGATGTAGAGATGACGGCAGATAAAGGAGAGAAAGAAAAAGACGCTGTGGGTTTGGAGAGGAAGCATCAAGGAGGAAGTGATGAAGGTGATGAAAGAGTAAATATGGATTGAAGAGACAGAGGAGGTGTTTTTATTTTAGGATGTGATGGAGTTTGGCTGCAAATGATGTCTTTTAGACATGAAATATTCTCATTTCTACAAAGCTTAAGATCAAAAAACAATTCAAGAAATAAAAAGAAATGAAATAAAGCCACTGGGGAGTGTTTAGTGTATTTATTATGGTTTTATTTTAATTTATTCTGTGCTGATTTTGTCCTCAGAATTTGTTTGAATTACTGTTATTATGATCTCACATTTTTTTTAGTTGTCAATTTTCTTATTGCTAATTTTTGACTTTTTGTAATCCTTATCTCATCTGAGTAAGTTTGATCACTGCAGCAGGGCTGAAATGATCAGCTGATAACTGAGTCATAAATCAACAAGCTGAACTATTAGTTTTAATAAAAGATTAATCGATAAAACAGGTTGAAGCTGCTCCGGTGGCAGAGTTTACCTGCAAAGAGGCGTGGCAACAGAAAGCCAATAAAACCCACAAATGCATCAGGAAAACTGGTTATTTCTTTCCTGCAGAAGCTCCTTTAAAAACTGCTGTTTCTTTGATTATTTCAGCCTCAAACACTGATGATGACACTCAGACTGTGAGGAGATTAATGACTCTCACCTTCTTTTGGCCTCGTTTTCTTCACTTTGGAGGAGACTTTTCTTGCCAATTAGGTGGCATCTACTGCCATCCGATTAATTGGCAGCATTAATGTGATTTCTTTGCACATAGTCGGGCAATTAGCGGCGCTGATTGAGTTTCATTCGATTAGCCTCCGCAAACACGCTAATTGATGCCTGAGCTGCAGATGCATCGCGCGCAGGAAAAAGCTGGCTTTTTGGTGCTGCAGGGGGTTTGTGTGTGTGTTTATACATGAGTGTGTGTGTGTGCTGATGTGTTAAGTGATGAGTTTTAACACTAATTTACTGCATCAGCTGCTCTAATCGGTGATGGACGTGTGCAGTTTACTGAAGTGTTTCTCAGGGTGGAAACATCGAGCGGCTCCACAGGGATTCAAACTCACAACCTGCAGCTGCAGCAGTGCCTTGCTCAAACTCACCGACCACGTGGCTGCTGGCATAAACATCTGTATCAAAGCTCAGACTGATTTCACATTTCTTGTGTCCGTACTCTTAATTGTTTGATAAGTTGATAAAATAACTGTCATTTATTTAGAAAACCAATTAATCACTTAAATCTTTTTTTAAGCAGAAATATCAAACATGTGCAGGTTTCAGCTTTCTTTTTATATGTTAAGCTCTTAGGGGTTAAAACAAGCTTCATCCACAATGAATGTTCACAGTAGCAGCTAATTAGAAGAAAATTTATGCTGAGAATCTAGTTTCTAGAAACAAGTTTCTTCTGTTTTGTTGTTTTGAAAAGTAGTTAAAAAACCACAATTTTTCAGTTCAGATTGATAAAAATAGAAATTTTACATAATCAAGAAGCTGCTATAAGCTAATATTTGGCAATTTTGCCAGAGAATTGGACATAAAAAACTTATCATAATACTTGTCATTAATAATTTTATGCCGAATTTCTTTCTAATTGCTTAATTAACTGTTTCAGTTCTAATCTTGAACTAATCTCTGAAGGTCCCTGTCAGTTTTGACGACTTGATATGATGTTGATGCTCGGGATGTTACAGCAATAGTACAAAACATCTTCAGTTTATTTATTTTAACAGAGCTTTCACTTTGAAAGCTTTGACACTGACAGACTTTTTAAAAGATAAAGCTGAGTTCCTCTGCAGATGAAACACTTAACTGGTTTAATGGAAAGACATTTTTGATCCATTAAATTAATTAAAACTCGTTGTCCATCGGCAAAAAACAGGTAGAAAAAATGTTGAAAACATCATCAATATGAAGCAGGAGACAGAGAAACCAGGAACCAAGGAGAGGTGATACAAAAAGTGTGTGTGTGTGTGTGTGTGTGTGTGTCTGTGATAATAAAGCGGAATCAGGGCAGGATATTGTGCCAACAGGGCAGAGAGCCGGGGCAATTAGCAGAGACATTACAGCTGATATCCACATCATCAACACCGACGTGGGCAAACAGATGACGAGTCCTAATTAATACACAAGCCATCAACACTCTGCGTGTGTGTGTGTGTGTGTGTGTGTGTCTTACATGCAGGCTCGGGTGGTAGGTGAGCAGTCCATTGTCACAAAGCGTCACATATTTCTTCTTCCACTCCTTGTTGAGCGATTTACCGCTTCTCTTCAGCAACATGCCCTGCAGAGAGGAAACAATGCCTTTAACACAATTTGACACTTTAAACCTGTTAAATAAAATAACACAAATTGCGACATAAAATCATTAATAATGTTTTACTTCCGCTATGTCCAGAGGGGGGATTCATGATTAAATGTTTGTTTTCATACTAAACTAAGACAAGACAGACAGAGAATGGGACTTAAGCTCTGATGTCGACTGTGTGAACAAAGTTGCTGCATCAAACCTGCTACAGGGCCAAGCAGGCGGACAGCTGAATGTTTCAGGCAGCGAAACGTGAATGTGACACCATGATTATTTATGTGCTGCTATCAGTCTCCTGCTATCAGTTGTTTCAGTCCAGATGTTGAACCTGCTGCAGTGATTTGATCCCATTTAGACACTAGAGCGACAGCAATGTCCAGCACTGGTGACACTTGAATGCAGCAGGGAGCTGAACCTGGATACAGTCAGTGTTTCAGTTCATTATTAAGGTGCTGAAATCACGACACCTTGTAAACCAGTCAAATTCTTCCACAGTTATCTTAAAGAAACATTTCTCATGAAGGGCAGACACACGAAAGCTGGATGAAAACTGAGTATATACATCTATTTGCAAAAATATCAAGATTTCCTGAACCATGAAGAACCAACATTTACAGCACAGACATGTACACAAACTTTTGGTCACATATCATGCAAAGTGAACATCACTGAGTCCTCTGTTTCCTTTAACTCTTCACACCATCTCACTGTCTTGATTCCGCTATTTGTGCACACTGGAGCTGAATTACATTCAGAGGCTTTGGAGCGAAGATAACGAGCTCGCAGCCAGAAGACAAATTAAACAAGAGCTCATCTCGCCACAAAACAACAGTTTTACATCAGAAATTTTCAGCAGAGCTGAAAGCAGCTCAATGTAAAGCAGCTAGAAGAGGAAAGATGGAGGGAATTCAGTGGTTATTTAATTGTCTAACTCGTTCTTTTCTCCTTTTCTCTCTCCTACGCACATCAGCCGCGGCTGACTGACCGCTTAGGCCGAGCGACTGCTCGCTCGCTCGCTCGCCCGCCCACACTTCATTTGAGCCGGATTCATTAGGTTAGAGGGAGAGAGAGGGAGCAAGAAGGTCAAAGAGGAGGCGAGAGAGCGATCGAAATTGGAGAAAGAAGAGAGATCAAAAGGAGGAGAGAAGGGGAGAGAGGCAGGGGGGAGAGCGGGACGCGGCAGCAGGGGATAAAACTGTCCGCTGATTAGCAATTACAGCCATGCTGCCACGCGTGTCACTTCACTGGACCTCTGCAACATTAACACTCCGACTGGGGATATTAATAGAGTCCAGCCATGAAGGGAGGGAGGGGTGGGGGGGCCAGCACCGCAGGAAAGGGGGAGGGGAGATGGGCGAGATGGACATGTCGGCTGATGGACGGAGGCCTGCTCTCCGCCGCCCCGACCGCTCAGCTTTCATTAAGGCGGTCGGTGGTGGTGGTGGGACAGAGCGGCGGGCCCGGGGTCGCCCTCGCCGCCGGTGACGGCACATTCCGTGTAATTGGCGGTGACATAATGCCATGAAGGAACGCCTCAGAGTGACAAAGAGGGGGGTGGAAGGCAGACAGCGGTGCTGAGCTACGAAACAATTGAGACAAATCTGTCTGTCTAAAATTGTCTTCCTAAAGAGTCTCAAACGTTAGATATTTGACAGAAGAGTTTCCTCCTGAGACTGTGAAGACATTATTCGGTAGGAACCATACACATGCTGTATGAACAGGTGTCATAAAGCGACTGGCGATGGATGGAGCAGCTTCGTCAAAGCCTGTCAATGTTGGTACAGCTTAAAAAAAACTCATCGTATGTTGGACAGAATGTCACACACACTTTGGTTTGGTGCTAATTAGTAAGCATGTTAACACACTAACCTAATCTATATACCTAAGTAGAAATGCATTTCACATGCTGCACACAAATCAACAATAACTGGAAGAACATGTGGAGTCAAACTTCAGGATCTGTGATGCAGAGATCATCTCTGCTTCTGATGAAGGATCAGTTCCAGCAAGATGACAGAAAAAAAGCCGCAGATCATCACTTTAAAGCTGAATTAGAGAACCGTTGAGCTGCAGAGCTGGATCTGGTCAGTAATGATGCAGCAATGCCAAATACTCTGCTCATGTTATGAGGAAGCAAAGCAGAGCCCTGTGTATGTGTGTGTGTGTGTGTGTTGCTGCAACAACAACAGGGGTTCCCCATGGTGCGCTAAACGCAACTTGACGAGCTTCCTGCTGCTCTGAAGTGAAAGCTGCCGGCAGCCGTGCAGCTGTCAGGCCAGCTGATCATCCATTACTGCCTATTAGTGAGCGAGCGACAACATGGTCGCAGGCAGAGAGAGAGAGAGAGAGAGAGAGAGAGAGAGAGAGAGAGATGTGTTTACACTGTCATCAATTAAGAGTTTTTAGGTCAGCTCAGACTCAAGAGACCTGATTGTTCAAAAAGACATTATTAATACAGAAGCAACAAGCATGAAAATTAAAAAAAGAGACATAGACGTCATAAAAACTGTCAGTTATATTACCTGACCTTCGAAAGTTGACTAGTTGACTGAAGTTCAAGCTGACTAAATCAGTTTCAACTCTAGATGGAAGATCTGTGTTCTTCTTGCTTGTGTCGTTGCTCTGTGCTATTATTTAATTTATTTACAAGGAAATTTTGACTTTAAGGTTCAGATTTAACAAGAAAATCAAGAAATTGTGTTTTAGTTTTTCAAGTGTTTTTCTTAAAAATCTCCAAAAACATGTAAAGTGTTGACATGCATGAGTGACGCTGCCACATTTAGCCTTTCATTAAATCAAGAAAAGTCTGAAAGAGAAGGTCAGTGAGATCTCTGAATGATGTGGACGAGGATGGCTGATCCACCACTGCAGGCCTGGACTGAACTGAACTGAGCGCAGGGCCAATATTTCTTCCACGTTTCCATCCAAACCTGGTATTTGGGGACGGAGACGTCAGCAAATTAATTTTGGCCATCCATCCTGGGGATGACAAGCAATCAGTTTGCTGGAGGGGAAGGCTAATTGAACGCCGCGTCGAAATCCTCCTGATGGGTAATATCTTTCATTATTCACCTCCCCAGGCTTCATGACACACACACGTCGCCTCTTATTTTACCTTGGGGAGGGGGGGTGGCAGCCATGACAGCTCACAAGGTCTCCACATGGGAAAATAGATGTGGTGAGATAAATACATCCACAGATATACTCTCTCCTCGCTGCACTGAGGCACTTCTCCGCCCCGGTGAAGTATTGTGGGGTAGTGCTTAGGAAAAGGTCGCTAGCTTGGGGGGGCGAGCAGATGAAGTCATTTGTTAGGCATCTGAAAACGTCCGAGGGCGTTTCTGAGACTCACAACTGTGGGTTCTTCTTTAAAGAACAAAACAAAGAGGGAGAACTGAGTTGGAGTGGACGGAACCAGGAATGTGGTGAAGCAAAGAGAGAAGTTTTTTATTAAATGCTTGTTCAAAGATCCAAAAAACACAAACCCCCGCTGGATACAACTCTTTTCCTACATACAAGTCTCTTCTTCGTCCTGGTGAAGTATTGTGGTGTAGTGCTTAAGAAAAGGTCGCTTGCTCGAGGGAAGCCAAAAGATGAAGTCATTCATTAGACGACGCATCTGAAAATGTTCCCGGGCTCAAACCTGTGGGTTTCTGACAAAAGACCGCGGTAGTCACATGTCTGACATGACAGAGGAGGAAAAAACTGGACAGAACAATGAACGAAGTCGAAAAATGATCAAGGAATAAGAAAATAAAACTCTCTTTTATTGTTTAGCTTGTTGACTTTACAACAAAGCAAACCTTAAAAATGCCCAAGAAATTGAACAAAATTCCTCCTTACAAATTTTCTTTCCTTTGTGTTGGTCTAAACACCAGGAGAAGGAGACATCTGATAAAGGAACTTTTTTTAGATTCTCTTACTCCTGGAAGCTGCATTTCTATTGATACACACTAATCTACTCTCTAATCACTCAATAAACCCCCTATTTTCCCCAGACAATGGACTCTCCCCAGGCCTCTTCAAAGGGGTGACAGGGGATCTCAGAGGAGATATTGGGGAGGCACTATCTGAGGAAAAGACCCTCCAAAGAACAGGATGATCTTGAAGGGGCTGCAGCCCTTTTGTTCTTCCACGTTCCCTGAGAGCAGGAGGCTAAATTAGAGGTGTCACCCTGCGCCGACAGCAGAGTGGGGGGCGACGGCTGTGGGAGGGAAGCCGGACGCTCCCTTTTCTATCGTGGCCATCTGATCCGGCCTGAGCAGCGACCATGGGTCATCCATCATCCTCTCAGACAGAGCAGAGGGGTTTTTTTATTGAGTCTGAGATCAGAGGCTGATACATTCACAACTGCTCAGAAAAAAAAAAAAAACAAGGACGGAGAAGGACCAACAGAAAGTAATCGCAACGTGACACTCAGGTGGACACCATGATTTTTGAATCCTCTACAGCGTAATGCCATAAAAACATGTAGACACACCAACAACAGGCTCTTCGTCTTCCTCGGTCTCTGACGAAGGTTTGCAAAGTTTGAAAGAGAACTGAGGTAACAGATAGAAAAACTAGTATTTTGCTGGCCTTAATGCTGCTTTTTAGCACAGGAAACACCAGAAAAAAGAGGAAAACTTGCCTACTGTTGATGAGACAGAGTGAAAATATCAGTCAGGTTTAGCAGGTTTATTAGCCTTAAGAAAATCTGCATGTTCACATCAATTTTGGTATAAAATAGTAGGAGATTGCTAAATCTTTCAAAAACTGTTTATTGTGACAGATTTTTAAAGGTGTGAAAAATTCTTTATTTCACACAAAAAAACAAACAGAAAGGAAAAAACAAGTAGTTATTGAAATCTTCAGTTGTCAGATTTATCTTTGGATTCTCTGGAGGTCCTTTTTTCGCCTGCTATATCGTGGTTATCATGATTATTGTGTTCTTAAGTTTGTCTGTTGCTTTATATGTATTATTTAAATATATATAGTTGGAGAGTGCTTCACTTTTTATATGTGAATGTTTCTTCGCTGTCTGATAAGAGATTTTAAACATTTTTGTTGTTTCCCGGTGAATGAATGATCAGAATTTCTGGTTCCAGGCCTTTGTTTTAAAAATTTTAAATCATCTTGTGCTATTAAAAGAACATTTAGAGGACTTACAGCCTTGGACAATTCTGTGTTCTCTAAGTGTTTTCTAGTTTAAAGCTTCATCTCTCTCCATGCAGCTCTTGACCTGATGACAGCCATTACAGGAGGAAGAAGTTCGCTGCCTGGTGTAAAATATTTACTGCTGCTCAGATAAACATTTCAAACCAGAAAAAACACCAAAGCAGAGAACAAAACCCACCACTAAGATCAAAACACACACCAGCCGACACACAGCAGCATCAGTCTCCATGACAAGGTCAGCGTTGATGAGGCAAGGACAGCAAAGGGCAGGCCCAGGGGAGCAGGACGCAGACCAGATCAAATAAAACACCACAGAAGAAGAGGGGGGTTGAAGAGGAGCTGATTTATCTGATAAGAGTTCTGGGTAATTAATTAGAAACTCAATTATCCAAACCTTACTTCAGCAGTCTCAATTCATTAGTGGATGAAAAACCTTGCCCCTCGCTTGACGCTGACAACCAGAGAGAGACGGGATGTGAAGAAAACAGGACTCCTCTTCCTCTGCGAGACGCCCTCAGGTCACCGCTGATCGCTTTTGTCCAGCTTATCATCAGACACAAGTGTGTACACATCACACACACACACACACATACACACACAGGCGGTGTGAAACAACAAAGCTGGTGTACACAACACACACACGCACGGTGTGAGACAACAAAGCGACCACAGGGACACTTCCAGCGTGCTCGGAGCAACTCCCCCGTGCCAAACAAACAGTGTTGCGAGTGCTCTGTGGAGACCGCCGCGCTGCCGCATAATGAGCACGCTCAAAAAATGCTCTTTGATTGACGCCTGTGTTCCTTGTTTTAATTATTTCTCAAACTAAAAAGGGAGAGACATCCCTCCAACACTTCCTCGACCCCCCCTCCACCCCTCGAAAAAATCTAATTTCCAGGGGTTAGTGTGCATGACAAAAATGTCATCATGGCCAAAATGGCTCCGAGCAGTGACAACCTTTCCCAGGGAAATGATATTTTTCCAATCCGGCGGAAGGCGGATCATGTCACCCTCGTTAAGGCCTTGATAGCAGGTCTTTAATATTCACCGTCTTAATTAGGGCCGCAGTTAATTTCATTAAATTCTTTGGCTGCTAAATGAAGCAGATTATGAGACATCTTTTATTGCAGAGCGTGAAATTACAGCCTGCCCGCTGCCAATGGCGGGGCGAAACTAATGAATTACAGGGTAAATAACACCCGAATTAACCATCCAATTTAACTCCTTACAAAGCGCCCAGTGCCGAGGGGGGACGAGTAGACTTGTCAAAACCACCCAGCCCCGCGCCTGTCTGCAACCCACCGAGAGGCAATTACAAGCACGACACTAATCAGCTTCTCACAGGAACAAGACGCGCCGCCCGAAACTTCTGCCAGAATCTGAGTCCGAGTTCAGATGTTCATTTACAGTACGAGGTCGTCCAGTTGAAGGTCAGGGGATTTATTAGCTGCTCACTTGCTGCTTTCCATACAGCATCAGGGATCCGCCTGAGCTGGAAATGTCTTTCTGACACAGGGAGTCAAGGAAAAGTCAGCCATGTTTCAAATTACGTGAGTTCTGGAGGGACAAACGCACGCTGGAAATCATCAAAACATTAAAGTTGACCAAAATACTGTTAGTAATTTGGGGTTTTATTATGTTATATGCTTTGGCTTTCATATTTTTGTCTTTATTTAATAAAAGCAGTAAAATTTGGGAGCTCATTGACCACATTTAAAGAAAGTTTAACGGATAAAAAAACAAATAGACAGAAAGGAAACAAACAAATTTTCTTCTGTTTATAAGAACCACAGCATGTTTACATGCTTACATGATAAATAACAGTGTTTGGCACATTTTTACACCTGATTTAATCCCTTATTTTTTCTGTTATCTTGATTTGCTCTCCTCTTTTTTCTGTTGACTCTCTGACTGTGTATCAGCTCCTGACTGACGGCTCTGCCATCAAGTCCTGAAGGAGCCTGGATGTGATTCTACTGCATGGACTTGTGTTAATATGGTAACAGAAGAAGAAAAACTAAAGCAAAACCAGAAACAATGAGTGAACGTTAACATTAACATCACGTTCAGTGCAGGGGAAAAAGGCCACAATGAGCTTTAATAAGCTTCAGAAATCTGTTAGGAGTGAAGTATGTGACTGGGAGAAACAGCAATTAAAAAGGTAAAAAAATGTAGAGATGTGAGAGATCTTGTTCTTATATGGACTTTAAGCTTCTAGTTTGAGTCCCCGAATATCAAAATCCACCTGAGCAGCATATGAGCATGAAGCCCGCCACCTCAGACTCCCTGAATGCTGTGAAAGTGAAGGATCACTTCCTCTTTCTCCTCCGACTATCACTTAGTTGGCCTTGAGTGAGATACTGAGCCCAAATTGCTCCAGTGTTGCTGTTCAGTGGTCACCAGTAAAAGGTTGTTTGGACCGGGCGGCTCCCAGGTGGGACGCGCTGATGGTGTGTAAAAACCCCCCGGCGCTCAGTCAACCTTCACTGAGTAAATAAAGGTTCAGAAGGAATAAAAAACCCTCTGCGTTGAGTCTGCGGTCCCAGCGGCTCGGCTGCTGTGTCGGAGGAAATTAATTTGTTAGATTGTTGGTTTTCAAAGTGCCTCGGTCAGAGACATGAGCGAGCCTCTCCCTCTCTCTCCGGTAATTAGCGGCTAATTAGCGTTGTGGAGCAGATGTCGGAGGAGCCCTGTGCCGTCAACAGCCTCTGTAAACAAAGCTGGACGCATCCGCTTAAAGAGAGGAGAAGAAGAAGAAAAAAAGGACCAATCAGCTGTCGGTTCAGCCAGCGTTTCCTCTGTGGTTTCATGTGGCAGCCGAGCGTCTTAGCGGGAGGTTTTGGCTTTGACTCAACATGTTTCCTGTTTCAGGGTGCAGAGACAAACGCTGTCCCTCAGAGGTTCATTATAGTAAACAAGGTGAGTCTGGGTTCTTTAAAGGGACATTTCATAAACACATGACTAAATTTGAATGCAATATTCTTCAGTTTTTTAAGTAATCTGCAGTTTAAATTTGTATTCTGAAATTAAATACAAATCTCGGTCATATCTCATTGGTTGAATTAGGGAGCGGCATGAACAAATGAAGTTTATAAAAGTGTAGTTTTGTTGTTCTCTCTGACTGATTTAAAGATGATTTTATTAATTCGACTGTTGTCTGTAAAACAAATATTGGACTGTGTTTAATGAATTTGTGATGACTAAAAAACGACATTTTTCCACATCAAAATGTATTTATTGTTCCTCCTGGAGACCTCACAGTGATTGGTTAACAGTTTTTAACGGCTGTGATGTTTAACTGACTTGATTATTATCTGTTTTATTTAGTTTTGGTTATATTGCAGTTCATATTTGCAAGCAGAGAAAAATCAAACTATCAACAGCCTGAACAAGACAAATGGTTCTTTAATTTCTTCCTTGATTTTCTCTCCATTCCGTTGTCAACCTGCACATTTATGTGTTTAAGTTTTAATATGAATTTTACAGAATTTCTTGTCACCACTATCTTCCTCAAACCTCAACATCTTGTTTTAACACTGAATCCTTTTTTAGGACGCTGACAGAAAAACATTCAG